>JBAIZL010000233.1:0-2500 GCA_036971475.1 Prosapia bicincta | reverse complement strand
TGGGAAAGGTAAATGGAGACGTAATTGACGGAGTAAACTAAACTAAGGGAGAGATGAAAGGAGATTAAATGGGAAAGGTAAATGGAGACGTAATTGACGGCGTAAACTATACTATGGGAGAGATGAAAATAGACTAAATGGGAAAGGTAAATGGAGACGTAATAGAAGGAGTAAAGCTAAACTAGGGGAGAGATGAAAGGAGACTAAATGGGAAAGGTAAATGGAGACGTAATTGACGGAGTAATCTAAACTAAGGGAGAGATGAAAGGAGACTAAATGGGAAAGGTAAATGGAGACGTAATTAACGGAGTAAACTAAACTAAGGGAGAGATGAAAGGAGACTAAATGGGAAAGGTAAATGGAGACGTAATAGAAGGAGTAAAGCTAAACTATGGGAGAGATGAAAGGAGACTAAATGGGAAAGGTAAATGGAGACGTAATAGAAAGAATAAAGTTAAACTATGGGAGAGATGAAAGGAGAATAAATGGGAAAGGTAATTTAAGACGTAAAGCTTAAACTAAAGGAGATGTAAATGGAGACGTAATTGACGGAGTAAACTAAACTAAGGGAGAGATGAAACGAGACTAAATGGGAAAAGTAAATGGAAACGTAATTGACGGAGTAAACTAAACTAAGAGAGAGATGAAAGGAGACTACGTAAATCTTAAACTAAAGGAGATGTAAATGGAGACGTAATTGACGGAGTAAACTAAACTATGGGAGAGATGAAAGGAGACTGAATGGAAAAGGTAAATGGAGACGTAATTGACGGAGTAAACTAAACTATGGGAGAGATGAAAAGAGACTAAATGGGAAAGGTAAATGGAGACGTAATTGACGGAGTAAAGTAAACTAAGGGAGAGATGAAAGGAGAATAAATGGGAAAGGTAAATGGAGACGTAATACCGGAGTAAACTAAACTAAGGGAGAGATGAAAGGAGACTAAATGGGAAAGGTAAATGGAGACGTAATTGACGGAGTAAACTAAACTAAGGGGAGATGAAAGGAGACTAAATGGGAAAGGTAAATGGAGACGTAATAGAAGGAGTAAAGCTAAACTATGGGAGAGATGAAAAGAGACTAAATGGGAAAGGTAAATGGAGACGTAATTGACGGAGTAAACTAAACTAAGGAAGAGATGAAAGGAGACTAAATGGGAAAGATAAATGGAGACGTAATTGAAGACGTAAAGCTTAAACTAAAGGAGATGGAAATGGAGACGTAATTGACGGAGTAAACTAAACTATGGGAGAGATGAAAGGAGACTAAATGGGAAAAGGTAAATGGAGACATAATTGACGGAGTAAACTAAACTATGGGAGAGATGAAAGGAGTCTAAATGGGAATGGTAAATGGAGACGTAATTGACGGAGTAAACTAAACTAAGGGAGAGATGAAAGGAGACTAAATGGGAAAGGTAAATGGAGACGTAATAGAAGGAGTAAAGCTAAACTATG
This sequence comes from Prosapia bicincta, assembly GCA_036971475.1. Lineage (NCBI taxonomy): Eukaryota > Metazoa > Arthropoda > Insecta > Hemiptera > Cercopidae > Prosapia > Prosapia bicincta. The sequence continues at coordinate 1,042 of JBAIZL010000233.1, read as the reverse complement.
GGAGAGATGAAAGGAGACTAAATGGGAAAGGTAAATGGAGACGTAATAGAAGGAGTAAAGCTAAACTATGGGAGAGATGAAAGGAGACTAAATGGGAAAGGTAAATGGAGACGTAATAGAAGGAGTAAAGCTACACTATGGGAGAGATGAAAGGAGACTAAATGGGAAAGGTAAATGGAGACGTAATAGAAAGAGTAAAGGTAAACTATGGGAGAGATGAAAAGAGACTAAATGGGAAAGGTAAATGGAGACGTAATAGAAGGAGTAAAGCTAAACTATGGGAGAGATGAAAGTAGACTAAATGGGAAAGGTAAATGGAGACGTAATAGAAGGAGTAAAGCTAAACTGTGGAAGAGATGAAAGGAGACTAAGTGGGAAAGGTAAATGGAGACGTGACATAAGGAGTAAAGATAAACTATGGGAGAGATGAAAGGAGACTAAATGGGAAAGGTAAATGGAGACGTAATTGAAGACGTAAAGCTTAAACTAAAGGAGATGTAAATGGAGACGTAATTGACGGAGTAACCTAAACTAAGGGAGAGATGAAAGGAGACTAAATGGGAAAGGTAAATGGAGACGTAATTGAAGACGTAAAGCTTAAACTAAAGGAGATGTAAATGGAGACGTAATTGACGGAGTAAACTAAACTATGGGAGAGATGAAAGGAGACTAAATGGAAAAGGTAAATGGAGACATAATTGACGGAGTAAACTAAACTATGGGAGAGATGAAAGGAGACTAATTGGGAAAGGTAAATGGAGACGTAATAGACGGAGTAAACTAAACTATGGGAGAGATGAAAGGAGACTAAATGGGAAAGGTAAATGGAGACGTAATAGACGGAGTAAACTAAACTAAGGGAGAGATGAATAGAGACTAAATGGGAAAGGTAAATGGAGACGTAATTGACGGAGGAAACTAAACTAAGGGAGAGATGAAAGGAGACTAAATGGGAAAGGTAATTGGAGACGTAATTGACGACGTATAGCTTAAACTAAAGGAGATGTAAATGGAGACGTAATTGACGGAGTAAACTAAACTA
>JBAIZL010000232.1:110000-145774 GCA_036971475.1 Prosapia bicincta | reverse complement strand
CTGTGTATTGAACTATATACTGTCTCCAACTATAACTAACAGCGTTCTAGAGACTATTTACCAGCTGTGAAGACTGTGTATTGAACATATACTGTCTCCAACTATAACTAGAGCTGTTCTAGAGACTAAGTACCTCTGCTGAAGACTGTGGTGTATTGAACATAAACTGTCTCCACTATAGACTGAGCGGTTCTAGAGACTAAGTACCCTACTGAAGACTGTGTATTGAACATAAACTGGCCTCCAACTATACTAGATGCGTTCTAGATGACTAAGGACGCTGCCTGAAGACTGTGTATTGAGAACATATACTGTCCTCCAACTATAACTAGATGCGTTCTATGAGACTAAGTACCCTGCTGAAGACTGTGTATTGAACATAACTGTCTCCAACTATAACTAGAGCGTTCTAGAGACTAAGTACCCTGCTGAAGACTGTGTATTGAACATAAACTGTCTCCACTATAACTAGAGCGTTCTAGATACTAAGTACCCTGCTGAAGACTGTGTATTGAACATAAACTGTCTCCAACTATAACCTAGAGCGTTCTAGATACTAAGTACCCTACTGAAGACTGTGTATTGAACATAAACTGTCTCCAACTATAACTAGAGCGTTTCTAGATACTAAGTACCCTGCTGAAGACTGTGTATTGAACATAAACTGTCTCCAACTATAACTAGAGCGTTCTAGATACTAAGTACCCTACTGAAGACTGTGTATTGAACATAAACTGTCTCCAACTATAACTAGAGCGTTCTAGATACTAAGTACCCTGCTGAAGACTGTGTATTGAACATAAACTGTCTCCAACTATAACTAGAGCGTTCTAGATACTAAGTACCCTGCTGAAGACTGTGTATTGAACATAAACTGTCTCCAACTATAACTAGAGCGTTCTAGATACTAAGTACCCTACTGAAGACTGTGTATTGAACATAAACTGTCTCCAACTATAACTAGAGCGTTCTAGATACTAAGTACCCTGCTGAAGACTGTGTATTGAACATAAACTGTCTCCAACTATAACTAGAGCGTTCTAGATACTAAGTACCCTGCTGAAGACTGTGTATTGAACATAAACTGTCTCCAACTATAACTAGAGCGTTCTAGATACTAAGTACCCTGCTGAAGACTGTGTATTGAACATAAACTGTCTCCAACTATAACTAGAGCGTTCTAGATACTAAGTACCCTGCTGAAGACTGTGTATTGAACATAAACTGTCTCCAACTATAACTAGAGCGTTCTAGATACTAAGTACCCTGCTGAAGACTGTGTATTGAACATAAACTGTCTCCAACTATAACTAGAGCGTTCTAGATACTAAGTACCCTGCTGAAGACTGTGTATTGAACATAAACTGTCTCCAACTATAACTAGAGCGTTCTAGATACTAAGTACCCTGCTGAAGACTGTGTATTGAACATAAACTGTCTCCAACTATAACTAGAGCGTTCTAGATACTAAGTACCCTGCTGAAGACTGTGTATTGAACATAAACTGTCTCCAACTATAACTAGAGCGTTCTAGATACTAAGTACCCTGCTGAAGACTGGTGTATTGAACATAAACTGTCTCCAACTATAACTAGAGCGTTCTAGATACTAAGTACCCTGCTGAAGACTGTGTATTGAACATAAACTGTCTCCAACTATAACTAGAGCGTTCTAGATACTAAGTACCCTGCTGAAGACTGTGTATTGAACATAAACTGTCTCCAACTATAACTAGAGCGTTCTAGATACTAAGTACCCTACTGAAGACTGTGTATTGAACATAAACTGTCTCCAACTATAACTAGAGCGTTCTAGATACTAAGTACCCTGCTGAAGACTGTGTATTGAACATAAACTGTCTCCAACTATAACTAGAGCGTTCTAGATACTAAGTACCCTACTGAAGACTGTGTATTGAACATAAACTGTCTCCAACTATAACTAGAGCGTTCTAGATACTAAGTACCCTGCTGAAGACTGTGTATTGAACATAAACTGTCTCCAACTATAACTAGAGCGTTCTAGATACTAAGTACCCTGCTGAAGACTGTGTATTGAACATAAACTGTCTCCAACTATAACTAGAGCGTTCTAGATACTAAGTACCCTGCTGAAGACTGTGTATTGAACATAAACTGTCTCCAACTATAACTAGAGCGTTCTAGATACTAAGTACCCTGCTGAAGACTGTGTATTGAACATAAACTGTCTCCAACTATAACTAGAGCGTTCTAGATACTAAGTACCCTGCTGAAGACTGTGTATTGAACATAAACTGTCTCCAACTATAACTAGAGCGTTCTAGATACTAAGTACCCTGCTGAAGACTGTGTATTGAACATAAACTGTCTCCAACTATAACTAGAGCGTTCTAGATACTAAGTACCCTGCTGAAGACTGTGTATTGAACATAAACTGTCTCCAACTATAACTAGAGCGTTCTAGATACTAAGTACCCTGCTGAAGACTGTGTATTGAACATAAACTGTCTCCAACTATAACTAGAGCGTTCTAGATACTAAGTACCCTGCTGAAGACTGTGTATTGAACATAAACTGTCTCCAACTATAACTAGAGCGTTCTAGATACTAAGTACCCTGCTGAAGACTGTGTATTGAACATAAACTGTCTCCAACTATAAACTAGAGCGTTCTAGATACTAAGTACCCAGCTGAAGACTGTGTATTGAACATAAACTGTCTCCAACTATAACTAGAGCGTTCTAGATACTAAGTACCCTGCTGAAGACTGTGTATTGAACATAAACTGTCTCCAACTATAACTAGAGCGTTCTAGATACTAAGTACCCTGCTGAAGACTGTGTATTGAACATAAACTGTCTCCAACTATAACTAGAGCGTTCTAGATACTAAGTACCCTGCTGAAGACTGTGTATTGAACATAAACTGTCTCCAACTATAACTAGAGCGTTCTAGATACTAAGTACCCTGCTGAAGACTGTGTATTGAACATAAACTGTCTCCAACTATAACTAGAGCGTTCTAGATACTAAGTACCCTGCTGAAGACTGTGTATTGAACATAAACTGTCTCCAACTATAACTAGAGCGTTCTAGATACTAAGTACCCTGCTGAAGACTGTGTATTGAACATAAACTGTCTCCAACTATAACTAGAGCGTTCTAGATACTAAGTACCCTGCTGAAGACTGTGTATTGAACATAAACTGTCTCCAACTATAACTAGAGCGTTCTAGATACTAAGTACCCTGCTGAAGACTGTGTATTGAACATAAACTGTCTCCAACTATAACTAGAGCGTTCTAGATACTAAGTACCCTGCTGAAGACTGTGTATTGAACATAAACTGTCTCCAACTATAACTAGAGCGTTCTAGATACTAAGTACCCTGCTGAAGACTGTGTATTGAACATAAACTGTCTCCAACTATAACTAGAGCGTTCTAGATACTAAGTACCCTGCTGAAGACTGTGTATTGAACATAAACTGTCTCCAACTATAACTAGAGCGTTCTAGATACTAAGTACCCTGCTGAAGACTGTGTATTGAACATAAACTGTCTCCAACTATAACTAGAGCGTTCTAGATACTAAGTACCCTGCTGAAGACTGTGTATTGAACATAAACTGTCTCCCAACTATAACTAGAGCGTTCTAGATACTAAGTACCCTGCTGAAGACTGTGTATTGAACATAAACTGTCTCCAACTATAACTAGAGCGTTCTAGATACTAAGTACCCTGCTGAAGACTGTGTATTGAACATAAACTGTCTCCAACTATAACTAGAGCGTTCTAGATACTAAGTACCCTGCTGAAGACTGTGTATTGAACATAAACTGTCTCCAACTATAACTAGAGCGTTCTAGATACTAAGTACCCTGCTGAAGACTGTGTATTGAACATAAACTGTCTCCAACTATAACTAGAGCGTTCTAGATACTAAGTACCCTGCTGAAGACTGTGTATTGAACATAAACTGTCTCCAACTATAACTAGAGCGTTCTAGATACTAAGTACCCTGCTGAAGACTGTGTATTGAACATAAACTGTCTCCAACTATAACTAGAGCGTTCTAGATACTAAGTACCCTGCTGAAGACTGTGTATTGAACATAAACTGTCTCCAACTATAACTAGAGCGTTCTAGATACTAAGTACCCTGCTGAAGACTGTGTATTGAACATAAACTGTCTCCAACTATAACTAGAGCGTTCTAGATACTAAGTACCCTGCTGAAGACTGTGTATTGAACATAAACTGTCTCCAACTATAACTAGAGCGTTCTAGATACTAAGTACCCTGCTGAAGACTGTGTATTGAACATAAACTGTCTCCAACTATAACTAGAGCGTTCTAGATACTAAGTACCCTGCTGAAGACTGTGTATTGAACATAAACTGTCTCCAACTATAACTAGAGCGTTCTAGATACTAAGTACCCTGCTGAAGACTGTGTATTGAACATAAACTGTCTCCAACTATAACTAGAGCGTTCTAGATACTAAGTACCCTGCTGAAGACTGTGTATTGAACATAAACTGTCTCCAACTATAACTAGAGCGTTCTAGATACTAAGTACCCTGCTGAAGACTGTGTATTGAACATAAACTGTCTCCAACTATAACTAGAGCGTTCTAGATACTAAGTACCCTGCTGAAGACTGTGTATTGAACATAAACTGTCTCCAACTATAACTAGAGCGTTCTAGATACTAAGTACCCTGCTGAAGACTGTGTATTGAACATAAACTGTCTCCAACTATAACTAGAGCGTTCTAGATACTAAGTACCCTGCTGAAGACTGTGTATTGAACATAAACTGTCTCCAACTATAACTAGAGCGTTCTAGATACTAAGTACCCTGCTGAAGACTGTGTATTGAACATAAACTGTCTCCAACTATAACTAGAGCGTTCTAGATACTAAGTACCCTGCTGAAGACTGTGTATTGAACATAAACTGTCTCCAACTATAATTAGAGCGTTCTAGATACTAAGTACCCTGCTGAAGACTGTGTATTGAACATAAACTGTCTCCAACTATAACTAGAGCGTTCTAGATACTAAGTACCCTGCTGAAGACTGTGTATTGAACATAAACTGTCTCCAACTATAACTAGAGCGTTCTAGATACTAAGTACCCTGCTGAAGACTGTGTATTGAACATAAACTGTCTCCAACTGTAACTAGAGCGTTCTAGATACTAAGTACCCTGCTGAAGACTGTGTATTGAACATAAACTGTCTCCAACTATAACTAGAGCGTTCTAGAGACTAAGTACCCTGCTGAAGACTGTGTATTGAACATAAACTGTCTCCAACTATAACTAGAGCGTTCTAGATACTAAGTACCCTGAAGAGCACTTTAAGAGAAAGAGGCATCCTAGGTAATGATGTAACAGCTTCTTTGGCGTTTCACTCTAAGACCGATATTGGTAAACAACTTGTCATGAAGAATTAAATTTATAGCGATCAAAATCAACAAAAGAAAGGAACTGGAACTTTGTAGCCAAATAACCGTTGTAACATAGAATTTATGCATATTTTCGTTAACAAATTAACCTTCTTCATGTATAACTTCTATTAATAAATGGTAGCTTTCTGATAAAGTTTATTATACTCCTTATTATTAACATTTTCACCTAAACGTAAATAATTATAGGAAGGTCCTTTATATTGATTTTATACGAAATTTAAATGTATGGAACAAAAATATCTGAATACAGCAAAAAAATATTTCGTAAAAGTTAAGTTCTCCGAGTAGATAATACCATCACCTCCCAAGACGACCTCATTTAGACAAAATAACATATGTTAAGTATATAGGTAAAAATTCATTCTCTTCTTCCTGGAGGTCTTTGGAAATATAAATATTTCGAACTATTCATTCCATCGTAGCAGTTCCCGATGAGTTGATAAATCAAAAATTTACGATCAGCAGCAATACTAAACTTCAGTTGCAAAGTGTAAATATCGAGGACTTTACATTGTTTCGTCCTTCATAAATATCCTTTAAAAGTAATGCAGGAAATTGTTTAATCCCTGTTATTATCCGAAAACAGTTATTGGAACGGCGTTACACAAAAGTAATTTCCTTATTATAAAAACGGCCTTAAACGAACGAAAGTAACGAGCTAAATAACAAACGTTAGAGCAGTTCCTTTTTTTTATCCAAGAACATAAACCCAGTGCTCAACGTGCAAACTGGAATGTTGGCATTGAAATCAAGTTTATCGGCGTTGTGGACTATTCACAGTTTTGTTTTTTAAATTCAAACAAATTGTGAACATAAATGCGCATGTCAAGTTTGGTATAGCCTAACCTATCCGAACTGCTGAAACCTAATCCAAGATTTAGATATCTGCTTGCTTACTTCCTGTATCATATTTATGCCTGCCAAGTTGGGTTTCTTGGAACAGAATTTCCAGTGATTCAGAGAGCAGAGGAAAGCAACGCTCGGCAGATTTCGTGAAGAACCGTCGCGGTGTTACCTTCGTTGCAATGTCAACAGCCTTGGTAAACTCGTAGCCCGCAATGTGTATACGTGTAAATAGGTCATTATGGGAGACTTCGCATTACACTGACATTGCTATTTCAGTTCGTGAGCAATCTTATAATTTAAACATTATTTAAGTGTAGGCCTAATTGTTGAATTACTCTTTATTTACATTTTAAATAGGTATGCACTAATTTAGTACCAAGAAAAACATAAAGAATGCGTTTTCCAAACATTTTAACAAAATAATGTGTAAGTTGTTGTTATAGTACACACAAATAATTTTTATATTCTCATTTAATTTATGACATTTATTGAGGTTTTCTCAATTGGTTTTGGGATTATTTATGAAGTGTAACTTCCATTAGTCCAACATATAAAAACTCTACATGAAAGTGAATCTGTATATCGTGACGTCATCACTTGGGAATTACAACGAGAATGCATAAAAAATTCATTCTCTCTACACCTCAAGCTTTTATAACAGATCCGTGCAAAACTCTCTTTTCTCTCTTATTGTTTGAACGTTACTGAAAGCCTATCATTGTGAAAGTTAACGTTAACTTTTGTTTTCGTCTTAACTTAGAGGTTATTTGGATGTTATGTTTCAAAGGAAATTAACTATTTAGAAGTATTTTATTTGATTCAGTTATGGCATACATTAGTATGATTTCATAAATCAGATGTTTTAATACTTTATTTATAGGGTATACAACGTTCTATATTGCATGAATAATAATGGTTATAATATGTGGCATTATGCCTTTAATGATAAAGGAATTGATTTAATTTACAGACTTGTTATTGTTATAGGCTATATTTATTAGGCAAGTAAATTTACTAATTTGTTTGAGGTAAATATAGCCCTAATAATTTAAAGTACCACCTGCCGGGACTGTTTTACAAATCTTCTTTTTGGAAAACTCTAATCCGCTTCTGATATTTGTTCTTCTTGAGGCTATTTTAAATTTTTTAGTTGTTTTGAAAATATTTGTGTTTTGGTCAGATTTTGCGGCCAAGCTACGCAAAAGGGCCTCCCTTTCCGCTACGCTTTTCCATGCAGAATAAATCGTAACTGAGCGAAGGGTTATTCGTAACCCATATGTTCAAGTTTACAGCGTTTTATGGTGACAGCGAAACTTCCCCCGACAAATATTCAATCTTCTGAAGGCGTCGTTAAAGCTGCTTGAATATGATGTTTACTGATTTGAAATTAATTAAAGAAGAAGGTAAAGTTGACTGTATTACTCTCAGCTTAGTAAATTTTTGACTATCAAAATAATACATTCCTGATGTGTTGAAGAATTAAAATATTTCTTAATGAATTTTTATTTTTTTCTACTACAGTTAGCTTATACTATAGGAATAACTATAATGTATTAATTAATAATAATAAATACTTAGTTGAATAGATAATTTAATAAATAATATAGCAATAGTATTATATGACCTAATATATTCTATTAGTTATATACTTACTTCATAAATTATTAGTTTTATGATAAACTTGTATTAGATATTTTGGAAAAAAACGTTCATTTAATTTGTAGGTTTAAATTTTTATTTAATATCTTACACACAGATTTAATTTAAGATGCTACAGAAAATTATTATAAAATATATTTGTAAATTAGACGAAAAAGCATGAATTCACTTCAAAAAAATGATAATAATAAAATAAAGTCGTCACAAAAAAATTAAAATAGCCCCAGATTTGAAATATTTATGATTTCCTGTCTAGACCCTGAGTTAAATTGAGCTTGAATTTTTATGACTGTTGGCCAGTTGAAGATCCTGGCATATCTCACATTCTTAATCGATAGTGTGCTGTAGTATATAATGTTAACATAGTTTTGGAAGTTAATGCATCCGGTTCACGAAAGCAAAGACATGTCATAGTAACAAACCAAAAATTTGATGAGCTTCCAAATATGCCTCAATAAAAAACCAATTAAAATCTCGTTTATTAATTTTTTTACTTTACTTAACGACAGTGTTTTTACATAGGAAAATTGTGACGTAAAAAAATATGATTCAACAAAATATTCTATTAAATATGTTAAAATATTTACTGTTCCTAAGAAATATAGTAGGTCCCAAATCTAGAGATGTGGGATAGTAGTCATATTTTTCGATTTCTTGATATTTGTCATTAGAATTTTAAAAAACTATAATTTTCATTTACAGTTGCGATGAAATCTGTCAATAATTGATATACTTATGCAATCAATTATGTTAGTAAGAATTTCATAAGAAAAACACATATTATAAATACACATTCTCTATATCGTTCTGTACTGAAATACTGGAACTAAATTACGTTTTTAACGACGTACAAGTAGTGTTATTTTTGTTATAGGAAGTTATTTATGTATTTCAAAGAATATTTGGCTACCAACATTCAGTTACCTTTGTGCTCGCCAACGCCCATTATTATGTGATAGGGTAAACAGCACATTTTATAAGAATTGCAAGTTCAATATCGGTTATATATTTATTTATACATTTATGTGCATATATAAATATAATATTTCTATATAAATAAATAAATATATAACCGATATTGAACTTGCAATTCTCTTATATATATATATATATATATATATATATATATATATATAATATATGTATATGTAATATATGTATATATGTATATATATATATATATATATATATATATATATATATATATATATGTACAATACGTTTTCTTGTTTAATAATTTAAAACAACATAGGTTATTCAAATACATGAATATTTATTAATTTATATCCAAAGCTTTTCGCTGATAAACTTACATACCTCTTTGTAGAAGTGTGAGGTCCTAATGTAACCACAGAACTACAAAGAGGGAGGCCTATATAAGTTTTGAATATGCCGATACTATTTGGCATGGAAAAGCTTTAACAATGTAAAATAAAATGAATATTTGTATTTATGAAATGGTTTAATTTATCTGTATATATTTAACAAGAACAAATAATTTCATCTATCGATTACAAACAAAGTATATATATATATATATATATATATATATATATATATATATATATATATATATATATATATATATGTAAAATACGTTTTCTTGTTTAATAATTTAAAACAACATAGGTTATTCAAATACATGAATATTTATTAATTTATATCCAAAGCTTTTCGCTGATAAACTTACATACCTCTTTGTAGAAGTGTGAGGTCCTAATGTAACCACAGAACTACAAAGAGGGAGGCCTATATAAGTTTTTAATATGCCGATACTATTTGGCATGGAAAAGCTTTAACAATGTAAAATAAAATGAATATTTGTATTTATGAAATGGTTTAATTTATCTGTATATATTTAACAAGAACAAATAATTTCATCTATCGATTACAAACAAAGTATATATATATATATATATATATATATATATATATATATATATATATATATATATATGTAAAATACGTTTTCTTGTTTAATAATTTAAAACAACATAGGTTATTCAAATACATGAATATTTATTAATTTATATCCAAAGCTTTTCGCTGATAAACTTACATACCTCTTTGTAGAAGTGTGAGGTCCTAATGTAACCACAGAACTACAAAGAGGGAGGCCTATATAAGTTTTGAATATGCCGATACTATTTGGCATGGAAAAGCTTTAACAGTGTAAAATAAAATGAATATTTGTATTTATGAAATGGTTTAATTTATCTGTATATATTTAACAAGAACAAATAATTTCATCTATCGATTACAAACAAAGTATATATATATATATATATATATATATATATATATATATATATATATATATATATATATATGTAAAATACGTTTTCTTGTTTAATAATTTAAAACAACATAGGTTATTCAAATACAAGAATATTTATTAATTTATATCCAAAGTTTTTCGCTGATAAACTTACATACCTCTTTGTAGAAGTGTGAGGTCCTAATGTAACCACAGAACTACAAAGAGGGAGGCCTATATAAGTTTTTAATATGCCGATACTATTTGGCATGGAAAAGCTTTAACAATGTAAAATAAAATGAATATTTGTATTTATGAAATGGTTTAATTTATCTGTATATATTTAACAAGAACAAATAATTTCATCTAACGATTACAAACAATGTATATATATATATATATATATATATATATATATATATATATATATATGAAGAACTAAGTCCAAATTCAAATACAAGAATTATAATTGAAAATTGTAAATTCAATTATAATTCTTGTATTTGTATTTTGACTTAGTTCTTTATTAATACACAAGAAAACATACTGCGATATATATATATATATATATATATATATATATATCGCAGTATGTTTTCTTGTGTATTAATAAGGAACAAAAGTCTAAATACAAATACAAGAATTCAATTATAATTCTTGTATTTGTATTTAGACTTTTGTTCCTTATATATATATATATATATATATATATATATATATATATATATATATATATGATATCCCCCTACCCCGTATTATACTATGACTAATATAATTATTGACACTGGCCACCAGTCTTGTGAAGATATTACTACTAACAGAAAAATTAAACAAGTATAACAATAATAGAGGTATAAATGAGCAATACATAAAACATTGAAGTAGATTTTAAAAAAATATACATATCATAAACTGAAAAGTGCGGAAAATTTAAAATTCCAAAGAGGAATTCAATATATAGGAACACTTCCTATATTGTGTTTAACTAGTGTGAGGTGTTTTGTTTAAGAGCAATTTTTAAATAATCTTCAAAACACTGAAACGTCAGTAGAACTTACTGAAAGGTAAATATCTAATAAAGATAAAAATAAATTTTTCAATTATTTTTCTTTGTTTCTCAGAAATTATTAAGTGTATTATGGACTCCCTACTGTGATCAAATGCTTAAAGAATGTTTAATTGATTGATTTTGTTCTTATATTTTTTTTTAAATGAAAAACAAAGCATAATATTTTAGTGTTTCATGTTTGCAATGCTGTGTTCTCACAACGGGCTTGGTACACTGACTCCGCCATGTTCCTGGAACATGTTTCCCAGTGATTCAGTATTCAGCACAAACTGCAGTTCAGCACTTGTGTATACTCCGTCACAAGGTTAGGTCCGTCCTTCCAAGTTAGGTCAACAGCCTCGCGACTCCACTTTGCAATGTGTCATGTCAAACCATATCATCGTTTAATATTACTCACTATTTGTGCCAGAAGACATTCGAAAATAGTCTTACTTTGTACACATACCACATACGTGCTCTGCAGATCTATATTAATACGAAGTTTATTAAGTTATACTCCCTCATTGTAACCAAATTTATGTATTTACAGTTTTATTTAAATTTGAAAGTAGTTTTTTGAGATTTTGGTAATGAAATATAATATCTGAGCTTATGAACAAACAAAAATTATAAACTCACTAATGTATAGAATCTATTGTAGATTTAAAATTGAAATTTTGTAATAAATAAAAATATTTTCCCCCCAAAATATTTCTTCTGAAATTCTTTCTTGAAGCAAATTTAATGCTACGTAAGTCAAAAAATAGTGCAAAAATATATTCTTCATTTTAGTTATGAAACAACCGATGAAATTTCAAAGTATTTGAAACCTTTTGAATGTCAGTCAAACGAAGGTTTTAGTACTTACATACTTGGCTTTTAGCTTCTATAAAAACATTTACCAACATAGTTGTTAATAAAAAACTAATTTTGTTGTAACTAAATTCATCACTTTGTTTAGCGACAACACACGACACAAGCTTTAATTATTAGAGTTGATACTTTAACAGTTGTGGAAACAACATTTCCTAGCATATTAGCTATTCTTACCAAATTGATTTCATTACTTACCAGGCCATCGTGAATGTCCAGTAAAACTGGCTCGCTTTGCATGATTTAGTTCCGGGAATAAGTGGAGAAGATAAGCGGAAGCCGATGTAGCAACTTCGAGGTGGTAGCGTTGCCCTTTGTCTGTGGTTCTTGACATAGTTCATATCTTACCCAAAGAGAAAACCAATAGCATTGAAAAATCGTTTAGAAAATATTGTCACATCTTATACTATCTTTATCAGAAAAATTTAATCTCAATATTTTGATTTAGAGATAAACACGCAGCATATATATATATATATATATATATATATATATATATATATAAAGAAAAAGTTGTTTTTTTAGAGAACACGAAAACTTAAAACTCCACTCTTTTAGGTAAAAATAATGAGTGAAATTTGAAATCGTAACATTTTCCAAATTGTTTGGTAAAATTAAATTCTCTAAACGCAAGGAATTGACACAAGAATTATAACGATGCAATACACCTACAAATAGTTTATTATGAAATATTTGATATCTTAGTTATACTGTAAACTCACTAAAAATCGTTATAAAACAGATTTAAAATGTATTAACAATTTATAGAACCGTTTTAAAGAAACGTTTTAGAAAAATCAAATATTGTTGGAATAAATTAAAGATTGGGTATTGCGGTTATTTTTTGTTATTGAAATAAACTCTCTCTCTCTCTCTCTCTCTATTTTTCACACACACCCTCTCTATCTGGCACACATGGCAACCTACCACAACACCCAGTTTAGCTGATGCTTGACAATGAAGATACCATCAATCTTAGAAAGTTAACTCTCTTAACAAGGAAGATTCTTGTTTAACTACATATAGCAAAAGTGGTGAGTGATTTCAAGAAAACAGTATTACAAGGTTTATATATATATATATATATATATATATATATATATATATATATATATATATATAACCTTGCGTTCTGTGTTAGATTTTGTTTGGCGATGATAACCACAATTGGTTTTTCGCCAGGAAAAAAAAAAAAATATATATATATATATATATATATATATATATATATATATATATATATATATATATGCAAAATTACAATATTATTGTTTATGAGAGTGTTTATTGAATCACGTGCATATATATATGCAATATATATGCATGACAAGAAAAAGAATTTCATCCAAGGATTACAACATATATACACATTCACGCTCGGACGCACACACACTCAATCAATCAATATATTGTTGGTAGGAATTTATTACTTTGGTATGTTACAAACAAGCTTTTGGAATGTTAGCTTCCACTTGGCACAAATAGATTAGCGACGGAGCAAAGTAGCCATGCATCTGATTATAAACACATACAAACATAAACTCTAAATCTTCTGCAGTTTAGATTCTATTTTAAATAAATTTAAAATATCATATTCAACAGATGTTTCAAGTATTGAAAATGTCACGTCCGTATTTCAGTACTGCTATGAAAGCGATTGCCCGGAATTTTACGGTAAAATACAAATTTACTTCATAAATATAGCAATAAAAAACCCACTTCATATAATACTTGCCTTTTGAACAGCCTCAACAAAGCGTTTACTACGTAGGTGGTCCAGAAGAAAAGCCTTAAATCCCATTGTGCTGTTACCTTCACTTCTGTTTGATATGGTCTGCACTTTAAGTGACTATTTGCAGCCGAAACTGGTCATGGTGGATGGACGTTGGAATTTTGTGCAAGAATGCAAGCTTCAGGCATACCGTCTGCGTTCCAGACTTAATCCATTGCTTTCGCCTTATCATCTGCCTTCCTCTGCCCATGCCTCCTTCATCGCTACAAGCATTTTAAAACTTTTAATTAATTAGAGCTGAGTTATTACGGGAAGGTCTGTTGTTTAGATAGTAAACAATTAGTAAACCAGGGAACACTGCCCTGTATCCTAGTACAGCCTTATTTTTATATCTATTTATTCCTTGCACGGAGGGTAAAAACATAGATTTTCCTTTTGTAGAAGCAATTTGCATAACAGTAAAATGAAGTTACATTTAACAAAATATTTTATTGCTATTACTTCATAAAATTAACAGGTCAGACCTTATCTGGTGTCATTTATTAAAACAAAAAATATCCGAAAACAATATTTGATATAATTGATATACAGTATTCAAAAGGTTTGAGGAATATCACCTTTTTACATATGGTTAACAATGTTAATTCCGTAAAACTTTCAGCTTAATATTTGGTTTATTTCTTACTTAAGTCATTAAACATTATTAGTAGGCCAAAGTGTTCCTGGAAAATTTATTTCTTTTTAATAATTCATGTTTGCAAATGTCAATATATTAATTTTCCCAAATTATTCTTGTGTCTAGAAGATCTCCGTTACAATCCGTACAACTTTTATTAGTATTCTTCAGTCAGTATTAACAGAGAATATTTATTTTGATAATTTTCTACATTTCCGCTGGGATATATATTTTTATTTAGAGTATCATAAATACCTGCCAATCCCAGCATTGTCACACTCCTCGTTGACGCGTTTCGGAGGTCCCTCCATCTGTCAGAACGTTTTATGAACTCTAGTCCAATCGCCCTTATATCGCCCAAAACATGGAATTCTTTCCAATTATTTGCTAATTATTTTTTCTATATAACTGATCCTATATTAAATATTTGTGTGAATTTAAAGTGAGTGCATTTTAATAGATAGAAAACGAGTCTTCTGTTAGTTGAACCTTTAGGTTGTTCTGAAGCCGTGTAAACGGTACAATACACTGTGCGCTGTGACTTCAAGAAGAGAGTGGTTCTATCTGTGGTCACGAATTCCACCTGCAGGCTGTCCATTGTTTCTTACAACTTATACACGCCTCTGACATTCCTCTTCTTCCCTTAGGGTCACTATTTATTATAAATTACATAACATGTTTTATTGATATTATAGACGCACATTATAAAAGAACTTTTGGTTTATGATAAAGAATAAACAAACAAAGAAATACTAGGTAAATTTAGTACAAGTTGTTCTTATATCCTAGGTTTACTAACGATTCACCTGGTTCATTTTCAAAATCCAAATCTGTATTTTTACCAGATAACAAGAAGTGGAGGATTATTAGAATTTCTGGAATGAACACACACACACACACACACACACACACACACACACACACACACACACACACACACACACACACACGCACACACACACACACACACACACGCGCGCGCGCGCGCACACACACACACACACACACACACACACACACACACACGCACGCACACACACACGCACACACACACACGCACACACACACGCACACACACACGCACACACACACACGCACACACACACGCACACACACACACGCACACACACACACACGCACACACACGCACACACACACACACACACACACACACACACACACACACACACACACAATCTTCGTAAATATTTATATATAACAAAAATACTTTTTTCCAGTATATGAATCGTACGCCTTTCGTATAGGCAGTTCGAAATGAATCTAACGGGAACAAGACTCCCTTAATATTTTTTCTCTTCCCAACGTTTCGATCATAATCAGGATAAACTGAATGAACCTTATCAAACCAATGAATAAAAAAATTGTCACAAGTTGAAATTCTTTTGTATAAAACTACCAACAGTTATGCTATCAACATGTATCTGTTGGCAGAACAGTGATTGTTAACCTATGACCATCTGTTTATGTATTTCCTTGATAAGGGTCAGCGAGTTTTACCCCGATCGTTATCTCTCTGGCAGGAAATTAAAGATAACAGGAGGTTTGTCCATTGGAAGAACAATGGAAGTACTACTAGTTGTACCTCCAAGTACATTTATAAATATAAATCGTAAAACATATTTATATTTATTACAAAAATTAGACACAAATTATGTTATAAAATTAAAGCTATATTTACCACAGTTCCTGAAAAGAATTTTATAAATAAAAATTCAGTTATTTTAAAATAATACGATAAAAAAAGAAGTATTGTTACCATAGGACTGCGAAATGTACCTTCAAACGTATTTTTTAAACAATACCTTTGTTCAACATTTACTATTTGAATTTATATATCTTTTTACAAAATCATATTCATTATACCGACTTTCCATAACGTTTCTGCTGTATCCAGCTCTCTTGTAGTAATGCTGTGTCGTTGCTACCAATCACAATACTCTTCTACGCATACTGAACCTTCTTCTCAGAGAACGCAATTGTCATGGAGGTTTACTTCTATCCAGTGATGACAAGTCATTTGTAAAACCTGTGATTTAATCACTGTTATTCGAAAATCCCAGCTCGATCTGTTACGTAGCGAGATGAAGTAGCAGGTACTTATCTAACTAGTTTCTTTTTCTCACTTATTGTGACGGCCACTCGTGATGTTGTGAGTGATGCGCTAAAGAAAGTTCTGAAACCGTTTTGTTTGCAGCAGTTTGTTATTCATTTATAAATAGTTTGTTTCATTTAAGTTGATTATTTTTATGCGTTATTATTAGTGTATATTACATAATATTAATAAATACGATACTTGCCTGAAAGTGAAATGTCTAGAGGGAACAAAGGAATTAGTGAATTGTCCTCAGAAAACAACAAGGCTGTTTATTTCCCTGTATTAAAATCACAATCACGGTTAAAAATCACAGTTATTTCAAAGTAGCAATCATAATTTGATTTGTTACTGGGAAATCACTGTTAGTCCCACCACTGCTTCTATCACCTGTCTTGGTTTATATTTTACTTTTATGTTTAAGCTTGACAAGGAATGTTGGCTATTGAGAAAGGTCCTCCCCTTACACAAAAGGTAACCGAATCACGGTGCTTGACACCAAAAAAATACTATTCATGTTTTTATAATGGTATTTTTAAAATGTTTAAAAAAGTAGAAGAAAGCTTTCTACAAAATTTCAATGGCTTTTATGTTTCAAGCCTCTAAGAAACTCATCTAAAGTCTGTCAAATTCTGTAGAGATTTAGCAGAATGATGAGTTAGACTGTACATATTGTTTGCATGTTACATGGGGGGGGGGATCTATCATGGTTCGCATGGTCAGGGCCGCTCAGCTTAAAGTAAACCTACTCTGTTATGGCCTGCAGAAAGGGTTTTCCACTAACCAAAGTTTAATATAAATAATGGGTAAGTTATAATTAAAAGCTCGGGTTAAGACTTTAAAATTTATTAATTTTTTTATCTATAAATACAATATTTACAATATAAATAATATTCGAGCTGGCTTGTGAGTGAAAGTTATAATTAAAGAATAAAAATATGGTACAACTCACAAATATACAATTTTTTATTTCATACGCGTTTCAATGACTAATTTGTCGTCATCCTCAGTGAAGATACACAAATGAAATTAACTAAAAAAATATATATATATATTAAACATAACCTATAAAGTTTTAACAAAAGTAAAAACAAAACATGTTTGTTATATATATATTTTTAGTTAATTTCATTTGTGTATCTTCACTGAGGATGACAACAAATTAGTCGTTGAAACGCGTATGAAATAAAAAAATGTATATTTGTGAGTTGTACCATATTTTTATTCTTTAATTATAATATTTACAATGTTTGTAAACTTTATTTGATTAAACGTTAGTAGAGGACAAAGGGGACAATAAACGTTTATTAGGGGACAATATGTTAGCGAGTCCAAATGTATTGGCTATGCGAGCCTATTAGAAATCTAATTATTATTTTCCTGATGACTATCAGTCGATTTAAATTATTAATTTGTGTAACATTTCCGTTGGTCGCGATCTCCAGCTGTGGCCATTTAAAAGTGATAAAGATTACAAAGGTAAAAGATTTAGCATGAAGTATCCCTACAGAGCCCGATAAGATCAGCCTAATTGCATACCGGCAATGCTATCTGATGCTGACACTGCATTCATTAAGGCTGAGGTATAGAGGCTTCGATAAATTCCCTCTTACTGCTTGCTTTAGATTGAAATCTTAATTTCGCTCAATCTCAGTACAAAAACAACATCAAGTCTCCGGTATAAAGTTATACGCATCGTATAAACTGTGGGGGCCGCCATAAGTAGCGTACTTACAATAAGGTTTTTAGCTTTATTAACGCTTTGTATTGCTTCAAGAGTTAATATGCATGCTACGGATTGTACAGTGTGTAATAAACAGCTTTACCTCACTGCGTTATACAGAAACGTCGTTAATTAGACCTGCTCATGCAACGACAAATACTTTTTGTAAAAAACCTTATAAACATAACATTACAAAAACAATAAATGGAAAAATATAATACAAAACATTAACAGCTCAACGCAAAAAATATGTTGAGAAATGAAAGTTTATAAATGTATCCATAAAATAATTATAACTAAATCAACAATTCAGGTTATTTAATTATTTGAGATTCACAGAGTAAACTGAAGACTCTGTGATTTTGTAAATAATTTTAAAATTCATGTGTAAAATATTTGCGTATAAAAATAAGCCCGTATTAATCAGACATCAATTTTAATTACAAATAGAATTAGTTGGAGTAGGATGCTTTAAAAATCTTAATGTTTGTCTTACCTTTTTGTATATTTATACGACTTATTTCAATAAATACTTTTTTTTAGAATAATGTATTATTTTTTAAGCAGCACAAATTAAGTTATATTAGATATAAGATGGTGTGTGCGAGAAATTTTGACGTGAATGAAAATACACAAATTACGAATAGATAAAATATTGAAGGTTATGTTGTAATAATTTCCAGGAGAGATTTGGTAAGAGGAGAGGTTGGGTAAGAGAAGTTGAGTAACAGGAGAGGTTGGGTAAGAGAAGTTGGGTAACAGGAGAGATTTGATAAGGGAGAGGTTGGGTAAGAGAAGTTGGATAACAAGAGATTTATTAAGAGGAGAGGTTGGGTAAGAGAAGTTGGGTAACAGGAAAGATTTGATAAGAGGAGAGGTTAGGTAAGAGAAGTTGGGTAACAGGAGAGATTTGGTAAGAGGAGAGGTTGGGTAAGAGAAGTTGAGTAACAGGAGAGTTTGGGTAAGAGAAGTTGGGTAACAGGAAAGATTTGGTAAGGGAGAGGTTGGGTAACAAGAGATTTATTAAGAGGAGAGGTTGGGTAAGAGAAGTTGGGTAACAGGAGAGATTTGATAAGAGGAGATATTAGGTAAGAGAAGTTGGGTAACAGGAGAGATTTGGTAAAAGGAGAGGTTGGGTAACAGAAGTTGAGTAACAGGAGAAGTTGGGTAAGACGAGAGGTTGGAAACAAGAGAGATTTGGTAAGATGAGAGGTTGGGTAAGAGAAGTTGGGTAACAGAAGAGATTTGGTGGGAGGAGAGGTTGGTTAACAGAAGAGATTTAGTAAGAGGAGAGGCTGGGTAAGAGAAGTTGGGCAACAGGAGAGATTTGATAAGAGGAGAGGTTAGGTAAGAGAAGTTGGGTAACAGGAGAGATTTGGTAAGGGAGAGGATGGGTAAGAGAAATTGGATAACAAGAGATTTATTAAGAGGAGAGGTTGGGTAAGAGAAGTTGGGTAACAGGAGAGATTTGATAAGAGGAGAGGTTAGGTAAGAGAAGTTGGGTAACAGGAGAGAATTGGTAAAAGGAGAGGTTGGGTAGGAGAAGTTGAGTAACAGGAGAGATTTGGTAAGAGGGGAGGCTGGGTAAGAGAAGTTGGGTAACAGGAGAAGTTGGGTAAGAAGAGAGGTTGGAAACAAGAGAGATTTGGTAAGATGAGAGGTTGGGTAAGAGAAGTTGGGTAACAGAAGAGATTTGGTGGGAGGAGAGGTTGGTTAACAGAAGAGATTTAGTAAGAGGGGAGGCTGGGTAAGAGAAGTTGGGCAACAGAAGGGATTTGGTGAGAGGAGAGGTTGGGTAAGAAGAGGGGTTGGGTAAGAGGAGAGGTTGGGTAAGAGAAGTTGGGTAATAGGAGAGATTTGGTAAGAGGAGAGGGTGGGTAACAGGAGAGGTTTGGTAAGAAGAAGGGTTGGGTAAGAGGAGAGGTTGGGTAAGAAGAGGGGTTGGGTAAGAGGAGAGGTTGGGTAAGAAGAGGGGTTGGGTAAGAGGAGAGGTTGGGTAAGAAGAGGGGTTGGGTAAGAGGAGTGACATGGATAACAACTAAGAGAAGATTGGAATACAAAGGTAATCTTATAAGACACAGTGATGTAGCACCAAGAAACCTTGTCAGTAGCAGGGACTTGAAGACTTAACAATCTTCTCTCCAGAACTTGCTTCTATGGTTAGGATTGTCGTTTATCCTAAGTTTCAGATCTGGTGTACACAAATCAGAACGGCCTTGTATATAGTCAACAAACGACCAAGGCACATAAGGCAGACTTTTATCTGTACAATTTAGTCCTCATTGGCCAACTATTCGTTCTGAACCTCTGGAATGGAGAGGATTTACCGTCATTCTGAGGTGCATTAGGAACACACACGAGTGACACACATTATCCACCATATATAGTGTTTCTTTCGCACTTGAACAAAACATTATTGATGGTTGGTGTCCCTTAATTTATTTATTACCTGTGTGAGTTGTTGTCCCTTAATTTATTTATTACCTGTGTGAGTTGTTGTCCCTTAATTTATTTATTACCTGTGTGAGTTGTTGTCCCTTAATTTATTTATTACCTGTGTGAGTTGTTGTCCCTTAATTTATTTATTACCTGTGTGAGTTGTCCCTTAATTTATTTATTACCTGTGTGAGTTGTTGTCCCTTAATTTATTTATTACCTGTGTGAGTTGTTGTCCCTTAATTTATTTATTACCTGTGTGAGTTGTTGTCCCTTAATTTATTTATTACCTGTGTGAGTTGTTGTCCCTTAATTTATTTATTACCTGTGTGAGTTGTTGTCCCTTAATTTATTTATTACCTGTGTGAGTTGTTGTCCCTTAATTTATTTATTACCTGTGTGAGTTGTTGTTCCTTAATTTATTTATTACCTGTGTGAGTTGTTGTCCCTTAATTTATTTATTACCTGTGTGAGTTGTTGTCCCTTAATTTATTTATTACCTGTGTGAGTTGGTGTCCTTTAATTTATTTATTACCTGTGTGAGTTGTTGTCCCTTAATTTATTTATTACCTGTGTGAGTTGTTGTCCCTTAATTTATTTATTACCTGTGTGAGTTGTTGTCCCTTAATTTATTTATTACCTGTGTGAGTTGTTGTCCCTTAATTTATTTATTACCTGTGTGAGTTGTTGTCCCTTAATTTATTTATTACCTGTGTGAGTTGTTGTCCCTTAATTTATTTATTACCTGTGTGAGTTGTTGTCCCTTAATTTATTTATTACCTGTGTGAGTTGTTGTCCCTTAATTTATTTATTACCTGTGTGAGTTGTTGTCCCTTAATTTATTTATTACCTGTGTGAGTTGTTGTCCCTTAATTTATTTATTACCTGTGTGAGTTGTTGTCCCTTAATTTATTTATTACCTGTGTGAGTTGTTGTCCCTTAATTTATTTATTACCTGTGTGAGTTGGTGTCCTTTAATTTATTTATTACCTGTGTGAGTTGTTGTCCCTTAATTTATTTATTACCTGTGTGAGTTGTTGTCCCTTAATTTATTTATTACCTGTGTGAGTTGTTGTCCCTTAATTTATTTATTACCTGTGTGAGTTGTTGTCCCTTAATTTATTTATTACCTGTGTGAGTTGTTGTCCCTTAATTTATTTATTACCTGTGTGAGTTGTTGTCCCTTAATTTATTTATTACCTGTGTGAGTGGTTGTCCCTTAATTTATTTATTACCTGTGTGAGTTGTTGTCCCTTAATTTATTTATTACCTGTGTGAGTTGTTGTCCCTTAATTTATTTATTACCTGTGTGAGTTGTTGTCCCTTAATTTATTTATTACCTGTGTGAGTTGTTGTCCCTTAATTTATTTATTACCTGTGTGAGTTGTTGTCCCTTAATTTATCTATTACCTGTGTGAGTTGTTGTCCCTTAATTTATTTATTACCTGTGTGAGTTGTTGTCCCTTAATTTATCTATTACCTGTGTGAGTTGTTGTCCCTTAATTTATTTATTACCTGTATGAGTTGTTGTCCCTTAATTTATTTATTACCTGTGTGAGTTGTTGTCCCTTAATTTATTTATTACCTGTGTGAGTTGTTGTCCCTTAATTTATTTATTACCTGTGTGAGTTGTTGTCCCTTAATTTATTTATTACCTGTGTGAGTTGTTGTCCCTTAATTTATTTATTACCTGTGTGAGTTGTTGTCCCTTAATTTATCTATTACCTGTGTGAGTTGTTGTCCCTTAATTTATTTATTACCTGTGTGAGTTGTTGTCCCTTAATTTATCTATTACCTGTGTGAGTTGTTGTCCCTTAATTTATTTATTACCTTTGTGAGTTGGTGTTCCTTAATTTATTTATTACCTTTGTGAGTTGTTGTCCCTTAATTTATTTATTACCTGTGTGAGTTGTTGTCCCTTAATTTATTTATTACCTGTGTGAGTTGGTGTCCCTTAATTTATTTATTACCTTTGTGAGTTGTTGTCCCTTAATTTATTTATTACCTGTGTGAGTTGGTGTTCCTTAATTTATTTATTACCTTTGTGAGTTGTTGTCCCTTAATTTATTTATTACCTTTGTGAGTTGGTGTTCCTTAGTTTAAATATTAGCTGTGGATACAGAGAAGCTCTAGCGAATTTTATAATTTAATTTAATTTGTTACAAAAAACAATATTTAATTGTTTTGAGTCATATTTAATAGTTTCTTTGTTATTACATTTTTAATAGTTACTATTACGTAATTCCATTGTTTCATTACTGCTACTAATTGTGACCAAAGGGCTGGGATGACATCGAGTCGCTCTTCATCTTCAGCTTGTCTTAAATGTAACAATGCTATCTCTTGTACATAGAAAGTCATTCATATAATCATGCCACTCTCTGCGGTACGTTTTTGAATCGAAGTTTTTTCATTTAGTGAAGTAGATTTTGAAGATCAGTCATACAGAAGTATATACACGTCTGTCTAGCCGCGTCGGCAGCAGGTAGCCAGAACCTGTGTGCTTTAACTGTTAACGTAACATCACACCAATTAACACTACTTTACATTCGTTGCCGACCCGGGGTGTAAACAAATAGGGACCCCCATTAGTTCCACGTTGACTAATGCAGGTGTTTTTTTCTATCCCAACCCTTTAATTTACCTGACACTTGACTTGTTCATCTCAGATTAAAACGTTTTAAATTAAACGACCCCGACCAGAGTCATTAATAACAATGGAATCCATGTTGGAGTCGTGACTAGAGGTTATTGGGTTGGTAATTGATTGAGCGAAGCGAACGATGGCAGTCATTTTAATAGTTTACCACAGTTTAATGTCCATCTGTTTTCTATAAATGGCTTCGGCTATTATTTTATTGGTGTATTGATATTTTCGAACTCGATGCTCTCTCGCACTATTAATAATTCTTAATCCGCCATTTCAGAAACCTAGCAATTATGTGGACTACAAAATTAGTTTTTTTTTTTATAAAAACGTCTTTGCGTAACTGATTATATTCTATTATAACAAATTGTAACAAGTTGAGCTGTGTAATACGTCATGAGAGAATCTCGGAAGACTCAAATCAAACCTACTGTTGCCATGTAACATTCTAAATACATTTTTCTGATAAACAAAGTAACATTGCATAGTTGGAATACTGCATTAAAGGGCCTAATGTTAATATAGCCAATACCACAATACAAGATGTAAATAAAACAAAGCAAGAGTTTAATTCAAACACCCCACACGGATTTACGGCCAAATCTCTTCAGCCAAATACCAAGATTACTTTTATTGGCTATTTAAGTAATAACTTGTGTTAATTCGTGTATTGTTAATTTTACTTATTATTTCAATATCAGTAGAGTTTAAAATGAAAAAGGGAAGCTATATAATAAAACAGAAACCAACACAAGGCGTCTCCTCGTTTACCATCCCACACTGTAAGGTGAAGAAATACATTCCAAAACACGATATAATTGATGAGACCATTTTCTTACTACTCTTTCTAAATATTTTTCATACAATGTTTTGAGAAATGAGCTTGTTAAATCAGATCGAGGGAGAGATAGTCATGTGAAACAAATTACCTTCCTTTACGACAAGGGCTTCTTGAAGATACAATATTACATGTCAGCTGGAGAGAGCTCCGGGATTTATTTTTGGTTCTTCTATTCAGTTTAAGATGTTACACTAGCTTGGAAAGATCTGTCTTTGTAACTTTTATTCAGGTTATTTAGTTACAACAGTTGTTCTAGTTGAATAAAATTACTTTACTTTTATTATATAGGAACTGATTAAATCTTATTTGTTTAACAGTGTTCCTTTGAAATATAATAATATGACTCGAAGGGCCTTTCCGAATGTTTTAAACTATTTGTTGAGACGACAAATAATTTAAAGAGCTATTATTTAGTTAAACAAAAAATTGTAAATTATATCAATAGTACATTATAATAAATTATTTATATAAATATTTGAATTTAAAACCAATATATTTTCACAATACTGGCAACATTATTCACTTACTTAATACAGTATAATGTATTCTATAAATTACAAAGATAAACGCAGCTTTATGGCAGTATTACTCACATTTCCCACATGGTTTAAGCTAACTAAAGAACCATTATATTATTTGATGCTTTGTTATCTTGCTCATGTAAGAACTCAATGTGAACTCAGAGGATAAAGGTGTTTACCCGTTAGAATGTATCATGCCGTGGCCGTCATAGGACCGTGTCAGGCACGAGAAAAAACGTTTGATCACTACCTTGACCACTGTAACGGATCAACAGCGTACAACTATAGGCGTGTAGACAACTACAGGCGTATGATAGCCTTTCTGTACTCGTTGGGTTCTGCATCTGTGCTGTAGGTACCCAGCGGACGCGTCACCAAGAGTACATCTATATAGTAATTACAGGGGACTATTTACTCGTTGGGTTCTGCATCTGTGCTGTAGGTACCCAGCGGACGCGTCACCAAGAGTACATCTATATAGTAATTACAGGAGACTACTTACTCGTTGGGTTCTGCATCTGTGCTGTAGGTACCTAGCGGACGCGTCACCAAGAGTACATCTATGTAGTAATTACAGGAGACTACTTACTCGTTGTCAGCGAGTGTGAGTGTACGCGCTCGTCGATGTGCGAGGTTCGCATAATCCTGTGAAGTGCCTTCGGGTTTGGATAAGATATAGGACGTTGTCTATACCTAAATCCTAATATAATCCTTTTCATATCCTTTACAAGGCAATATTAACTTCAAAATAAATAAAATGAAATAAAGGTAACATAGGGATAAATTTGGTCTTGCAACATTCACAGCTGGCCTAAAACAGTTTTTGAAATAGACTTTAAATTTAGATTTTATGTCGTATAATTGCTTTCCCAGTTCGCTATTTTTTCTAAATCCTTTTCATACAATATTTTGAAAAGTCTTTGGTGAAATATTCATGTGGAGCATTGCCCTTCTGAACAAGAGCATTTGGGTGATATTACGTCTCAGATGAAATCCAGTTTCTTCCATATTTCAGTTTATTCCATATTACAAGGACACAAATCTTCAGTGTATAAAATTTCACTTACTGCTTCTCTTTCTTGATCTGGCGATTTAACCCCACCTGTCCAGTCTACTTTGCCAGTTGGATCCAATTCAAGTCTTTGAACCATATTTTTACAAGATTAATCTCCCCCCCCCCATGTTGTAGAGGGCTTCTTATCGGTCTGAGCCTCCTAATTTCCAGCACCTTGACAAATTTGAAGAGCGAATTAATTTACCTCTGTCTCCTTTTTACGAGGTGCCTAATATTCTGTTTTCTTCTTTCTTTGGTAAGATATTTTATAATACTAAAAATATATGTGGATACGTTCAATATTTAATGAGATGGGCGATGGTTCTTACTCCAACAGTAGTAAGAAGTAAAATAAACTTATTGTAAATATGTTAAAATCAATATATATATATATATATATATATATATATATATATATATATATATATATATATATAATTTTTTCTTGTATAATAATAACAAACAATCGAGGTTATACAAATACAAGAATTATTTATAAATTTTTATTTTTAAAAATATATGTTTGATTTTTCTAATGTAACATACATTTTATATCTTTCATTATTGTATTATTCATTCCTCATGATGTTGGTGCTGTTTATCAAAGAAAAACTTTGAATATAAATAATTTTTGTGTTTGAATAGCCTCAGTTGTTGTTGGCACACACACACACACACACACACACACACACACACACACACACACACACACACACACACACACACACACACACACACACACACACACATACACACACACACACATATATATATATATATATATATATATATATATATAAAAGAATATTACTTGGTATTTAACGATAGTTAGAAATTTTTTTCCATTTAGGTGCGTTTTACTTTCTAGAGGTCTTTATTAAGTGTAATACATTATCTGAGTATCACTAGACGATATTTAGTACCTCTAAATTCGTTGTGCTCTTTCTATAAACAATGAATGTTTTATTATATTCTTTTACGATGCGAATCTGCATAATTGATTGTAATGTTGTGTACTAACAGTATTAAATGCATTAGCAATACTATTGTGTCAAACGATTAGCATGCATTTACTTCTCCAGGCAAGGTTATCGGTTTTGGCAATAAAGATGTCACTCATTCATTATTGTTTGGAATTTCATAGAAATGGAGTAAATATATGTATTCCATCAACAGTAGTAAAAGTTTCCCATATTACCGTTGTAAACATTCTTTAGCCAGAAAGTATCATCCATCAATCTCAAGTATCTTTCGCGCGGTTTATGGTGTATGACTTTCAAGATTTATTACAACTTTTACTGGATTTTAACGAGCCTACGATGGG
The DNA here is from genome assembly GCA_036971475.1 of Prosapia bicincta. NCBI lineage: Eukaryota > Metazoa > Arthropoda > Insecta > Hemiptera > Cercopidae > Prosapia > Prosapia bicincta. The sequence continues at coordinate 118,572 of JBAIZL010000232.1, read as the reverse complement.
CAACGCCTGTCAAATCTTTAGAACTTATGTTAAATGGGAATGATTCAATTTACGGTTGCCTAGGTAACCAATAAGTTATCTCATTTGAAGACATGAGTTATTTTATAATAACTTTGATATATATAAAATAAAATTTGTTTTTTCTTGGTTGATATAATTTAGTTTTCTGTTTCGTGTAGCCTTATCTAATGTTGCCTTAAATATAAATATTGTTAAACATCTCACAACCAGCAAAGAGCTAACATTGCGAAAAAGCATATTCAATTCATTTTTATTAATTAATAAATAAAAACATGCAACTGATTGTGACTCCATTCCTCACTGGAATAGTTACTCCATTTCTCACTGGGATAGTTGCTCCATTTCTCACTGGGATAGTTACTCAATTCCTCACTGGGATAGTTACTCCATTTCTCACTGGGATAGTTACTCCAGTTCTCACTGGGATGGTTACTCCATTTCTCACTGGGATAGTTACTCCATTTCTCACTGGGATAGTTACTCCATTTCCCACTGGGATAGTTACTGCATTCCTTACTGGGATATTTACTCCATTTCTCACTGGGATAGTTGCTCCATTTCTCACTGGGATAGTTACTCCATTTCTCACTGGGATGGTTACTCCATTCTTCACTGGGATAGTTGCTCCATTTCTCACTGGGATAGTTACTCCATTTCTCACTGGGATGGTTACTCCATTCCTCACTGGGATAGTTACTCCATTTCTCACTGGGATAGTTACTCCATTTCTCACTGGGATAGTTACTCCATTTCTCACTGGGATGGTTACTCCATTCCTCACTGGGATAGTTACTCCATTCCTCACTGGGATAGTTACTCCATTCCTCACTGGGATAGTTACTCCATTTCTCACTGGGATAGTTACTCCATTTCTCACTGGGATGGTTACTCCATTTCTCACTGGGATAGTTACTCCATTTCTCACTGGGATAGTTACTCCATTCCTCACTGGGATAGTTACTCCATTCCTCACTGGGATAGTTACTCCATTTCTCACTGGGATAGTTACTCCATTTCTCACTGGGATAGTTACTCCATTTCTCACTGGGATAGTTACTCCATTTCTCACTGGGATAGTTACTCCATTTCTCACTGGGATAGTTACTCCATTTCTCACTGGGATAGTTACTCCATTCCTCACTGGGATAGTTACTCCATTCCTCACTGGGATAGTTACTCCATTCCTCACTGGGATAGTTACTCCATTCCTCACTGGGATAGTTACTCCACTCCTCACTGGGATAGTTACTCCATTTCTCACTGGGATAGTTACTCCATTTCTCACTGGGATAGTTACTCCATTCCTCACTGGGATAGTTACTCCATTCCTCACTGGGATAGTTACTCCATTCCTCACTGGGATAGTTACTCCATTTCTCACTGGGATAGTTACTCCATTTCTCACTGGGATAGTTACTCCATTCCTCACTGGGATAGTTACTCCATTCCTCACTGGGATAGTTACTCCATTCCTCACTGGGATAGTTACTCCATTTCTCACTGGGATAGTTACTCCATTTCTCACTGGGATAGTTACTCCATTTCTCACTGGGATAGTTACTCCATTCCTCACTGGGATAGTTACTCCATTCCTCACTGGGATAGTTACTCCATTCCTCACTGGGATAGTTACTCCATTCCTCACTGGGATAGTTACTCCATTCCTCACTGGGATAGTTACTCCATTTCTCACTGGGATAGTTACTCCATTTCTCACTGGGATAGTTACTCCATTCCTCACTGGGATAGTTACTCCATTCCTCACTGGGATAGTTACTCCATTCCTCACTGGGATAGTTACTCCATTCCTCACTGGGATAGTTACTCCATTCCTCACTGGGATAGTTACTCCATTCCTCACTGGGATAGTTACTCCATTCCTCACTGGGATAGTTACTCCATTTCTCACTGGGATAGTTACTCCATTTCTCACTGGGATAGTTACTCCATTCCTCACTGGGATAGTTACTCCATTCCTCACTGGGATAGTTACTCCATTCCTCACTGGGATAGTTACTCCATTTCTCACTGGGATAGTTACTCCATTTCTCACTGGGATAGTTACTCCATTTCTCACTGGGATAGTTACTCCATTCCTCACTGGGATAGTTACTCCATTTCTCACTGGGATAGTTACTCCATTTCTCACTGGGATAGTTACTCCATTCCTCACTGGGATAGGTTCTCCATTTCTGACTGTCCTCTCGTATCTTTAAGCTTATTATCTTTTAAAGTATTTAGTATTGTGTTTGTAACGAAGCATTTCATTCTTTCTAAGACAGACTGTTTTAGCTGAAGGTTTGTTATTAATTGAAGAAACAAATAAAAACACAAAACTCACAAATTAATCATTTATTTACTCATACGCGTTTCAATGACAATGTCATCATCATCAGTCAGTGTTGCTACTACAAACTCTAACTTACAACTAAGAGTTTGTAGTAGTAACACTTACTGATGATGATAACTTTGTCATTGAAACGCGTATGAGTAAATAAATGATTAATTTGTGATTTTTGTGTATGTTTTTATTTGTTTTAACATAACCTCACAAGCTAAGCCCAAGCAATAATTGTATTAATTGAAGCTTTACAATAATACTTCTTAATGTAAACGGATGGTTCCATAACTTTTTCCTTTACCTCATTAGAGGAACCCTTTAACCGTCAGTGAACGCCTACTTAATCATTAGTCTTTTTATAGTTAGGCGTTGTGGTGAATGTTTTATTTTAACGTGTATGAACAAAAAATTTATTTATCAAGAAATTTCTTTTCCGTTTCAAGTTTTTGTTATATAGTTTGTGTGCGTGAGCGTGTGCTTTTATTAATACGTACAGAAATATAGTAACTGGATACAAACAAACATGGAAGGTAAGATTTCAACAGTACATTATTGATAGTTAGCATAACGCTCTGCACAGTGCGTACTGTATATGTTAGGTTCTATTATGCGGAAATTTTCGATAATCGATAACATGTCTACCTCGTGGGTGCCTAATATTAGACTTTTATTGTGTGTGTATATATATATATATATATAATAATGATGATGATGTTAATTTAATAAGGTGTTTTTTTTTGTGTCTACAAGTATTGTAAGGAATATTTTCTCCTGAAAGTAAAATGGATTCCTGTGAGTAAAGCTTATATGGAAATAAATGAGTAATTATTTTCATCAGGATAGATCACGCTAAATAATAAAATTCACCACTCGTTTGAAACTCTTGCAAAGCTCATTAAACTCGCGGCTCCTTAAGTTCAACCCGTAAGGTTGTGCAGGGTCGGAATAATAACACCTACCAAGGCAGCTACGTACAAAGTCTTTGTTGCCTGAACCAGGCCCGTTCACATTCTTCTGCCACTGGAGTTAAGCCAATTCTTGAAAATTACGACAATATACTGACTTGTAATCTACTCCGTTTATGTTATTGTGTTTTTTATTTAATTCCAATCTCAACAAAGACATTTTTTATTTTTATATATATTTTATTACTTGAAGTGCAATTTCTTACTGGGTTAATGGCCTTGCTTTCGCCGTAGAGTGATTCATCGCCAGAGGTAGTTAGCTAAAGGAAACCATAAATTAAAACCTTATTGACTTTGTGAAACTTCGAGGGTAACACATACTTGGTATGTGAATGAAAAGGCTAAATTAATTCCGCTTCCAGTTTTCCCATCACGCTACTGGGAGCGATCACTGGCGTTCAGTTAACTATGCATTTATGGAAACGACTTTACAAAGTTGAGTTGTAAATTACAGAACATGTTCTTTCAAGGTCATATTAGCCAAGTGAACGGTTCATACATAGCTTGGCATTGCGTTGTTTATAGTCGGAAGACGATATATTACTGTCCAACAATTTTAATATACTGTATTCCGAAATTGGTATAGAATATTCACATTAATATATCACGGTATGATTTATTTCAATCACAGTTTAAAACGTTTACTCTTTATCTATGCAGATATTAAAAACATTCTCAGTTCATTGTTTTAAAATGTTCGATAGTTATTTCCGTTCTACTCATAATTGATATTAGTGAAATACTTGCCGACGCAGAAATTCTCGCGATGGCAATTTTCCATGTCGGGTCGCATTATAGTGGTAGCTCCAAAATGGGTGTTAATAATTGATTCAAGGTTTATTTAGGCCGAGTAAATCAATTTCGTGTACCATTTTATTAATACTTAACTCACACAGCTCGTTTTGCTCATAGACACTCAAGTGTATGAACTAGTTTGCCTTAATAATCGGTTTTGAGTTTTGCTTACAATTTACAATAATCTGAAAATTATAAGCTAAAGCACAAAATCGCATCAATTGAAGAATAAAAAATGTCTAATATTAAAAATATTTAAATAATAATCAAATAAAGCTGTACTTATATATACATGTGCCATTAATTTTCTATAATGAAGTATGTATCCTGGTAAAAAGTTGTAATGTTTTACTCTAAATCATTTTGGAAAATGGTTGAGAATTTGGACGATTAAAATGAAACCTGTTTTAATTGAGGTTATACAATTTTAAGAAGTTCATAAATAAAATTCGCTTCTTCGTGAGAAATGTTTACCTGAAAACCTTTTTCTTAAAATATTTTTATTTTTGTTTATTCAGTCACAGAAACACAATAATATGGCAAATATATATTTTAAAAGATTTGTAATTATTTTTCCATGTATTTCAAGAAATGGTGCAACAAATAATATAAACATTATTATTATTTTTTTTTTATACAATTAACAATATTCATTTAAAAATACATTTTCAATTTACAAAATTTGTTTGCAACAATAATTCTTATTGCTATACTAGATAGTGGTCGGTTTTCTTTCGCTGCTTAAGCCAATGGCGCCTTTAGTTTTTTCCACCCCGCATACTCTTGATCTTTTTTTTTATCCTAATCTGTGATTTTTGTGGACCTCAAAGACCCATTCCTCTAGTTCCCCGCATTTGAACAATGTAAACCATCGACAATTGGGCTAACTATATATTAATTTGAACATTCTTCGATGAAGGAATCCCATATGGATCTATACCCTCAGTTCGCGTATTTATGTTTCGGGCTAAGTATAGTTTACTTTCCAACAAACAAACACGTAACGATCAAAAATTAAATTAATTCCAAAACTATGTAAAAAATGAAATAAATAATCTCAATGTTCGAGCATACGGCTTAACATGTGGAAAATTTACAATGCATATATTTACACAAGATATTGTCTGCAATAATAATAATAATATTTAAACACTATTTGTTCTCTATAATAAAAGGTTAATCTAACCTAAAAGATTTTCTACTTCTAGCATTCATATTTTGCAAACGTTTTCTATAATTAATTATGCTGAATGTAGCTGTCGATCCCTCGTAGACGAAACAATCATCACAGTTGTCAAACATTATTGCCTGTCAAGAAAAGTTATAACCACGTCATGTTCACACTTTAACCTTTAACACCTCTGACCTTGGGCCAAGACAATGATTGATATTGTGGAAGTAAATAGTGATGGCGGTTGTCCCTTTCTTCGGCCGTGACAACTTTTCGCTAGAAAGGAATCTGCGAATGGAAGTACTCAAAGAAAACAATCGAGGAAATGTTTGTTGAGGTTATGATTAATGTCAAAGACAAGATATGTCGTAAAGGCAGACCTTGGGTGTCACTTTTAACTGTAAAACCTCACTTGTTGCGTTGCAGCCTGCTTGATCCGGCAGCAGGCTTTGAATGAATGCCAGAAACTTCAGCTATATGTTCTCGTTGGGCTTATTTACAAACGACGCACTTCCTTATCCGAGATTCAGAATTATTTTCTTTGCCCTTGATAAAACTATCAAGGTCGTTAAAGATATGAATAGAAAAGCATTAGATTTTTGAAGCGAAACCCCTTGTGACGCGTAATACATTTAGTACCATACACAAAAAGCTTCCAGTTTGCTTCGTAAGATCACTTTATTTGATGATTTTCCAGCTCAAATTGTCGTGAAGAATTATCACAGCCAACACGGTGATTATAATGGGTTAGGTTAGGGCTAAGTCTAGCGTTTTTTGTCTTCACCTAAAAGTTATTTGGAGGTTATGTTTAAATAATTGTCAAATCTGATTTCTTGTATATTAAGAAAAGCCGTACACTTAATTAAAATTATTAACTTATGATTTCATACATCAGCTGATTTATTTCTCATAGGTTAGGTAATGTTCTGTATCGTGCATTTCAAAAATAAATGTTATATTCTAAACTATTTATCAGTTATTAAAAATTATAATTTTTATACCAATAATTTTTACTTCAAATAATTTAAGTAATTGATAAAGGTGTTACAATTTTACTTCAGTGGAAAGGTCTGTAGGAGCATCCGAGGAACATGTAAGAGCATCTGAGGAACATGTAGGAGTGTCTGAGGAACATGTAGGAGCATCTGAGGAAGGTGTAGGAGCATCTGAAGAACATGTAGGAGTATCTGAGGAATATGTAGGGGCATCTGAGGAAGGTGTAGGAGTATCTGAGGAACATGTAGGAGTATCTGAGGAACATGTAGGGGCATCTGAGGAACGTGTAGGAGCATCTGAGGAAGGTGTAGGAGCATCTGAAGAACATGTAGGAGTATCTGAGGAACATGTAGGGGCATCTGAGGAAGGTGTAGGAGCATCTGAGGAACATGTAGGAGTATCTGAGGAACATGTAGGAGTGTCTGAGGAACATGTAGGAGCATCTGAGGAAGGTGTAGGAGCATCTGAAGAACATGTAGGAGTATCTGAGGAACATGTAGGGGCATCTGAGGAAGGTGTAGGAGTATCTGAGGAACATGTAGGAGTATCTGAGGAACATGTAGGAATGTCTGAGGAACATGTAGGAGCATCTGAGGAAGGTGTAGGAGCATCTGAAGAACATGTAGGAGTATCTGAGGAACATGTAGGGGCATCTGAGGAAGGTGTAGGAGTATCTGAGGAACATGTAGGAGTATCTGAGGAACATGTAGGGGCATCTGAGGAACGTGTAGGAGTATCTGAAGAAGGTGTAGGAGCATCTGAGGAACATGTAGGAGTATCTGAGGAACATGTAGGAGCATCTGAGGAACATGTAGGAGTATCTGAGGAACATCTGCCACTTTGGAAATCCCCAAGTTCATTTTAATGTGTTAAATCAATACTTTTAATAGGTTAATTTTTTATCTTGTACATAACCTATTAACTTTATTTTTCATTCAAGAGTTTACTTATGTTTTTTTACTACAACAACAATTTTAAAGATATAATTAAATAATACTTAACTAAGTGAATACGTAAGGGCTTACTTCGAGGTAGAGGCTTTGCTTCGTAAACGGAACGATTGTTTCGAAACGCGTCGCAGTAAGCTATTACGTATTCACTTGGTTAAGTATCATTTAATTATAGTTTAATCAGTGAATTCAAGATTATTACAACAAAGAAGCTTGTTAAAGAGCTCTGAGTATTTCAAAAATTGATTTGAGTAATAGAATTATTTTGAATCTAATAAATACGTAGTATTATAGTTTGGCTTTCAATGCTACAATATCTTTCAGTGTTGTTTTTGAAATACCTTTAGGTAGAAAAATAACTTGGGTACACTAATAGAAAGTCAAAATAGTGACCCTAAAATCCAGTTACTAGCCATTGTAAAAGTATAGCTGTTCCAGCGGGGCACAAGAGAAAGTGAAAGTCAAAATAGTGACCCTAAAATCCAGTTACTAGCCATTGTAAAAGTGTAGCTGTTCCAGCGGGGCACAAGAGAAAGTGATAACTCAAGTGAAGTAACTTATCTCTAAACGGAAATTGTAACGAGTTGTATAGAAAACAATGGGGGCATAACAGGGGGTGTAAAAATCAAATGTTGTACCAATCGAGCGCGTCAAAAATTTTAATGGAGGAGACAAGCCAGGAAAACTACAGCTAGAACCGAATTTCCTGACACAATATTTTTAGCAAGAGGAACATATCCATTCAGTGACGTCATCCAGCATTACTATGTCAAAGACAAACCAGCTATGCTATTGGGTATGGGGACAGCTAGGCTTAGCAATTTAGAAACCTGAAATATTTCTATGAATCGTAAAGTTTATGAAAAGCTAGATAACCTAAAAGGAAAAAGTGTATATAAATGACGTGGGATAAGAAAGCAAAGAAATTTTTAAAACCCACAGTTGTTGATAAAACTATTAAACTTGAAAAGGCTTTAATTAAATAGCAGTTCTTTTAGAAGGGAAAAGATATCACAGCAGCAAGAAATGAACAGAAATATGTTTTTTTCGAACAGGAGAAAAAGATTTACATAATCTCTTGTTGACACTCCGTGCTAAAGAAATAGCAGGCTTAGTGCAATTTTGTTAAATTGAAGAACAGAATTTGTTTCTCTTATTATAAACCAACAAGTCGTAAGAAAAGAATTTCTCATTTACTTGTTGGCTAAAAGTTAATCAGTGCACGTCCTTTGCGGGTACGAGGTTAAACGCCATTCAAGATCAATTAAAACCCCGTCGTCTGGTCGGAGGCAGGGTTCATTGGAATAGAGTGGCATCCAGACAATAGGCTTGG
>JBAIZL010000232.1:97500-100000 GCA_036971475.1 Prosapia bicincta | reverse complement strand
GTTTTTTGTAAAAAGAACTTATAAAGAGGTCTCATAGAAGAACTTCGTATTTTGCTTAGTTCCGTGTCAGTACAAGCTCTTAAACCTCCTTTTTGCAGATAGAAATGTAATAATTTTACTTCGTAAAGAATTATAAAACTGAAATCACAACTCTAAAAATATTATATAAGAGAAATTGATTTGTCTTGAAGTCGTCTCTAAGGAGCTTGTAATCGCTTGAAGAATCTACTCGCGGACTTTAATTAAGATAATTAAGTTTATTGTTTGGCATTAATAAAACTTTATGTCCTGTCCAGGACAGCACTCTAAGGTAACTCTCACTCTTGATATCAGTTATAACTGTAACAGCCACAGTGCCTGTACCTTAGACTCGTGACATTTGCCTTCTTTGTGTCTTAACACATGCTCCTGACAGTGCATGATTGTTAATGTAACCTCGCAAAGAACTGAAAAAATACTGTGCTTGTAGATCGAATAGAACAAAAAGACTTAGAATTCTAGGTAAATATATTTTTCTGTTGTATATTAAAGAAACAACGCTTTTTAGGTTAGCTTTGCCTGAAATAAGTTTTGTACTCTCAGCAAACTTCTTGGTTATAAAGGCGACAAAAGCATCTCGAGAACAACAAAGGATTCATTTCGGGGAACTGGGAATCTCTGATTAGGAGTATTATTTAGCAACATTACGTCTCCGAGGCGTTTTCGGTGTCGAATATATCTCAAGTATCCAACTATTATGGTAAAACTAACCCTTAATTTTAAAGTTATTGTTTCATGCAATCGTTTTTATGTTTTTGCATGTTAAAAGTAGGCTACTAATATCATTTATTCTATAAAACAAGGAACAATGCTTTTCAGAAAACGAAATGTCGTCGGTTTATTAAGAACGTACTACAAACAAACTTGAGATACAATTTTACTGAAAACAAAATTTTAGTTTCTTAAAACACTCTCATAAGGACAAAATAAAAGAATATTTTAACTTGATTAGTTTGTATTATTTTGTAATTAAAGACAGTCAACATATAAAGCTATTGCCAGCTTGGGGGATAGGGAAGGAATGTCAATACAGACTGGGTTCAGGTAGGTGTTCAAACACCACTGTAAGAGTAAAGACAGCCAACATATAAAGCTATTGCCACCTTGGGGGATAGGGAAGGAATGTCAATACAGACCGGGTTCAGGTAGGTGTTCAAACACCACTGTAAGAGTAAAGACAGTCAACATATAAAGCTATTGCCACCTGGGGGGATAGGGAAGGAATGTCAATACAGACTGGGTTCAGGTAGGTGTTCAAACACCACTGTAAGAGTAAAGACAACCAACATATAAAGCTATTGCCAGCTTGGGGGATAGGGAAGGAATGTCAATACAGACTGGGTTCAGGTAGGTGTTCAAACACAACTGTAAGAGTAAAGACAGTCAACATATAAAGCTATTGCCACCTTGGGGGATAGGGAAGGAATGTCAATACATATTGGGTTCAGGTAGGTGTTCAAACACCACTGTAAGAGTAAATACAGTCAACATATAAAGCTATTGCCACCTGGGGGGATAGGGAAGGAATGTCAATACAGACTGGGTTCAGGTAGGTGTTCAAACACCACTGTAAGTGTAAAGACAGGTGACCTCCCGCTGCCCAGTTATCTGCATCTTTGTATACACTGCGTAGATATTTTGGTCAAAATACAACCATTCATTAAGATATTTCAATTTAATTTTAACCCATTTGTTTTATTTGTCCTTCCATTCACTCTTTTCCTTTCGAAACGAGCTGAACATTTTTGTTCGCCCAATAGGCCATACATATCTAGTTGGATAGCTGTTACAGACATAACATTATTTATTATAATTGCGAAATTTATTTACATCTAATTAAATAACAAAATTAAATGGAATAGATATAAGCCATCTTTAGACCAAGAGAGGTCAATCTAAAGTCATAACTTTCAGCGAGATGTTAATTCCGTATAAATACATTATTTTAATTACCTTTACATTTTTACATATTATTTATTTACACAATTTCCATATAAATAGCCCGTTACACTCAACCCCAGTGCATTTGCTGTATACAGATCTAATGTGTCCATTAAAATGCAATAAATACAATGCTGTCTATGGTGATTGGGGGAATACAGGCTGGATTCGTAGTGAAGCACGGCTAAGTTATGAAACATATTATTCCACATCGTGTTGCCATCGCGACAAGTGTTGGAAAAGGCAATATTCCTCTAATGACATATTCAGTGGCCTTATCTCCTCCGCCATAACAACTCCCTATTTATAAAGAAGTTAATGGAGTAAATACATCAACTTGAGCGTGCACAACTGCCTTGTGACAAATGCCTGTGCAGAAGGACATAATACATTTCCAGTGACGTTGATAAATATTTCAGATCCTGCTTCGCTCGATTTAGTGTATGAAATAAATTATTTTTATAAGTAAACTATTATATACTTTTACATGAAACGTGTTCTTAAATGGAAAATACACGAT
>JBAIZL010000232.1:60000-92500 GCA_036971475.1 Prosapia bicincta | reverse complement strand
TGTAATGCAACCTACATTAGAAATATGTAAACCAAACTTTTCTACGAATCTGTCATCTTATACCGGGTGTAATGCAACCTACATTAGAAACATGTAAACCAAACGTTTCTACGAATCTGTCATCTTATACCGGGTGTAATGCAACCTACATTAGAAATATGTAAACCAAACGTTTCTACGAATCTGTCATCTTATACCGGGTGTAATGCAACCTACATTAGAAATATGTAAACCAAACGTTTCTACGAATCTGTCATCTTATACCGGGTGTAATGCAACCTACATTAGAAATATGTAAACCAAACGTTTCTACGAATCTGTCATCTTATACCGGGTGTAATGCAACCTACATTAGAAATATGTAAACCAAACGTTTCTACGAATCTGTCATCTTATACCGGGTGTAATGCAACCTACATTAGAAATATGTAAACCAAACGTTTCTACGAATCTGCCATCTTATACCGGGTGTAATGCAACCTACATTAGAAATATGTAAACCAAACGTTTCTACGAATCTGTCATCTTATACCGGGTGTAATGCAACCTACATTAGAAATATGTAAACCAAACTTTTCTACGAATCTGCCATCTTATACCGGGTGTAATGCAACCTACATTAGAAATATGTAAACCAAACGTTTCTACGAATCTGTCATCTTATACCGGGTAGTAGGTAAACACATGGTTGGGACCTCTCTCACCCATCGCCATAATTTTCTGACCATTATGGCCTTTCATTAAACCTCTCTACTTTTCCTTTTACTTCTTCTTGTAGGACGTTGTAAAGGGTAAGCACCTCTTTACACCCATGTAGAGAATAACACAGTTTTGACTCGTATATTCTTTACGGGACTTTATGGCCCTAACTTAGTATGACCTATATTCACAATATTTTATTGTGCTCATGAAATCATACATGCTGATCGTCTTGACTAATAAAAAAGTAGAGAAAACTCCGTTTTTGCTTAGAGAATTTAGAAACCAAGACATTAGTTCAAAATATTTTTCATTATTTAAATAGTAAGTTATATCTCTAATTTTAAGAAACACATATTTTTTAATTCACTTTTAACCTACTACTGAAAGAAGCAAACATGCAAAGTAACTCAAAACTAACAAATATTGAAGTATTTTAAAAATTACTTTAATGTATACTTGTTTTGTTCGCCAAGGTATCATCATCAGGGTCGGGTGGAGAATTTTATAGTAGTATATAATTGTTAGATTCGACTAACTTCGTAAGTTTTCTGTTCACATATATTTGGTTTTTCATTATTTATTTATGAAGTATTTTTAGAAGCTAAGTTTTTATTAAAACAGGTACTGTAAAATACTTTCACAAGACTCACAAATTAATCATTTATTGACTCATACGCGTTTCAATGACAAAGTGATCATCAGTGACTGTTTCTACTTCAAATTCACTGAGTTGTAAGTTAGAGTTTCTAGTAGCAACATTCACTGATGATGAAGACTTTATTATAGAAAAGCGTATTAGTCAATAAATGGTTAGTTTGTGAGTATTGTGTATGTCTTTTATTTGGTTTAACATAAGCTCACAAGCTAAGCTCAGAGAATAATTGTATAAGTTTTTATTATATTGAGGTTTTAACACTCATGTTTTAGTGTATATTATAAGAGGGAGTTAGTAAGAGATCGATTTCAGTTTATTTGACATTTGTAAAATACTTTTTTTCAGAAATATTTTGCAAAAAGAACAATGTGAACTAGAAGTTAGATCATAATAGTAAAAGTGTATTTAATTTACAAGGTGCCTCCATTATATAAGAATTATGTATTTTTAGAATTTAAAGGATATAATACGAATGTAATATATAGTGGTGGTAAAATAGAAATATTGTTATAAAATAACACTTTATTTGAATAATATTCTAAAAATTTGATCGCAAAAAATGATCAGCTGTCTTGAATTTTTTATTCTTATATTTAAAATATATTCAGTCACTTTAAGTTTTGTATTATTTTATAAATATCATTAATTTTTAGTATTATTTCTTATGAAGGGTGATAAGGCCTGTGAATATTGGACTTAATCAAGTTCGCTAAAGTTAGGAATGGGTTTGTTGGTGTTAGCGAGACGTCACTCCAACTTAAAGCCGTGCCACATTGACTCACCGTAACTGTGCACCTAACTGGTCTTGACTTTAAATTATTAACAATTGTTACATGCTTAGCTCAGAACAAAATAAGGAAACCTGCTCTGCCTTTAACTGCATTGTCTACTTCTTCTCCTACTATTTGTCATTGTATTAATTAATGTCAACAGGTTCTTGTTGTCGCCGAACTAGACCATTCTGGTCTACGTTTATCTTGGAGAAGTAGGTCTTTTGGTCTTATATTAGACTTTCTATGTTGTGCAATTTTACACACAAACTTCTAACTTGGAAAGGAAAATTTTTGCTTACCCTCTAAGTAGGACGACAAGATTGACTCTCAAATCTCACTTTTCGTGGCAAAAAAATTCGATTAAAAAATTAAATATATTCAAATTGGAAACCATTACCACAATATCTATATTTGTGCCGAATTGTGAGCAAAGCTTGTGAATAATTGAAAAATAACATCATTTACCAAAACAAAATATTGTATCATACCCATTTCAAAGTCGTCATCAGCAGTAAGTAGGCTACAAAAATACAAAACTATGACTCATAGTTTTACTATATTATAACTTTGGTTATATGTTATAAATGTCCTTTATTTAAATTCACCGATTAAGATGACTTTGTATTTGAAAGGCCTATGAGGAAATACAATATTGATTTTTGATTGCAGATCTTTATTATTTAATTATTGTTTTTGTAATTTATATAGATCGTAATTTTCATGCTAAAATTGTACATTTTCTAAAAAAAAAGTAAAAAGTTATATTTACGTAAATGGAAATTTATAAAAAATTCATTGAGACTAAACGAAAATTAGTTACCATAAAATAAAATATTTCCGCCAAAATATGTAAGAGAAATTTAAAAATAGTTTTCTTCTCTAACTTCGAACTATTCCTTTACAGAGATGTGATCAAAATTACCATTACTGATTATTATTTAGTAAATAAATTAAAAGCGTTTGTAAAGTGTATACAAATCAAGTAGTGGTGTTTTATCAAAACGCGTTTTTCATGTACATAGGCAAGGAATCACGACACGTAATACATGGCGTTAGATACAAGCCGTAACACATCTCGAAATATGACTGGGTTTTGTGTAACAACCATTCTCTTACATTTACCCATGCACTAATAGGTTGGTGATGTTTGTATCTAAACGTTTCTGCTTGTATGTAGGCAAGGAATCACGCCACGTAATACATGGCGTAAGATACAAGCCGTAACACATCGCGAAATATGACTGGGTTTTGTGTGACAACCATTCTCTTACATTTACCCATGCACTAATACGTTGGTGGTGTTTGTATCTAAACGTTTCTGCTTGTATGTAGGCAAGGAATCACGACACGTAATACATGGCGTAAGATACAAGCCGTAACACATCGCGAAATATGACTGAGTGTTGTGTAACAACCATTCTCTTACATTTACTTATGCACTAATACGTTGGTGGTGTTTGTATCTAAACGTTTCTGCTTGTATGTAGGCAAGGAATCACGCCACGTAATACATGGCGTAAGATACAAGCCGTAACACATCGCGAAATATGATTGGGTTTTGTGTAACAACCATTCTCTTACATTTACCCATGCACTAATACGTTGGTGGTGTTTGTATCTAAACGTTTCTGCTTGTATGTAGGCAAGGAATCACGCCACGTAATACATGGCGTAAGATACAAGCCGTAACACATCGCGAAATATGACTGGGTTTTGTGTAACAACCATTCTCTTACATTTACCCATGCACTAATACGTTGGTGGTGTTTGTATCTAAATGTTTCTGCTTGTATATAGGCAAGGAATCACGACACGTAATACATGGCGTAAGACACAAGCCGTAACACATCGCGAAATATGACTGGGTTTTGTGTGACAACCATTCTCTTACATTTACCCATGCACTAATACGTTGGTGGTGTTTGTATCTAAACGTTTCTGCTTGTATGTAGGCAAGGAACCACGCCACGTAATACATGGCGTAAGATACAAGCCGTAACACATCGCGAAATATGACTAGGTTTTGTGTAACAACCATTCTCTTACATTTACCCATGCACTAATACGTTGGTGGTGTTTGTATCTAAACGTTTCTGCTTGTATGTAGGCAAGGAATCACGACACGTAATACATGGCGTAAGATACAAGCCGTAACACATCGCGAAATATGACTAGGTTTTGTGTAACAACCATTCTCTTACATTTACCCATGCACTAATACGTTGGTGGTGTTTGTATCTAAACGTTTCTGCTTGTATGTAGACAAGGAATCACGACACGTAATACATGGCGTAAGATACAAGCCGTAACACATCGCGAAATATGACTGGGTTTTGTGTAACAACCATTCTCTTACATTTACCCATGCACTAATACGTTGGTGGTGTTTGTATCTAAACGTTACTGCTTGTATGTAGGCAAGGAATCACGACACGTAATACATGGCGTAAGATACAAGCCGTAACACATCGCGAAATATGACTGGGTTTTGTGTAACAACCATTCTCTTACATTTACCCATGCACTAATACGTTGGTGGTGTTTGTATCTAAACGTTTCTGCTTGTATGTAGACAAGGAATCACGCCACGTAATACATGGCGTAAGATACAAGCCGTAACACATCGCGAAATATGACTGGGTTTTGTGTAACAACCATTCTCTTACATTTACCCATGCACTAATACGTTGGTGGTGTTTGTATCTAAACGTTTCTGCTTGTATGTAGACAAGGAATCACGACACGTAATACATGGCGTAAGATACAAGCCGTAACACATCGCGAAATATGACTAGGTTTTGTGTAACAACCATTCTCTTACATTTACCCATGCACTAATACGTTGGTGGTGTTTGTATCTAAACGTTTCTGCTTGTATGTAGGCAAGGAATCACGCCACGTAATACATGGCGTAAGATACAAGCCGTAACACATCGCGAAATATGACTGGGTTTTGTGTAACAACCATTCTCTTACATTTACCCATGCACTAATACGTTGGTGGTGTTTGTATCTAAACGTTTCTGCTTGTATGTAGGCAAGGAATCATGCCACGTAATACATGGCGTAAGATACAAGCCGTAACACATCGCGAAATATGACTGGGTTTTGTGTAACAACCATTCTCTTACATTTACCCATGCACTAATACGTTGGTGGTGTTTGTATCTAAACGTTTCTGCTTGTATGTAGGCAAGGAATCACGCCACGTAATACATGGCGTAAGATACAAGCCGTAACACATCGCGAAATATGACTGGGTTTTGTGTAACAACCATTCTCTTACATTTACCCATGCACTAATACGTTGGTGGTGTTTGTATCTAAATGTTTCTGCTTGTACGTAGGCAAGGAATCACGACACGTAATACATGGCGTAAGATACAAGCCGTAACACATCGCGAAATATGACTGGGTTTTGTGTAACAACCATTCTCTTACATTTACCCATGCACTAATACGTTGGTGGTGTTTGTATCTAAACGTTTCTGCTTGTATGTAGGCAAGGAATCACGACACGTAATACATGGCGTAAGATACAAGCCGTAACACATCGCGAAATATGACTGGGTTTTGTGTAACAACCATTCTCTTACATTTACCCATGCACTAATACGTTGGTGGTGTTTGTATCTAAATGTTTCTGCTTGTATGTAGGCAAGGAATCACGACACGTAATACATGGCGTAAGATACAAGCCGTAACACATCGCGAAATATGACTGGGTTTTGTGTAACAACCATTCTCTTACATTTACCCATGCACTAATACGTTGGTGGTGTTTGTATCTAAACGTTTCTGCTTGTATGTAGACAAGGAATCACGCCACGTAATACATGGCGTAAGATACAAGCCGTAACACATCGCGAAATATGACTGGGTTTTGTGTAACAACCATTCTCTTACATTTACCCATGCACTAATACGTTGGTGGTGTTTGTATCTAAACGTTTCTGCTTGTATGTAGACAAGGAATCACGACACGTAATACATGGCGTAAGATACAAGCCGTAACACATCGCGAAATATGACTAGGTTTTGTGTAACAACCATTCTCTTACATTTACCCATGCACTAATACGTTGGTGGTGTTTGTATCTAAACGTTTCTGCTTGTATGTAGGCAAGGAATCACGCCACGTAATACATGGCGTAAGATACAAGCCGTAACACATCGCGAAATATGACTGGGTTTTGTGTAACAACCATTCTCTTACATTTACCCATGCACTAATACGTTGGTGGTGTTTGTATCTAAACGTTTCTGCTTGTATGTAGGCAAGGAATCACGACACGTAATACATGGCGTAAGATACAAGCCGTAACACATCGCGAAATATGACTGGGTTTTGTGTAACAACCATTCTCTTACATTTACCCATGCACTAATACGTTGGTGGTGTTTGTATCTAAACGTTTCTGCTTGTATGTAGGCAAGGAATCACGACACGTAATACATGGCGTAAGATACAAGCCGTAACACATCGCGAAATATTACTGGGTTTTGTGTAACAACCATTCTCTTACATTTACCCATGCACTAATACGTTGGTGGTGTTTGTATCTAAATGTTTCTGCTTGTATGTAGGCAAGGAATCACGACACGTAATACATGGCGTAAGATACAAGCCGTAACACATCTCGAAATATGACTGGGTTTTGTGTAACAACCATTCTCTTACATTTACCCATGCACTAATACGTTGGTGGTGTTTGTATCTAAACGTTTCTGCTTGTATGTAGACAAGGAATCACGCCACGTAATACATGGCGTAAGATACAAGCCGTAACACATCGCGAAATATGACTGGGTTTTGTGTAACAACCATTCTCTTACATTTACCCATGCACTAATACGTTGGTGGTGTTTGTATCTAAACGTTTCTGCTTGTATGTAGACAAGGAATCACGACACGTAATACATGGCGTAAGATACAAGCCGTAACACATCGCGAAATATGACTGGGTTTTGTGTAACAACCATTCTCTTACATTTACCCATGCACTAATACGTTGGTGGTGTTTGTATCTAAACGTTTCTGCTTGTATGTAGGCAAGGAATCACGACACGTAATACATGGCGTAAGATACAAGCCGTAACACATCGCGAAATATGACTGGGATTTGTGTAACAACCATTCTCTTACATTTACCCATGCACTAATACGTTGGTGGTGTTTGTATCTAAATGCTTCTGCTTGTATGTAGGCAAGGAATCACGACACGTAATACATGGCGTAAGATACAAGCCGTAACACATCGCGAAATATGACTGGGTTTTGTGTAACAACCATTCTCTTACATTTACCCATGCACTAATACGTTGGTGGTGTTTGTATCTAAACGTTTCTGCTTGTATGTAGACAAGGAATCACGCCACGTAATACATGGCGTAAGATACAAGCCGTAACACATCGCGAAATATGACTGGGTTTTGTGTAACAACCATTCTCTTACATTTACCCATGCACTAATACGTTGGTGGTGTTTGTATCTAAACGTTTCTGCTTGTATGTAGACAAGGAATCACGACACGTAATACATGGCGTAAGATACAAGCCGTAACACATCGCGAAATATGACTAGGTTTTGTGTAACAACCATTCTCTTACATTTACCCATGCACTAATACGTTGGTGGTGTTTGTATCTAAACGTTTCTGCTTGTATGTAGGCAAGGAATCACGACAAGTAATACATGCCGTAAGATACAAGCCGTAACACATCGCGAAATATGACTGGGTTTTTTGTAACAACCATTCTCTTACATTTACCCATGCACTAATACGTTGGTGGTGTTTGTATCTAAACGTTTCTGCTTGTATGTAGGCAAGGAATCACGACAAGTAATACATGCCGTAAGATACAAGCCGTAACACATCGCGAAATATGACTGGGTTTTGTGTAACAACCATTCTCTTACATTTACATATGCACTAATACGTTGGTGATGTTTGTATCTAAACGTTTCTGCTTGTATGTAGGCAAGGAATCACGACAAGTAATACATGCCGTAAGATACAAGCCGTAACACATCGCGAAATATGACTGGGTTTTGTGTAACAACCATTCTCTTACATTTACCCATGCACTAATACGTTGGTGGTGTTTGTATCTAAACGTTTCTGCTTGTATGTAGGCAAGGAATCACGACACGTAATACATGGCGTAAGATACAAGCCGTAACACATCGCGAAATATGACTGGGTTTTGTGTAACAACCATTCTCTTACATTTACCCATGCACTAATACGTTGGTGGTGTTTGTATCTAAATGCTTCTGCTTGTATGTAGGCAAGGAATCACGACACGTAATACATGGCGTAAGATACAAGCCGTAACACATCGCGAAATATGACTGGGTTTTGTGTAACAACCATTCTCTTACATTTACCCATGCACTAATACGTTGGTGGTGTTTGTATCTAAACGTTTCTGCTTGTTTGTAGACAAGGAATCACGCCACGTAATACATGGCGTAAGATACAAGCCGTAACACATCGCGAAATATGACTGGGTTTTGTGTAACAACCATTCTCTTACATTTACCCATGCACTAATACGTTGGTGGTGTTTGTATCTAAACGTTTCTGCTTGTATGTAGACAAGCAATCACGACACGTAATACATGGCGTAAGATACAAGCCGTAACACATCGCGAAATATGACTAGGTTTTGTGTAACAACCATTCTCTTACATTTACCCATGCACTAATACGTTGGTGGTGTTTGTATCTAAACGTTTCTGCTTGTATGTAGGCAAGGAATCACGACAAGTAATACATGCCGTAAGATACAAGCCGTAACACATCGCGAAATATGACTGGGTTTTGTGTAACAACCATTCTCTTACATTTACCCATGCACTAATACGTTGGTGGTGTTTGTATCTAAACGTTTCTGCTTGTATGTAGGCAAGGAATCACGACAAGTAATACATGCCGTAAGATACAAGCCGTAACACATCGCGAAATATGACTGGGTTTTGTGTAACAACCATTCTCTTACATTTACCCATGCACTAATACGTTGGTGATGTTTGTATCTAAACGTTTCTGCTTGTATGTAGGCAAGGAATCACGACAAGTAATACATGCCGTAAGATACAAGCCGTAACACATCGCGAAATATGACTGGGTTTTGTGTAACAACCATTCTCTTACATTTACCCATGCACTAATACGTTGGTGGTGTTTGTATCTAAATGTTTCTGCTTGTATGTAGGCAAGGAATCACGACACGTAATACATGGCGTAAGATACAAGCCGTAACACATCGCGAAATATTACTGGGTTTTGTGTAACAACCATTCTCTTACATTTACCCATGCACTAATACGTTGGTGGTGTTTGTATCTAAACGTTTCTGCTTGTATGTAGGCATGGAATCACGACACGTAATACATGGCGTAAGATACAAGCCGTAACACAACGCGAAATATGACTGGGTTTTGTGTGACAACCATTCTCTTACATTTACCCATGCACTAATACGTTGGTGGTGTTTGTATCTAAACGTTGCTGCTTGTATATAGGCAAGGAATCACGACACGTAATACATGGCGTAAGATACAAGCCGTAACACATCGCGAAATATGACTGGGTGTTGTGTAACAACCATTCTCTTACATTTACCCATGCACTAATACGTTGGTGGTGTTTGTATCTAAACGTTTCTGCTTGTATGTAGGCAAGGAATCACGACACGTAATACATGGCGTAAGATACAAGCCGTAACATATCGCGAAATATGACTGGGTTTTGTGTAACAACCATTCTCTTACATTTACCCATGCACTAATACGTTGGTGGTGTTTGTATCTAAACGTTTCTGCTTGTATGTAGGCAAGGAATCAAGACACGTAATACATGGCGTAAGATACGAGCCGTAACACATCGCGAAATATCACTGGGTTTTGTGTAACAACCATTCTCTTACATTTACCCATGCACTAATACGTTGGTGGTGTTTGTATCTAAATGTTTCTGCTTGTATGTAGGCAAGGAATCACGCCACGTAATACATGGCGTAAGATACAAGCCGTAACACATCGCGAAATATGACTGGGTTTTGTGTAACAACCATTATCTTACATTTACCCATGCACTAATACGTTGGTGGTGTTTGTATCTAAACGTTTCTGCTTGTATGTAGGCAAGGAATCACGACACGTAATACATGGCGTAAGATACAAGCCGTAACACATCGCGAAATATGACTGGGTTGTGTAACAACCATTCTCTTACATTTACCCATGCACTAATACGTTGGTGGTGTTTGTATCTAAACGTTGCTGCTTGTATATAGGCAAGGAATCACGACACGTAATACATGGCGTAAGATACAAGCCGTAACACATCGCGAAATATGACTGGGTTTTGTGTAACAACCATTCTCTTACATTTACCCATGCACTAATACGTTGGTGGTGTTTGTATTTAAATGTTTCTGCTTGTATGTAGGCAAGGAATCACGCCACGTAATACATGGCGTAAGATACAAGCCGTAACACATCGCGAAATATGACTGGGTTTTGTGTAACAACCATTCTCTTACATTTACCCATGCACTAATACGTTGGTGGTGTTTGTATCTAAACGTTTCTGCTTGTATGTAGGCAAGGAATCACGCCACGTAATACATGGCGTAAGATACAAGCCGTAACACATCGCGAAATATGACTGGGTTTTGTGTAACAACCATTCTCTTACATTTACCCATGCACTAATACGTTGGTGGTGTTTGTATCTAAACGTTTCTGCTTGTATGTAGGCAAGGAATCACGACACGTAATACATGGCGTAAGATACAAGCCGTAACACATCGCGAAATATGACTGGGTTTTGTGTAACAACCATTCTCTTACATTTACCCATGCACTAATACGTTGGTGGTGTTTGTATCTAAACGTTTCTGCTTGTATGTAGGCAAGGAATCACGACACGTAATACATGGCGTAAGATACAAGCCGTAACACATCGCGAAATATGACTGGGTTTTGTGTAACAACCATTCTCTTACATTTACCCATGCACTAATACGTTGGTGGTGTTTGTATCTAAATGTTTCTGCTTGTATGTAGGCAAGGAATCACGACACGTAATACATGGCGTAAGATACAAGCCGTAACACATCTCGAAATATGACTGGGTTTTGTGTAACAACCATTCTCTTACATTTACCCATGCACTAATACGTTGGTGGTGTTTGTATCTAAACGTTTCTGCTTGTATGTAGACAAGGAATCACGCCACGTAATACATGGCGTAAGATACAATCCGTAACACATCGCGAAATATGACTGGGTTTTGTGTAACAACCATTCTCTTACATTTACCCATGCACTAATACGTTGGTGGTGTTTGTATCTAAACGTTTCTGCTTGTATGTAGACAAGGAATCACGACACGTAATACATGGCGTAAGATACAAGCCGTAACACATCGCGAAATATGACTGGGTTTTGTGTAACAACCATTCTCTTACATTTACCCATGCACTAATACGTTGGTGGTGTTTGTATCTAAACGTTTCTGCTTGTATGTAGGCAAGGAATCACGACACGTAATACATGGCGTAAGATACAAGCCGTAACACATCGCGAAATATGACTGGGTTTTGTGTAACAACCATTCTCTTACATTTACCCATGCACTAATACGTTGGTGGTGTTTGTATCTAAATGCTTCTGCTTGTATGTAGGCAAGGAATCACGACACGTAATACATGGCGTAAGATACAAGCCGTAACACATCGCGAAATATGACTGGGTTTTGTGTAACAACCATTCTCTTACATTTACCCATGCACTAATACGTTGGTGGTGTTTGTATCTAAACGTTTCTGCTTGTTTGTAGACAAGGAATCACGCCACGTAATACATGGCGTAAGATACAAGCCGTAACACATCGCGAAATATGACTAGGTTTTGTGTAACAACCATTCTCTTACATTTACCCATGCACTAATACGTTGGTGGTGTTTGTATCTAAACGTTTCTGCTTGTATGTAGACAAGGAATCACGACACGTAATACATGGCGTAAGATACAAGCCGTAACACATCGCGAAATATGACTAGGTTTTGTGTAACAACCATTCTCTTACATTTACCCATGCACTAATACGTTGGTGGTGTTTGTATCTAAACGTTTCTGCTTGTATGTAGGCAAGGAATCACGACAAGTAATACATGCCGTAAGATACAAGCCGTAACACATCGCGAAATATGACTGGGTTTTGTGTAACAACCATTCTCTTACATTTACCCATGCACTAATACGTTGGTGGTGTTTGTATCTAAACGTTTCTGCTTGTATGTAGGCAAGGAATCACGACAAGTAATACATGCCGTAAGATACAAGCCGTAACACATCGCGAAATATGACTGGGTTTTGTGTAACAACCATTCTCTTACATTTACCCATGCACTAATACGTTGGTGATGTTTGTATCTAAACGTTTCTGCTTGTATGTAGGCAAGGAATCACGACAAGTAATACATGCCGTAAGATACAAGCCGTAACACATCGCGAAATATGACTGGGTTTTGTGTAACAACCATTCTCTTACATTTACCCATGCACTAATACGTTGGTGGTGTTTGTATCTAAATGTTTCTGCTTGTATGTAGGCAAGGAATCACGACACGTAATACATGGCGTAAGATACAAGCCGTAACACATCGCCAAATATTACTGGGTTTTGTGTAACAACCATTCTCTTACATTTACCCATGCACTAATACGTTGGTGGTGTTTGTATCTAAACGTTTCTGCTTGTATGTAGGCATGGAATCACGACACGTAATACATGGCGTAAGATACAAGCCGTAACACAACGCGAAATATGACTGGGTTTTGTGTGACAACCATTCTCTTACATTTACCCATGCACTAATACGTTGGTGGTGTTTGTATCTAAACGTTGCTGCTTGTATATAGGCAAGGAATCACGACACGTAATACATGGCGTAAGATACAAGCCGTAACACATCGCGAAATATGACTGGGTGTTGTGTAACAACCATTCTCTTACATTTACCCATGCACTAATACGTTGGTGGTGTTTGTATCTAAACGTTTCTGCTTGTATGTAGGCAAGGAATCACGACACGTAATACATGGCGTAAGATACAAGCCGTAACATATCGCGAAATATGACTGGGTTTTGTGTAACAACCATTCTCTTACATTTACCCATGCACTAATACGTTGGTGGTGTTTGTATCTAAACGTTTCTGCTTGTATGTAGGCAAGGAATCAAGACACGTAATACATGGCGTAAGATACGAGCCGTAACACATCGCGAAATATCACTGGGTTTTGTGTAACAACCATTCTCTTACATTTACCCATGCACTAATACGTTGGTGGTGTTTGTATCTAAATGTTTCTGCTTGTATGTAGGCAAGGAATCACGCCACGTAATACATGGCGTAAGATACAAGCCGTAACACATCGCGAAATATGACTGGGTTTTGTGTAACAACCATTCTCTTACATTTACCCATGCACTAATACGTTGGTGGTGTTTGTATCTAAACGTTTCTGCTTGTATGTAGGCAAGGAATCACGACACGTAATACATGGCGTAAGATACAAGCCGTAACACATCGCGAAATATGACTGGGTTGTGTAACAACCATTCTCTTACATTTACCCATGCACTAATACGTTGGTGGTGTTTGTATCTAAACGTTGCTGCTTGTATATAGGCAAGGAATCACGACACGTAATACATGGCGTAAGATACAAGCCGTAACACATCGCGAAATATGACTGGGTTTTGTGTAACAACCATTCTCTTACATTTACCCATGCACTAATACGTTGGTGGTGTTTGTATCTAAACGTTTCTGCTTGTATGTAGGCAAGGAATCACGACACGTAATACATGGCGTAAGATACAAGCCGTAACACATCGCGAAATATGACTGGGTTTTGTGTAACAACCATTCTCTTACATTTACCCATGCACTAATACGTTGGTGGTGTTTGTATCTAAACGTTGCTGCTTGTATATAGGCAAGGAATCACGACACGTAATACATGGCGTAAGATACAAGCCGTAACACATCGCGAAATATGACTGGGTTTTGTGTAACAACCATTCTCTTACATTTACCCATGCACTAATACGTTGGTGGTGTTTGTATCTAAACGTTTCTGCTTGTATGTAGGCAAGGAATCACGCCACGTAATACATGGCGTAAGATACAAGCCGTAACACATCGCGAAATATGACTGGGTTTTGTGTAACAACCATTCTCTTACATTTACCCATGCACTAATACGTTGGTGGTGTTTGTATCTAAACGTTTCTGCTTGTATGTAGACAAGGAATCACGACACGTAATACATGGCGTAAGATACAAGCCGTAACACATCGCGAAATATGACTGGGTTTTGTGTAACAACCATTCTCTTACATTTACCCATGCACTAATACGTTGGTGGTGTTTGTATCTAAACGTTTCTGCTTGTATGTAGGCAAGGAATCACGACACGTAATACATGGCGTAAGATACAAGCCGTAACACATCGCGAAATATTACTGGGTTTTGTGTAACAACCATTCTCTTACATTTACCCATGCACTAATACGTTGGTGGTGTTTGTATCTAAACGTTTCTGCTTGTATGTAGGCAAGGAATCACGACACGTAATACATGGCGTAAGATACAAGCCGTAACACATCGCGAAATATGACTGGGTTTTGTGTAACAACCATTCTCTTACATTTACCCATGCACTAATACGTTGGTGGTGTTTGTATCTAAACGTTTCTGCTTGTATGTAGGCAAGGAATCACGACACGTAATACATGGCGTAAGATACAAGCCGTAACACATCGCGAAATATGACTGGGTTTTGTGTAACAACCATTCTCTTACATTTACCCATGCACTAATACGTTGGTGTTGTTTGTATCTAAACGTTTCTGCTTGTATGTAGGCAAGAAATCACGACACGTAATACATGGCGTAAGATACAAGCCGTAACACATCGCGAAATATGACTGGGTTTTGTGTAACAACCATTCTCTTACATTTACCCATGCACTAATACGTTGGTGGTGTTTGTATCTAAACGTTTCTGCTTGTATGTAGGCAAGAAATCACGACACGTAATACATGGCGTAAGATACAAGCCGTAACACATCGCGAAATATGACTGGGTATTGTGTAACAACCATTCTCTTACATTTACCCATGCACTAATACGTTGGTGGTGTTTGTATCTAAATGTTTTTGCTTGTACGTAGGCAAGGAATCACGCCACGTAATACATGGCGTAAGATACAAGCCGTAACACATCGCGAAATATGACTGGGTTTTGTGTAACAACCATTTGACGATTGATTTGGCCGAGTTCCAGTATTCAATGAAACGATGTTGTTGATTGCAACCCGACAATCAACTCAGTCAGAATGGAGAGCACGCGCGAAGCTCAATCAGAGTCGATTCGCTCGTAAAAATAAACGGCCGCAACATTTCAAATGTATTCCATGTTTTTTAAAGATGATAAATTCGACTTTTATCACGTAGCATGAAGAGGACGGTCATTTGTCGACAGTCGGTGTCGTTTTTTGTACGCTCTCGACTGTCGATATGTAGAGACTGGACAGCAGAGTGCCGTGTAGGCGAAGCTGTATTTGGAATAATATTTAAGTCCCTTTGTAAATATCCTACACTCACTTTTCACAGTACCCACACAGTTGTCAATGGGATGCAAGTTTACTGAGCGTGCGTCTATGTTATTGAACTTGACGATAAAATAATTATGTTATGCACTTTTTAACGGAAATTTGTGTTTATTTCAGGTACGACAACTAAAATAAACTTGTATCATTCTATTTCTTTAAAAGCTATGTTCAATACAGACTAATCAGTGTCAGATAAATTTAAAGGGTAGGTAAACCTCCTTCCTCCTGGACAGGTTATTCCGCAAGGACCAAGCATATTCATATTATTCTTATCCATATATAACTCTAACCTTTTCTTTCCTCAAATAGCGCTTGGTAAATGTAACACCGGGAACCATTTAGTCTCAATCATGCATTGAATACAACGCATGTATATATATATATATATATATATATATATTGCATTATTGTATTTTTCATTCCTGATGATGTTGGTACTGTTTACCAACGAAAAGCTTTGAATTTAAATAAATAGCGTTTTTGTATTTAAATAACCTATGTTGTTTTAATTTATATATATATATATATATATATATATATATATATATACATCTTTTAAAGATATTTAATGTATAATAGATAAGATGATACTTTCTTATAATATAATAACTAATACATATTTTTCGAATACAAGAATTATTCAATTCATATATTGTTTCAAAGCTTTTCACCAATAAATTTATTAGAATCTTCAGAAAAAAGCAACGATTCAAAAATAATATCATAGTTTTTCCTGATGATACTAATACATTTATTAACGAAAAGCTTTGAAAAATATACAAATTAAAACAATACTTGGATTTGAAATATTTCTTATATATATATTTGCTATAGGCCTATAGGCTATATTAATTATAGCAAGGGAAGAACAATGCCCGCTTTGAGCACAGATTATTATTTTACTTTAATCACTGAATTCATTATTATAACTTTTATTGCAATATAAGCTAAATCCGTGGAATAATTGCTGTGAGTAAGGCTATAAAGGTGTAAATGCGTCTGGTGAGGAGATACATTTCGCCGAAGCAGGTACGATTGATAAAGTAGTTTTTGTTTCTTTGATAACGTCGGTAAGTCGTAAAGTTTTAAAGATATTGAACCTTTTATTGTTGTAATTTCTGAAAGCTTCATATCTAACTATATTCACAGAAGAAACTACTTCCTGTAAACAACGTTTATTACACTAATATTGTACGCGTTAATATAACTGATTACGCGTTTCTCAACCGTTATGTTGGTACCCCTGCAATCGTTCCTTGCCCGGCAATTTTTGACAACCGACGTTGGCAATAAAGTAAAAGACTTAAGCACCAGTGTCTTTGTATGGTAAATACAGCAATTAACATAACAATACCGGAATAATTGCTCAATACGTCCCCTGACTTATGGAAAGATTTGTATTGTTTTATCTATAACTGAGCAGTTGGCAATAAATAAAAAACCACAACGTTCATACAGGATATGCGGCGATTTCAAAAGGAATTATTTATTTTTGCCATAACATTAGTAGGCAATCACTACTAACTGAAAATCATGTTAACGATGGATTGATTTATGTAGAAAGTTGCCTGATAAAATATGCGGAAAGGAGAGAAGGTTCTGAATAGTACAAGAATATACACATTACATTTCTACTATTAATGTTTCGAGGATATTGTTTTAACTTCTAAACATTTAAAATTTCTCCTTGTAAAATATTCATAGTTTTGTTTGTTTTAATTAACACTGGAATCGTGGCAAGGGTTACTATTGTAATCTCGGGGAAATTTTTTTCCTGTAACTTGGGGTTGGTATTAGTTATGTTAAAAGACCAGAAGATTGAGTGATGAGGAGGAGAATGGAAGGACCAAAACCGAGGGATGAGGAAGTCAAAAGACTAGAAGAGGGTTATGAAGAAGTCAAAAACTAGAAAAGAGTGATAAAAAAGACTAGAAAAGAGTGATGTGAAGGACTAGAAAAGTTAGATGAGAAAGACCACAACATAAAGAGGCCGAGTGTTGAGTTTAGCAGAAGACGAGAAGAGAGTGATGAGGAAGACAGAAGACCATTAGAGAATGATGAGGAAGACAGAAGACCATTAGAGAATGACGAGGAAGACAGAAGACCATTAGAGAATGATGAGGGAGACAGAAGACCATTAGGGACTGATGAGGAAGACAGAAGACCATTTGAGAATGATGAGGAAGACAGAAGACCATTAGAGAATGACGAGGAAGACAGAAGACCATTAGAGAATGATGAGGAAGACAGAAGACCATTAGGGACTGATGAGGAAGACAGAAGACCATTAGAGAATGATGAGGAAGACAGAAGACCATTAGAGAATGACGAGGAAGACAGAAGACCATTAGATAATGATGAGGAAGACAGAAGACCATTAGAGAATGATGAGGAAGACAGAAGACCATTAGAAAATGATGAGGAAGACAGAAGACCATTAGAGAATGACGAGGAAGACAGAAGACCATTAGAGAATGATGAGGAAGACAGAAGACCATTAGAGAATGATGAGGAAGACAGAAGACCATTAGGGACTGATGAGGAAGACAGAAGACCATTAGAGAATGATGAGGAAGACAGAAGACCATTAGAGAATGACGAGGAAGACAGAAGACCATTAGAGAATGACGAGGAAGACAGAAGACCATTAGAGAATGATGAGAAAGACAGAAGACCATTAGAGAATGATGAGGAAGACAGAAGACCATTAGGGACTGATGAGGAAGACAGAAGACCATTAGAGAATGATGAGGAAGACAGAAGACCATTAGAGAATGACGAGGAAGACAGAAGACCATTAGAGAATGATGAGGAAGACAGAAGACCATTAGAGAATGATGAGGAAGATAGAAGACCATTAGAGAATGATAAGGAAGAAAGAAGACCATTAGAGAATGATGAGGAAGACAGAAGACCATTAGAGAATGATGAGGAAGACAGAAGACCATTAGGGACTGATGAGGAAGACAGAAGACCATTAGAGAATGATGAGGAAGACAGAAGACCATTAGAGAATGATGAGGAAGACAGAAGACCATTAGGGACTGATGAGGAAGACAGAAGACCATTAGAGAATGATGAGGAAGACAGAAGACCATTAGAGAATGACGAGGAAGACAGAAGACCATTAGAGAATGACGAGGAAGACAGAAGACCATTAGAGAATGATGAGAAAGACAGAAGACCATTAGAGAATGATGAGGAAGACAGAAGACCATTAGGGACTGATGAGGAAGACAGAAGACCATTAGAGAATGACGAGGAAGACAGAAGACCATTAGAGAATGATGAGGAAGACAGAAGACCATTAGAGAATGATGAGGAAGATAGAAGACCATTAGAGAATGATAAGGAAGAAAGAAGATCATTAGAGAATGATGAGGAAGACAGAAGACCAGAAACTGATCAAGATAGGCTGCAATAAAGGGTTTACGTTGGATAAAGAGTAGCCTAAGTAGGCCTACTGCTTTGAGATGATACGTAGTTGAAACCCAGTTTTGTCAAAGGGGAAACCTTTTTATAACTATCTATATCATCTTTTCTTAAATATTAAAATGAAAAAAATTGACTTGACCTTGATAATTTTAAATTTTTTGTGCACATTATCCACTACATAGCAAATCTTGCAAAACAAACTCAACTTGTATATCTTTCTAATATATTTAGGCTATTTCGAATTATAATTTAAATAATTTTTTTCAAAAATTGTGCCCATATATTCCCTTGATCCAAATAAATTATATTAAATTTTTAAAAAATTAATTTTCTATGAAAACACAACTTTTCAAGTTTGAAAACAATGAAAATCCGCATGAGCACTTGTCTGGAGATACTCGAGTGGTGTACTCGACGCGTTTTGGACAATCTACTGAAGTATTGTCAAGTTGGTTAGGGTCAGAAGTTCCAAGAGTTGTTAGTTATAAACATAATTAGAATTAAATTGCTTTGCTAACATTGATGGCCTTTATCTAACTCTCTATTCTTCATCAATCTTTAGGAGATTTGATCTGTGACAAATCATTGCTAATATAATTTATTGTTGATATTTATTTTTTTATATTGTAGTAAGTTCAATATAAGTTTTACTTTAAAAGTATTTAAATGAAGTAATTTAATACTTTACTTCTAATTTATATATTATTTTTTAGTTTCAGCCTATTAAATTTAATCTATGGAACCTTTCTATGATGGAACTACAAAAATAGTTTTGAATTTTCATATTATTATCTTGTCGTTATTATTAATTAGTATATTATTTTGATAATATTATTAGTTTTTGGTTTAGTTTTTATATCATAGTATCTTTTTAATTTAAATTGACTAGAAAATGTTGACGATGTTTTTTTAAAATGTTGAAATCGACTGGCAAAAAATTTAGGGAAACC
Organism: Prosapia bicincta; assembly: GCA_036971475.1. Taxonomy (NCBI): domain Eukaryota; kingdom Metazoa; phylum Arthropoda; class Insecta; order Hemiptera; family Cercopidae; genus Prosapia; species Prosapia bicincta. The sequence goes on along the minus strand of JBAIZL010000232.1, from coordinate 72,281 downwards.
GTTATTTGAGAATTTACTGATTTTATTATTCATTTTTCAAATATATTTTATGGAGAAACGTAGACAATTTTTATTTCTATTTTCAAATTTACTACAACAAACGTGTGTTAATATCTCAGTAGCCATGTATATTAGTGAAGTCAATTTGCTTTCTTAAAAAAACTCCTTTGTTTATGTGTTGCCAAGGTTACAAATACAGACCCTACTTTAAAATAACTCGTTTCTAATAAACAAACCAACTTTGGGAGAAAACATTCCTTAGTCACATTACAAGAGAGCATTAATCAAGTTTCACTGCCGCAAATTGAACGTGAGTTCAAAGTGAGTGATAAATATTAGTGATGTTGTCTTTATATGTGGTAGGGAAATAAGTTGTATGGATTGTAAGTCCCTACTGATGTAAGTCCCTACTGATGTAAGCCTCTACTGATGTAAGTCCCTACTGATGTAAGCCCCTACTGATGTAAGCCCCTACTGATGTAAGTCCCTACTGATGTAAGTCCCTACTGATGTAAGTCCCTACTGATGTAAGTCTCTACTGATGTAAGCCCCTACTGATGTAAGCCCCTACTGATGTAAGTCCCTACTGATGTAAGCCCCTACTGATGTAAGTCCCTACTGATGTAAGCCTCTACTGATGTAAGCCCCTACTGATGTAAGCCTCTACTGATGTAAGTCCCTACTGATGTAAGCCCCTACTGATGTAAGTCCCTACTGATGTAAGCCCCTACTGATGTAAGTCCCTACTGATGTAAGCCCCTACTGATGTAAGCCTCTACTGATGTAAGCCCCTACTGATGTAAGCCTCTACTGATGTAAGCCCCTACTGATGTAAGCCCCTACTGATGTAAGCCCCTACTGATGTAAGCCTCTACTGATGTAAGCCCCTACTGATGTAAGCCTCTACTGATGTAAGCCCCTACTGATGTAAGCCCCTACTGATGTAAGTCCCTACTGATGTAAGCCTCTACTGATGTAAGCCCCTACTGATGTAAGCCTCTACTGATGTAAGTCCCTACTGATGTAAGCCCCTACTGATGTAAGCCCCTACTGATGTAAGTCCCTACTGATGTAAGTCCCTACTGATGTAAGCCCCTACTGATGTAAGCCCCTACTGATGTAAGTCCCTACTGATGTAAGCCCCTACTGATGTAAGCCCCTACTGATGTAAGCCCCTACTGATGTAAGTCCCTACTGATGTAAGCCCCTACTGATGTAAGTCCCTACTGATGTAAGCCCCTACTGATGTAAGTCCCTACTGATGTAAGCCCCTACTGATGTAAGTCCCTACTGATGTAAGCCCCTACTGATGTAAGCCCCTACTGATGTAAGCCCCTACTGATGTAAGTCCCTACTGATGTAAGTCCCTACTGATGTAAGTCCCTACTGATGTAAGCCCCTACTGATGTAAGTCCCTACTGATGTAAGCCCCTACTGATGTAAGTCCCTACTGATGTAAGCCTCTACTGATGTAAGCCTCTACTGATGTAAGCCTCTACTGATGTAAGTCCCTACTGATGTAAGCCCCTACTGATGTAAGTCCCTACTGATGTAAGCCTCTACTGATGTAAGCCCCTACTGATGTAAGCCTCTACTGATGTAAGTCCCTACTGATGTAAGCCCCTACTGATGTAAGTCCCTACTGATGTAAGCCCCTACTGATGTAAGTCCCTACTGATGTAAGCCCCTACTGATGTAAGTCCCTACTGATGTAAGCCCCTACTGATGTAAGTCCCTACTGATGTAAGCCCCTACTGATGTAAGTCCCTACTGATGTAAGCCCCTACTGATGTAAGCCCCTACTGATGTAAGCCCCTACTGATGTAAGTCCCTACTGATGTAAGTCCCTACTGATGTAAGTCCCTACTGATGTAAGCCCCTACTGATGTAAGTCCCTACTGATGTAAGCCCCTACTGATGTAAGTCCCTACTGATGTAAGCCTCTACTGATGTAAGCCTCTACTGATGTAAGCCTCTACTGATGTAAGTCCCTACTGATGTAAGCCCCTACTGATGTAAGTCCCTACTGATGTAAGCCCCTACTGATGTAAGTCCCTACTGATGTAAGCCCCTACTGATGTAAGTCCCTACTGATGTAAGCCCCTACTGATGTAAGCCTCTACTGATGTAAGCCCCTACTGATGTAAGTCCCTACTAATGTAAGTCCCTACTGATGTAAGCCCCTACTGATGTAAGTCCCTACTGATGTAAGCCTCTACTGATGTAAGTCCCTACTGATGTAAGCCTCTACTGATGTAAGCCTCTACTGATGTAAGCCCCTACTGATGTAAGTCCCTACTGATGTAAGTCCCTACTGATGTAAGCCCCTACTGATGTAAGCCCCTACTGATGTAAGCCTCTACTGATGTAAGCCTCTACTGATGTAAGCCTCTACTGATGTAAGCCTCTACTGATGTAAGCCCCTACTGATGTAAGCCCCTACTGATGTAAGCCTCTACTGATGTAAGCCCCTACTGATGTAAGCCCCTACTGATGTAAGCCTCTACTGATGTAAGCCCCTACTGATGTAAGCCCCTACTGATGTAAGCCCCTACTGATGTAAGCCCCTACTGATGTAAGCCCCTACTGATGTAAGCCTCTACTGATGTAAGCCCCTACTGATGTAAGCCCCTACTGATGTAAGCCTCTACTGATGTAAGCCCCTACTGATGTAAGCCCCTACTGATGTAAGCCCCTACTGATGTAAGCCCCTACTGATGTAAGCCCCTACTGATGTAAGCCTCTACTGATGTAAGCCCCTACTGATGGAAGCCCCTACTGATGTAAATCCCTACTGATGTAAGCCCCTACTGATGTAAGCCCCTACTGATGTAAGTCCCTACTGATGTAAGCCCCTACTGATTATGGTGACGTGTTACAGATTCGCAACACGCCTTACTCAGACATCACTCTGGACATTTTAGACACAAAATGGCGGCGATTTGGGATCCACACCCGGAGTACCAGTTCACTGCTTTTGGAAAACAGTTCAATTTGTTGTTGTCTCACGATTCTGGATTCGTTATTCCTAACATTAAGGTAAGTGTAATGAAGAATATTATGTAGAGTTGAGTTTTATAATAAATTACTTTGTTTTTACCAACAAAAGTGTTTCCTTGTGATTGTAGTTTACGTTTAAAGCGAGAAAGAGATTTAGGCCTACATCGCTTGAAGGGAACAAAAGTCAGAGCACGAAGGGTCTATTACCCAAAAGCGTTCTCTTTACGTGAAGTAAATAAGTACTTCCTTTTACGACCCTAACCTGAGTTGCGAATAACTTTTTCTTCCATCCCAGATGAAATCAGGTATCTACATTATTTAAGCTATACAGCTTGCACGCAATGGACCTTCCTTGATAGGGGTCGTTTCAATAGTCCTACCTATTCCATCTGACATTCCTACTACTTTTTTATTAGGGTTATGTCGGAGGGCTATTTCCTAAAAAAAACGGGATTACCTTTATATTAACAATAACATCGGTGATGTTAATCTACTCTCTTTTATAACCCTAAGATAGTAGACCCTCTGGCTATCAGTGCTCCTACCTTGGACTTACCTTTATTCACAACCCTTCTCCACCCTTCAAGGTGGTAGTAGACCTAATGCAGGTACATACGATGCTATGACCCTCTGGCTATCAGAGCTCCTACCTTGGACTTACCTTTATTCACAACCCTTCTCCACCCTTCAAGGTGGTAGTAGACCTAATGCAGGTACATACGATGCTATGACCCTCTGGCTATCAGAGCTCCTACCTTGGACTTACCTTTATTCACAACCCTTCTCCACCCTTCAAGGTGGTAGTAGACCTAATGCAGGTACATACGATGCTATGACCCTCTGGCTATCAGTGCTCCTACCTTGGACTTACCTTTATTCACAACCCTTCTCCACCCTTCAAGGTGGTAGTAGACCTAATGCAGGTACATACGATGCTATGACCCTCTGGCTATCAGTGCTCCTACCTTGGACTTACCTTTATTCACAACCCTTCTCCACCCTTCAAGGTGGTAGTAGACCTAATGCAGGTACATACGATGCTATGACCCTCTGGCTATCAGTGCTCCTACCTTGGACTTACCTTTATTCACAACCCTTCTCCACCCTTCAAGGTGGTAGTAGACCTAATGCAGGTACATACGATGCTATGACCCTCTGGCTATCAGTGCTCCTACCTTGGACTTACCTTTATTCACAACCCTTCCCCACCCTTCAAGGTGGTAGTAGACCTAATGCAGGTACATACGATGCTATGACCCTCTGGCTATCAGTGCTCCTACCTTGGACTTACCTTTATTCACAACCCTTCCCCACCCTTCAAGGTTGTAGTAGACCTAATGCAGGTACATACGATGCTATGACCCTCTGGCTATCAGTGCTTCTACCTTGGACTTACCTTTATTCACAACCCTTCTCCACCCTTCAAGGTGGTAGTAGACCTAATGCAGGTACATACGATGCTATGACCCTCTGGCTATCAGTGCTCCTACCTTGGACTTACCTTTATTCACAACCCTTCCCCACCCTTCAAGGTGGTAGTAGACCTAATGCAGGTACATACGATGCTATGACCCTCTGGCTATCAGTGCTCCTACCTTGGACTTACCTTTATTCACAACCCTTCCCCACCCTTCAAGGTTGTAGTAGACCTAATGCAGGTACATACGATGCTATGACCCTCTGGCTATCAGTGCTCCTACCTTGGACTTACCTTTATTCACAACCCTTCCCCACCCTTCAAGGTGGTAGTAGACCTAATGCAGGTACATACGATGCTATGACCCTCTGGCTATCAGTGCTTCTACCTTGGACTTACCTTTATTCACAACCCTTCTCCACCCTTCAAGGTGGTAGTAGACCTAATGCAGGTACATACGATGCTATGACCCTCTGGCTATCAGTGCTCCTACCTTGGACTTACCTTTATTCACAACCCTTCTCCACCCTTCAAGGTGGTAGTAGACCTAATGCAGGTACATACGATGCTATGACCCTCTGGCTATCAGAGCTCCTACCTTGGACTTACCTTTATTCACAACCCTTCTCCACCCTTCAAGGTGGTAGTAGACCTAATGCAGGTACATACGATGCTATGACCCTCTGGCTATCAGTGCTCCTACCTTGGACTTACCTTTATTCACAACCCTTCTCCACCCTTCAAGGTGGTAGTAGACCTAATGCAGGTACATACGATGCTATGACCCTCTGGCTATCAGTGCTCCTACCTTGGACTTACCTTTATTCACAACCCTTCTCCACCCTTCAAGGCGAGTACAGTCATACTGGATGATCGCTTAGATTTACTTTAAAAAACACCACTAACTTACTAAGAATTATAGCATTACTTTCGTCCAAAGAAAAACATATCTTGTCACCCAACGTATTTTATGTTGCTTTTACCATTTCGTTCGTATATCCATGGCTATTTAAAATCCTTTTTTTGTCACGACAATATATGGAAATTTAATCTCGCTAGCAAATATGCTACTTTATTAAATTTGTGATGATTTCTTATTATTTAGTTTTTTCTACTTGTATGAGAAAAAATAACTATTTTAAAACATATTCTTATCAATAAAACTAACTGAAATTTTCTAATATTTAAATTTTAAAAACATTTTCACATTTACTAGTGACTTAAAACAAAAGAATTTTAAAGTTACGTATTCTACTATTATCACCATAAATGTTTAAAAATGGACATTTTTAACATAGAATTTAAAAAATTGTATGTCGCTGTCTAATTAATTTATTGTTTTGATATTAAAATACAATAATAAATTCATTTTGCTTTCAACCGATTAACTCTACTCAAATACATAAGCAAGAAGTTGCCTTGTGATATTGTAATGTACGAAAATTTCAATGCCCAAGAGAATACGGACTGAATTGAAAATTATAAAGAGATTAAAAATGAAATGCGAAATTGTTTTTCTAATTACAACCTGTCTTTCTTAACGCCTTTGAGACGCATAATTTTAAATAAATTAACCTTGCACCAAATCTTTCATGTAAGTAGGAATGATGAACTAAGCCTGAAGCTAATGTATTAACATTTCTGGAAACATAGGAATAGCCGGATGCAACATGTACTTCTTGTCCCTCCTGGGCTGGCCTTCAGTGTAATCATTAAAGTCTCCCATAAACGCGACCATGTAGTGTAATAGGTGTTGGTTTTTGTCCAGACGGGATCCTACTTCAGGTATAATTTCCTGTTTAATTATATTCTCTGACCAATTCAAGTTTTATAATTGTAATTTTCAATCGGTTTCACGAATAAAACAAAAACTGCTGAAAGTTATATTGCAACAACCTTGATATTAATTGTCTCTAGTACATAAAAATATGTAAATTTACGTTTACACTTCTTGTGGTGGCTTAATGGAACTGCACACATTTGGCTATTAAACGCGTTTAAATCTTTATGCCATAATACGTATTTAATGACGTTTTAAAAATATCTGTATTCAATATTTTAAAACATTTTACAAAAAACGTATTTCTTATCCACTCTTGTTAAGAAGGGAAGGGGGGCGAAAAACACCTTAGGTTTTAAACTTATTATCTGACTTTGGTTTATTCAGAAATGAAACTGTGAAGTTTTTAATTTATTTTTTCAGAAATTCCCGTGTCATATTGCTTTATATTTTTACCTGAATATCTGAGATAAAATAATTATCAAGATTTAGTTATCAAGGAAGTTTTAGGGGAGCTTCTTGTTGCTAAATGTATTAGATATATTAAACAAAGTTATGTTTAGTGTATGGAAAATAATTTTTATTTTAATAAAACGTGTTTGCATCAACTTTGTACAATTTAATTATTTTTCAAACAAATCTCTTGAGCTGAATTTTTACCAATAAAGAATAGCACACATAGAAAAAATATAAATACAATATTATACGGATAGATGTACATAAATACTTAACTTGAAATTCCCTTAGTGTTTTAAGTCTTATACCACAATGCCAATCTTTGGGACAGTATTAGAAATCTGAAAGCTTTATAAGGGGTTTCAGTTATCATTCAAACTTTCTCTTTTCAAGTAGAATGCATTGTACAATATCTACGAATGCTTCTCAGTAGCTCGCCATGTTAAACTAATTAAGTTGCAGTCTTTACATCTCATAATGGTTCGTTATAGATTTCTTGAGCGTTATATCTTTTCTACCAAATAGTTAGTTTTCGCGTTTCGGGTAACTTCCATCTATCAAAACAAAAATACAGAAATAAAGTAGGAATTTTGTTCCTACGGATGGAAGCTCGCCGAAACGTGTCAACTAGGTATTTATCTGACATTAACCGTGAAACCTTTCCTGAGCGGTAACTGAGTGAAATTGATTGCAAACTTCTAGATCGAGGCTTTAAGTTTCTGATGTGTTCTGACTAGTTTTACTTCCAGAAGATGATGAGGGATCTTTAAAAAGAGTCAGCTGTATGCGTGATGAATATAACCTAGATTTTCCGGAAAATTCTACTGAATTTATAAAGTTATAAAGTAACTGTAGACAAACTCATAATTATAAACACGTTTCAGTGGCATATGTCATCATCAGTGGGAGTAATACACAATCACAACTGCGACTAAAGGTTAGCTATATGTCCCATAGGTCATTGAAACGAGTATGATGATAAAATGTTGATAATTGTGAGCATGTGTATAGTTGTTTGTTAATCACCCTAACTCACAAGCCAGCTCAATTGTTATTTATTGTTTAATTGCATTTTAACATAATTTGTGATGATTTAGGATTGAAGTAATAAAAATACGATTATATAAACCTTGTAATAGATGTTTATGCGTTAAAAAAAAAGAGTATTAATAGAATGTGAAACAATTAATTAACTTAAGTTGTGTAATGTGAACTAAGGTTATTAAACGTGAACTCAAGTAAGTTAATGTGAACCTAAGTAAATAAATGCGAACTAAAGTAATTAGATGTGAATTGAAATAGTTAAATGGAAACTCAAGTTTTTAATAACCACTCAAGTAATTATATGTAACACAAGTAACTAAATGTGAACCTAAGTAAATAAATGCGAACTAAAGTAATTAAATGTGAATCCAAATAATTATAAGTTATCTCAATGGTTAAATGTGAACTCAAGTAATTAAATATCAACTCAAGTAATTATATGTGAACTCGAGTAATTAAATGTGAACTCAAGCAATTAAATGTGAACCTAAGTAAATAAATGCGAACTAAAGTAATTAAATGTGAATACAAATAATTATAAGTTATCTCAATGGTTAAATGTGAACTCAAATAATTAAATATCAACTCAAGTAATTATATGTGAACTCAAGTAATTAAATGTGAACTCAAGCAATTAAATGTGAACCTAAGTAAATAAATGCGAACTAAAGTAATTAAATGTGAATCCAAATAATTATAAGTTATCTCAATGGTTAAATGTGAACTCAAATAATTAAATATCAACTCAAGTAATTATATGTGAACTCAAGTAATTAAATGTGAACTCAAGCAATTAAATGTGAACCTAAGTAAATAAATGCGAACTAAAGTAATTAAATGTGAATACAAATAATTATAAGTTATCTCAATGGTTAAATGTGAACTCAAATAATTAAATATCAACTCAAGTAATTATATGTGAACTCAAGTAATTAAATGTGAACTCAAGTAAATTAGATAGGCAAGTTAGGAGAAAGGGATTTTTACAAAACGACAGCTTCTTCTCGTGAGATTATGAGTTGTAACTGAGAAGGAAAAATGAACAGCTTCTGTAAATTACAAAGAAAAGATTTAGTTCAGCTTTTTATGGTCTGTAGAAAAAGACCTAACGAAGGTAATTCTTCCACGAGTGTCCTGAATCAGTGTGATCAGGACATTGAATTTTACTACAATGCGCATTCATTTTGATGCATTTGTGAACCCGTTATGTTCGTTCTTTGAACTTACACCGACGGAATTCCTGTAAAGTACATCAATTAAGCTTTCATAAAATAAAATATCTGTGAGCCCACTTCAGCTTTGCTTGTTACCTAACACTCTCTACAAAAACATGTAACCGCCCCTGTATAAAGCCCGTAGCTTGTTATAAAACTGTGTTTATCATGGTGTGTCAGTTTCTGTCAATTACTACAAGCGTGGGCGGGAGATGTGTACAACACAAATAGGAGTATAGCATGTCTAAAAGTACAAATTGCATGCCTACCGCTACGCCCTCTACGAGGTGTGCTCGCCCACTGCAACTTCTTTGTCACTCAAGAATCCGATAGACTGCAGCCGTCACCGGAAGTTTTTATCTCTGATCACAGATACGTAAATGGGTGACTGACGTACAACAAAAGCTTGTATTATGTTTTAAAAATATTGTTCTTATTAATACTTGTACAGGAAACTAGCAACTGATGCCAATTAACTTTAAAGAAAATGTTAAACGATTTCTGAGCAATTTTTATTTAGTAAACATAATCCAGATTTTATTTGGTAATCTTAACACGTTACCAATGATTTTCATTAAAATATTTAATTTGAGACTCATCATAAATTTCGCTAATTTTATCAAAAGCGTTTATTTACTAAGTCTGAAAGTCATGAGTAAGAAAGTATATTAAAGAAAACAAATTTATATTTTAATAGGTCTATCATAATATGTAAATTCGTATAGGGGTCTAATTTTAGAGGTTTTTAATTCTCTTCTGTCTTCACCGTCTCCTTTAGGAGATTGGTAAACGTAATGGTTAATATAACTCTGGAAGTACACGTCCCATAGAAACCCCCAGATTCATTTCCCTTCCATTCTCTTACATCTTTTAACCAAAATCTCGTCCTTCAGACTTGCGTTTTCTCATAGAATCGTGTCTTACTTTACTAGATCATGACTGAGTTTTTCAACTTTGTATCCAATCCAAAATATCACATTACTCAAAACATCTGTATCCAGAACAACTTCTTTCGGTGTAACTGTAACAGTTCATCCCAACAGATCCAATTTCTTCGGCCATCAACTCCCAGTATTCAATTCCATAAAGCAAAACAGAAGAAACGAAGCATCTTAAAGTCACAATTCTGACTCATTTCAAGGATTTCACTATAAGACGTAATTATTCAAACTTTATTTACTATTCTTGAATTTTGTAGTCCATTACGTTCGGTGAATCTTATTAATCACTTAAACAATAGTTTATGACTGTCCGAACTTTGAATTTAGTAAATTTGTAAGAACTTACAGAGACAGAACGTTTTTGATCGCTATATGTCGATCTTCATCAGTGTCTTCTGCTTGGAGATGTTGGGTCAAGCGGTGACGGTTTTATAGATAGGTTTTTGATAGTATCGAAGAGATTTGTATTGTGTTTGTTCGTTTAATATGTTTGTGCTTTGTGTTTTTGTGAGTCTGTAAATTTCATATTGTTCTAGTGTGTTGAGATGTAGTCCTTTTTTTTCGAAGAACATAAACAGAACACAAACTCAACATTTTACAACCACATAAAATATACAGTACACAAATACACAGACATTTACCGTAACCTAGAAATCCTACACATCAACAAATAAGCACCACATCTCAATACACTAGAACAATATGAAATTTACAGATACACAAAAAGACAAAGTACAAACATATTAAACGAACAAACGCAATACAAATCACGCATACTCTTCGATACTATCGAAAACCTACCTTTAAAACCGTCACCGCTTGACCCAACATCTCCAAGCAGAAGACACTGGCGAAGATCGGCACATAGCGATCGAAAACGTTCTGTCTCACTAAGTTTTAACAAATTTACTAAATTCAAAGTTCGGATAGTCACAAACTTTTATTTACTACTTCCTACATTTCGAAACGGTTGTATCAGTGCCCCGGTGTTGACTTCCCTTTACAAATCTCTTGAGATTATGCGATGGTTGTCTCTTAGTATTAGTCTCAAAACGCTCCTAGCCTTCTTAGGGACCCCCTACCTAATTCGAGTGCGTTTAGTAGTCTTAGCGCTAAAGAATACTTCAGAATTAATTGTCTTGAACTATCAGCTGATATGGGTTCCGGGATATAATGAAACCATTCCAGATAGATCATTTAGGTAAGGGATGGGTGTTACATTATAAATTACCTGGTTGCTCGTCTTCTGTTACCTACGAGAAGTTGGAATAGAAAATCCAAAGTTAAATTATCAATTACCAATGCTGTCTAGAGGTCACTTGAGCCTAGGAGTGATGACGTCATCTAGAAGTTTTCAATTGGTTTCAAAGGTATTTGACTCTACATCTAAAACTTAATAGCCTACACGTCTTTTTATTTTTTTCAACAGTCGTTCGATCACAACAGAGTAATTTTGCTAACATTGGACTTTCGTGTCCTCCTGTGACATGATAAACCACTAAAATTTTACCAATATTTTGCTACAACAGTGTTCCAAATTATTAGTCCTGTGTATTCCATTTTCTGTCACTAACTCCCCAAACTTCATTAGTTATTCATTAATATCCATAACTGTCTATTACCATTTTCTTAAAATTTAGTAATCTTTACCTTCAGTGCTTTTACCTTTAGATCAGTGACTTCGTTATTTACTCTTCTTCAAACGAATGTATATTTCACTTTACATATATTTCTCTTTCCTTACATTTATTTTAAATTTGCACAATTTCTTATAGTTTTGTTCTTTCCCCTTTCATTTGATAACAACCAATTCTTTCACCGAGCGTGTAGACTATCCAATAAACTGAGACTATCCAATAAACTGTTTTTTCAAAGCTCTCCACTTACTTGAATTTGTTACTTAAAGGGCCAATTTATTTAAATTGAATCGCCTTTTACTTTTATAGAAAATTAAAGGGTTCCTTTTACTTGGTAGGTTGTTTCCTTAATTTTTCTTACAATACAACACCCCCTCTCTCTCTCTCTCTCTCTGTCTCTCTCTCTCTCTCTCTCTCTCTCTGTGTCTCTCTTTCTCTCTCTCTCCCTCTCTAACATATTTTTTCGTCTGCGTAAGTTGTTGAACAATTTTTACAAATTTCAATAACCATTTGATACACGTTCATACATCATGTCACAAAATCTCTTGTACCTCATTACCTGATAAATCTTAGTATTTTTTTGTTTACTTTTAACCTTTTCTTCAAACGCGCGGTCATCACACTGGCTGCGTAATGATAATTTCATGCTAAGTTTATTTATAAATGCAATTCGGAAGCTCAAGTAATAAATTAAGACTCTGTGGCTAAACATGGCCCTAGATCTAACACTGTGTACGGCATTGCATCTGTGATATGTAAGGTTTGCTCTGTGTGTATGTATGAACACTCATT
>JBAIZL010000232.1:0-57500 GCA_036971475.1 Prosapia bicincta | reverse complement strand
CACACACACACACACACACACACTCACACGCACACACTCTCTCTCTCACACACACACACACACACACACACACACACACACACACACACACACACACACACACACACACACACACACACACACTCACACGCACACACACACACACACACACACACACACACACACACGCACACACACACACACACACACACACACACACACACACACACACACACACACACACACACACACACACACACAAGGATGTCTTTTTTTTGTATTTGCATTGTCTTCTGTCTCTTATTACTCTTTCCATAACCTTATTACTCTTGGCCTAAGTTACCAGAGTAGTCTTCGGTTTCAATTTATATTTACGAAATCGAATACGTCGTGTTAAATCTTGCATAGCTCTTTCCCTTGTTACTTTTCACTAAAATCTTATACAAGTAATTAGAACTATTATCATTACCGTTTACATCTTACTCTCATGGCATTCATTATGGTTTCCATAAAATTTCTATCTTTTAATATGATATTTGATGGTAGCATATAAACAAAACTGTTTCTTATGTTTTCTTATTGTTGTTGTTTTATATGGCGTAGCATATAAACAAAACTGTCATGATAGTGTGTTGTCGCTTATAAATTCGGATGTATGTAAGACTCCGGAGAAGAACGAATGTATCCGAACGCATAACATTGCCTGTAATGCTAACAGGCGTTTTCTTCTTCGCTTTGATATTGTTTGTAGTGTATATTTAAATCAATTATACGATGTAGTTTCCTATTATATTGTATGATACGAATGGTTTATATAGCAGCTACTCTCATTTCTCGTGTGTAATGTTACCTGTTTACACATAAGCGGAAAATTAAAATTTATAGTAATTTTAATTATAATTTAATTGAACATATAATTTGTTTATGACAAATATAGTTTAAAAAAACTGACCTGGTAATGTATTTATTAATTACATTAACTTACTAGACCCATTCAATAAAATTTGAAACCTTAATTTATAATAATAAATTGGTGTAAAAACAATTTAACGATATTAGATTAGTAATAAAGATTATTTATTTAATAAATAACATTTTTACTTAATATAACTGTAGGACTTATTTTTGTACGGTTTCAAATTTATAGTTCTGATATTTTTAGTACACAGTGGGCCTAAAGTAAATTTGTGCTGTATAAACAATTTTATTATTGTATAGGCCTATTGTAATTAATATTGTATTTTCGATTGCTTTTTTATGTAACATTTAAATATAGAATTGTTTAAAATAATAGTTTTTTAATAGAAAATTGAACTAATAAATACGTTTATAATTGAACGTGAGGTTCTGATCGATTTTTTAATGAATTGGTTTTTATTTTGTTATAATTAAAACTATCTGAAATAAACCTTCTGTCCAATGGCTGCCATTGGATATTATTAATAATATTTTTACTCTCACGGATACTATGTAAGAGCCAAAAACTGGATATCCGCCTTAGAAATCTATCATATTGTGTTACGGCAGGAATTGTAACAAGAGTCAATAAGCAATTTGTACATCAAACATCTGTAATTTGGAACACTATTAAATCTGTACCTACTCTAAGTAGCAGGTAATATAATTGTTATATAATTAAACATAATTTTATAAACTGATCTTCGCTTGATTTTGTTAATAATTTTACAAACTTTTAACATGAAAACCACGATCAATTACATAACAGTTACTTTCGACCGACTTCACACTGAACGAATTAGAATCAGTTCGAATCATGTTGACTCATCAAGATTCGACCTAGTTCCTTACCACTCAAACACGCCCAGACCCACACAGTCACAGCCGGATTCAAGACGCTGTGTGATTCGAACTGTCCGAAGTCAGTCAATGATGAACCGACCACAAACACGATGGATGTGGTGCTATTTATTATGATGGTGAAGGATTTACAAAGAGCGCAGTTTTGTTGCGGAGATAAAACTCGGATAGAACGCTTATGCGTGGAGAAAAATTGTAGATTTGAGCATTTCTTTTAAATTTATAATGATGTAAACATTTCCTCACTCATTCGAAAAACTGGAGAATTTTTCTCGTTTTTCTGGAAATCAGTAAATAGAGCGAAACTTACAAAAAATCGGGCCATATTCGATGTATTTCGTTAATTCATAATATATACTTGATTTCTAAGAACACAGTTTTACTGAAATTTTAACTGCGTCATGCTGAAAGCACAAAAGCAACTGAGTGGTTATTTGAGAAAAACAGGATTCAAATCAGTTTGCCTTTGATTCACATGCTGTGAATGGTAGCAAGTCACGTTCGACTTGAGAATGAGAATGGATTGATTCTCGCCCTAAGCTGCTAGTTACCATTTTATACAAAGCCATGAGGTATTCGTGCTTCATAAAATATATTTTTCGTGGAGGTTTGACAATGGCAATGTTCATCCTAATTTTATAATAATTACATTAAAATACACAACAATGTCGCTATTCAAACTTTCAATATGTGTCTGTTTTAGGTAGCTTTATTTAACAAAGAAATATAATTGGTTAAATTATAATTTATAACAAAATACACCTCACTATTAATACATTCCTTTTACTAGCTCACACTCTCCCGATATATATCTTTTACAAATTTTCAATCGTTAAAAAAATACGTATTTATCATCCTATCAAGTTCAAATACATTTTTTTAAACCTGTAATTGATGACAATTGCTGTTAACCCAGTTTCTAAAGTATTTATTGAATAATTAAATTATAAAAATTTTAGGGTCTAGGTCGGATTCGAACTAAGTATCTTCGTTATCGAAGTCTGGCACGCTTTGGCAATGCGCCAATTTTCCCATAGCTGGTAACTTTTTTTTAGCGCCTATCTGGTTGTCGTCGAAACCTCCATTGCACAACCTAAAATTATTGCCATGGTTACCACACAATATCATATTAATGCTCTAGGATTAAAAATGAATGAAATGAATAAAGTAAACAAACAAACTGGATTAACGGTATAAAACCTTGTTTCACAAACGGACAATGCGAAAGAAAAACGAAAAGAAACTACAACATAATGCAAGCGACGAAAAAAGGAAAGCGTATAAATAATAACAAACAAAAATTATAGCCCAACACCATACATAGAAAGGAAAATGGAAAGTTGTAAGGAAATTCCCTGTATATTTTGCTACTTAGTATTGTTATTTTGTCATATATATATATATATATATATATATATATATATATATATATATATACATATATATATATATATATATATATACATATATAAATATATATATATATATATATATATATATATATATATATATATATATATATACATATATATATATACATATATAAATAAATATATATATATATATATATATATATATATATATATATATATATATATATATAGAACAAGTTACAATACAAAATACAACACAACACCAACAACAGGGATAAACTACAAGCGTATACAAACTAAACTGCGACGAATGTAACACATTCTACATTGGACAAACAGGTCGCAGCTTCAAACAGAGTCGAAGAACACAAACAGAACACCAACTCAACATTTTACAACCACATAAAAGATACAGGACACAAATACACAGACATTTACCAAAACCTAAAAATCCTACACATCAACAAAAAAGAACAATATGAAATTTACAGACACACAAAAACACAAAGTACAAACATATTGAACAAACAAACACAATACAAATCACACATACTCTTTGATACTATCAAACACCTACCTTTAAAATCGTCACCGCTTGACCCGACATCTCCAAACAGAAGACACTGATGAAGATCGGCACATAGCTATCGAAAACGTTCTGTCTCAGTAAGTTTTAACAAATTTACTAAATTCAAAGTTCAGGATAGTCATAAACTATTGTTTAAGTGATTAATATATATATATATATATATATATATATATATATATATATATATATATATATATATATACATATTTGTATTATTTGTATTTAGAAAATTAAAAGAAACTAAAATAAAATTTTTCCTAGTTTATTTAAGTAGGTATTGACTTGAATTCGTTTTTATATTACTTGCTTATGTAATCTTTTGAATCACTTGCCTTGGCCCTTTGTCAACTACAATTAAATCATATTTCACGTTGATAGTGTTACAATAATCTTATAACGTTTGGTTTTATAGTTAGGCCAATATAAAGTAATATAAGCGTAATAATTCGCCGTAAATCCTACAAATATCCCATTGTTAAAATTGTATTGAAGTTTTCCTTAGAAGCTTCTATTCTTAACTTCTACGATGGGCTTTACTAAGTTTTTATTGTTTAAGTTTATGGTTAACTTTAAAACCTGACTAAACCGCACTAAATTACGACAGAAAATACAAACAATTAAACAAGTCGGAAGTGTGTTCCAATATGCGAGAATTAGGAGCAATCGATTGCAATATAAACAGAATCAGCTGCTCCAAGTGCCTTTTTAGGAAGCTCTAAAATAGACTGTTTTGACTAGAGAAGATTTACGAGGCCGTGGTATTTATTTTACGGTTTTTTCATGACGACCTTGTAAAAAGTTCGATGTACGAAACTTTTAAAAATAGTTCTGTTTACTCATATAATATGTGGCGCCGGGCACAATATTGTGTATAAATATTTATGTTTTGGGTTTTTACGTTTTTATGATTTGGAAACAAACAGGAATCGGGAAGAGCTTTGATGATGTAACGCCCCAAATAATGGCGAACTCTAGCTTTAAAATTGCAGCTGGGGTTTAGAAACGTTATTAATGTGTATGATTGACTGCAATAAACGATTGCTCTTCTATCAGTTTTAAATAAAATTTTTCCGAACTATTAGAAGTTGAGCTGTTACACTAGTCCGAATTGATTTTTTGTGTTCTATTTAGGCCTACAATGAGGAACACAGATTATATTACTTCTAAATAAACTCAGAATGTTTGAAACCCTATTGGTCAGGAGATAGTACGTCAGATTTTGTAAACAAATTTTCGTTTGGATATCAATAACACAAAACAAAATTGGTAAATATAAAGTAAAACTATTTGACATTCGGTTATTAAAATACTATTGTGGACAGTATGATTACGGATCGAAATCCATTTGGTTTCGAATTTTTCATTTTTACCGAACTTTTTGAGACACACCCGAGTTTTTATTGCAGGAACTTAATGATTGCGTCTTGATTTCTTCGCTTCGTAATGAGGATTCCAGAATTTAACATGATTTACAACTAAGTATTATAAACTACTGTGCATTAAGACCTATAATGTTCGTGCTAGCTTGTAATATTTTTGGTGAAGCGGTTTAAATATGGCAGCTTCCCGAAAGTGTAAAAACAGTCAGTTGTGATCCGTGACGAAAAGCTAGATTGACATCACCACTGGCAGGGGGCTTTTGTTGGAAGATAACAAACCTCTGGCTCGGTCGTTAGTGGTTTCCATTATTTATTTCCGTTAAACAAAAAAATGAAACTCAGGCAAATAATTCTGTATCTGTAGGATATCTGGTAGAATGTATTAGTAGGTTTAACCGTGTCTCTGACCTTGAGATCGCTAGGGTGGACTGGGCTGCAGTGCGGGGTCAAAACCCAACACTTCAGAAAACATCATTGTCGTGTTTAAAGTGCAAACAGCTGTAATTAACTAAATGATAATACTTTAATAGTTTGATGTAGACATGATCTTTAAATGTGTTGCTCTGCTACTGCAAAGAAAGAGACGCGATTACGAAAGAGACGATATATGTATCGTATAATGTTTTTAGTTAGGGTAGTAGTCAATTGCTAGAGCAGAACGAGGGATACCGTTAAACCTCACGCACTGTATATACATATACATATATAAAATTAAAGTTAAGTTTAGGACATGTTCATAATTTTGTTCCATCCTTCAACAGCGCTATATTCTATTTCATAACGTTGTTGTAATATCACTAAATCAGCCTGAACAACTGGCATTTTGTAATAAAAAACCCTCTTTGAAAGCTAGGACATTTTAAATGAGTACAAATCAAGGAATATATTATTATAGCGGTTTAAATTAACCAAAAGAAGAGAAATATATTGAGTTTGAAAACGTTCATAATAAAGCAAAATAAAAAAATATTCCTACAAAACAGAAAACAAAATTGTAAGGTCATTCCGGTTTTACACACTAATCTTTTAAAAAAAGTTGCGACGAGGATGGGATTCGAACCCACGCGGGCAGAGCCCATTGGATTAGCAGTCCAACGCCTTAACCACTCGGCCACCTCGTCTGTGTTCGGGACAAAGATAAATGTAACTCAATACATTTAAGTTACTATTTATTTTCTAAATATGATCGTATTTAATTAAAAATTGAAATACAACCTACATATTTTTTACAATTTACGTATTACGTGTATTTAATATCGTAAATAATTTTATTAAAAGATTATATAATCCTAAAAACAACTGTAAATTAGACGGATAATTATCAAATCAATGCAATTTTAGACGGGGTTGTTTTTTTTAAATTTAAAGTCTATAGAAACAGAATTGTCAATGACGTTAGTCTACACAAACTGTATTTGCTCTAGATTGTAATAAAGGTAATAAATTCTACTGTAATTGCATTATGGTTGTTGATATTTGAGAATTCTGAACTCTATACCGAATGCTTAGTATTTTATATTATCAGGTATATTTTTTAATCGATTCTTTAAGACGAAGAAGCAATATCAAATATATATTAAGTAGGCTACTCCTTGATTTTGCTTGACTATTTAGCAAAATTATATATTTCGATAAACCATTTAATATAAAATGTGATACTCTTTTAATGATATAAACATGAATTTTCAGGAGTTGAAAATGTGCACCGGTCCAACCGTAGTGGACTAAAGAAAAGTATGTACTGTACAACAAATGTTATATATTCAAATAATTGTAATTTAAATCTTAGATAAACTGAACTTGGCCTAACAATACCGAAAAATAATGCCTGTATGTCTGTTTAGTTGTAAGATTAAAATATGGGATCTTCACTCACTAAAACAATGACTGCTTTACGTTTTAAATGGAGTCAAATTTTGAAATATTTTCTTGTATTTTAATTTGCAGTTGATATTATCAAATAAACTTGTTTTCTACGAGAAGCTAAATCCTTCACCTTAATTACTGAATATCAATTCAGTACAGTACATACTTTTCATTAGGCCACTACTGTGGTTGGACGTTGGACCGGTGCATAATCTAAATACCAGTGCAACTATATGAAGCTGTTTGGCGGGTTGCTTAGCGTAACCAGCTGTAAATTGCAGGGGTGGCTGAATGTAGTTTGTAGAGGTTCATTGTTACAAGTTAGCTCACACATAATACAAGTGTGTTAGAGTACTTTTGAAGTAAATATAATGAAGTTTTTCGACGTACAAAGCAAGATTAACATGTGGCAACAATTATATAACTAAATATTCTATTAACTCAATTATTTCTAAAGACATGAACAAACCGGGCTGTTTACTTAACGATATCGAGACTTTTGTCGCAGAAACAGTCATTTTACGATTTAATATTGACTCACTTAAAGGTCTTCTGAGTGGAGCAATTGGTTATTGTTCACATTAAATGGCCGTATTTTCTTAGAGGACAAAAATTTAAAGAATGTATAACATCATTCGAAATTGATTTCTGGCGGAATTTACAAAGTAAATTACCCGCTACGCACTCCGTTGTACAGCTTTGGAACTATTGAACGACTCAGGCTACCTTTAAAGGTTTGGAGAGCATGGACGGGCTTTAGTTTACTTTTCACGATTATAACGCTAAAGTAAAGTATCTGCATTCACAATATTTATATAATTCACACATAATTACGATATGCTGCGATTACACGGAACTATTACAAATGTGACAGATACTTGTTACTAGCACTGAATAGGTGGTTATTGTAAGTAATAGCTTACATTACTACGGCTACCATCATTCACCTTAAACAGAAGGCAATACTGAGATTTAAGAAACTCACAGTAACTCTAGTACAAGAATTACACACAAAACAATTATTTTTAAAATAGAAATAACGTCTTTAAGTATAGCTTCCACACGGCGTAACTGGGCTTTACTTCCTCTCAGAGAAACCTTCTCCCAGCGTAACTTCCTCTCAGAGAAACTTTCTCCCAGCGTAACTTTCAATTTAGCTTCCTCACAGCGTAAAATTGAGAATAACTGACTGACCGTATAAATTTCAGTGTAAATTTCTCCCAGCGTAACTTTTTGTGTAGCTTCCTCACAGCGTAACTTTGAGAGTAACTAACTGACCGTATAAATTTCAGTGTAAATTTCTCCCAGCGTAACTTTCATTTTAGTTTCCTCACAGCGTAAAATTGAGAATAACTGACTGACCGTATAAATTTCAGTGTAAATTTCTCCCAGCGTAACTTTTTGTGTAGCTTCCTCACAGCGTAACTTTGAGAGTAACTAACTGACCGTATAAATTTCAGTGTAAATTTCTCCCAGCGTAACTTTTTGTGTAGTTTCCTCACAGCGTAACTTTGAGAGTAACTGACTGACCGTATAAATTTCAGTGTAAATTTCTCCCAGCGTAACTTTTTGTGTAGCTTCCTCACAGCGTAACTTTGAGAGTAACTGACTGACCGTATAAATTTCAGTGTAAATTTCTCCCAGCGTAACTTTTTGTGTAGCTTCCTCACAGCGTAACTTTGAGAGTAACTGACTGACCGTATAAATTTCAGTGTAAATTTCTCCCAGCGTAACTTTTTGTGTAGCTTCCTCACAGCGTGACTTTGAGAGTAACTGACTGACCGTATAAATTTGAGTGTAAATTTCTCCCAGCGTAACGTTTTGTGTAGCTTCCTCACAGCGTGACTTTGAGAGTAACTGACTGACCGTATAAATTTGAGTGTAAATTTCTCCCAGCGTAACTTTTTGTGTAGCTTCCTCACAGCGTGACTTTGAGAGTAACTGACTGACCGTATAAATTTGAGTGTAAATTTCTCCCAGCGTAACTTTTTGTGTAGCTTCCTCACAGCGTAACTTTGAGAGTAACTGACTGACCGTATAAATTTCAGTGTAAATTTCTCCCAGCTTAACTTTTTGTGTAGCTTCCTCACAGCGTAACTTTGAGAGTAACTGACTGACCGTATAAATTTCAGTGTAAATTTCTCCCAGCTTAACTTTTTGTGTAGCTTCCTCACAGCGTAACTTTGAGAGTAACTGACTGACCGTATAAATTTGAGTGTAAATTTCTCCCAGCGTAACTTTTTGTGTAGCTTCCTCACAGCGTAACTTTGAGAGTAACTGACTGACCGTATAAATTTCAGTGTAAATTTCTCCCAGCGTAACTTTTTGTGTAGCTTCCTCACAGCGTGACTTTGAGAGTAACTGACTGACCGTATAAATTTGAGTGTAAATTTCTCCCAGCGTAACTTTTTGTGTAGCTTCCTCACAGCGTAACTTTGAGAGTAACTGACTGACCGTATAAATTTCAGTGTAAATTTCTCCCAGCGTAACTTTTTGTGTAGCTTCCTCACAGCGTGACTTTGAGAGTAACTGACTGACCGTATAAATTTGAGTGTAAATTTCTCCCAGCGTAACTTTTTGTGTAGCTTCCTCACAGCGTAACTTTGAGAGTAACTGACTGACCGTATAAATTTGAGTGTAAATTTCTCCCAGCGTAACTTTTTGTGTAGCTTCCTCACAGCGTGACTTTGAGAGTAACTGACTGACCGTATAAATTTCAGTGTAAATTTCTCCCAGCGTAACTTTTTGTGTAGCTTCCTCACAGCGTAACTATGAGTAACTGACTGACCGTATAAATTTCAGTGTAAATTTCTCCCAGCGTAACTTTTTGTGTAGCTTCCTCACAGCGTAACTTTGAGAGTAACTGACTGACCGTATAAATTTGAGTGTAAATTTCTCCCAGCGTAACGTTTTGTGTAGCTTCCTCACAGCGTAACTTTGAGAGTAACTGACTGACCGTATAAATTTGAGTGTAAATTTCTCCCAGCGTAACGTTTTGTGTAGCTTCCTCACAGCGTAACTTTGAGAGTAACTGACTGACCGTATAAATTTGAGTGTAAATTTCTCCCAGCGTAACTTTTTGTGTAGCTTCCTCACAGCGTAACTTTGAGAGTAACTGACTGACCGTATAAATTTGAGTGTAAATTTCTCCCAGCTTAACTTTTTGTGTAGCTTCCTCACAGCGTGACTTTGAGAGTAACTGACTGACCGTATAAATTTGAGTGTAAATTTCTCCCAGCGTAACTTTTTGTGTAGCTTCCTCACAGCGTGACTTTGAGAGTAACTGACTGACCGTATAAATTTGAGTGTAAATTTCTCCCAGCGTAACTTTTTGTGTAGCTTCCTCACAGCGTGACTTTGAGAGTAACTGACTGACCGTATAAATTTGAGTGTAAATTTCTCCCAGCGTAACTTTTTGTGTAGCTTCCTCACAGCGTGACTTTGAGAGTAACTGACTGACCGTATAAATTTCAGTGTAAATTTCTCCCAGCGTAACTTTTTGTGTAGCTTCCTCACAGCGTAACTTTGAGAGTAACTGACTGACCGTATAAATTTGAGTGTAAATTTCTCCCAGCTTAACTTTTTGTGTAGCTTCCTCACAGCGTGACTTTGAGAGTAACTGACTGACCGTATAAATTTGAGTGTAAATTTCTCCCAGCGTATCTTTTTGTGTAGCTTCCTCACAGCGTAACTTTGAGAGTAACTGACTGACCGTATAAATTTCAGTGTAAATTTCTCCCAGCGTAACTTTTTGTGTAGCTTCCTCACAGCGTAACTTTGAGAGTAACTGACTGACCGTATAAATTTCAGTGTAAATTTCTCCCAGCGTAACTTTTTGTGTAGCTTCCTCACAGCGTAACTTTGAAAGTAACTGACTGACCGTATAAATTTCAGTGTAAATTTCTCCCAGCGTAACTTTTTGTGTAGCTTCCTCACAGCGTAACTTTGAGAGTAACTGACTGACCGTATAAATTTGAATGTAAATTTCTCCCAGCGTAACTTTTTGTGTAGCTTCCTCACAGCGTAACTTTGAGAGTAACTGACTGACCGTATAAATTTCAGTGTAAATTTCTCCCAGCGTAACTTTTTGTGTAGCTTCCTCACAGCGTAACTTTGAGAGTAACTGACTGACCGTATAAATTTCAGTGTAAATTTCTCCCAGCGTAACTTTTTGTGTAGCTTCCTCACAGCGTAACTTTGAGAGTAACTGACTGACCGTATAAATTTCAGTGTAAATTTCTCCCAGCTTAACTTTTTGTGTAGCTTCCTCACAGCGTGACTTTGAGAGTAACTGACTGACCGTATAAATTTCAGTGTAAATTTCTCCCAGCGTATCTTTTTGTGTAGCTTCCTCACAGCGTAACTTTGAGAGTAACTGACTGACCGTATAAATTTCAGTGTAAATTTCTCCCAGCTTAACTTTTTGTGTAGCTTCCTCACAGCGTGACTTTGAGAGTAACTGACTGACCGTATAAATTTCAGTGTAAATTTCTCCCAGCGTAACTTTTTGTGTAGCTTCCTCACAGCGTAACTTTGAGAGTAACTGACTGACCGTATAAATTTCAGTGTAAATTTCTCCCAGCGTAACTTTTTGTGTAGCTTCCTCACAGCGTAACTTTGAGAGTAACTGACTGACCGTATAAATTTCAGTGTAAATTTCTCCCAGCTTAACTTTTTGTGTAGCTTCCTCACAGCGTGACTTTGAGAGTAACTGACTGACCGTATAAATTTCAGTGTAAATTTCTCCCAGCGTAACTTTTTGTGTAGCTTCCTCACAGCGTAACTTTGAAAGTAACTGACTGACCGTATAAATTTCAGTGTAAATTTCTCCCAGCGTAACTTTTTGTGTAGCTTCCTCACAGCGTAACTTTGAGAGTAACTGACTGACCGTATAAATTTCAATGTAAATTTCTCCCAGCGTAACTTTTTGTGTAGCTTCCTCACAGCGTAACTTTGAGAGTAACTGACTGACCGTATAAATTTCAATGTAAATTTCTCCCAGCGTAACTTTTTGTGTAGCTTCCTCACAGCGTGAATTTGAGAAGTTACTGTTACTCTAGTCTTGTGTGTACATATCTGTGAGAATAACTTTGAATGCAACTTCTGTCAGTGTAAGGGTAACTTATTTTGAGTTTACTTTTAAGTGTAACCCCTCCTCCGTGTATCTTTACCTACACTTTCCTCTCGTGTGACCTTAACAACGTACCATCTAATACAAACGCTTTATTTCTTTGTCAATTAAATAATCTACGATACACTTGGCCGGCTCAATATGCTGAATTAAGTGGGAAGGGGCGCCCAAACGAATCTCATTAAATAAATCTAATCGAGTCTATCCTTAAGATGTTTCTCTCGAGTTACATTGGATACTAGACGGACTACTTAACCGCTTCAAGTACCACAAGAAGGAAGGAGCGCATAACAGATCAAAAGGAAAGAGTGGCTTGTTGAGAGCATTCTTCTAGTTCTGACGTCATGGCCACGTGTCCTATTTATGTTGGCTCTAACGACTGTGATATAGTTTTCTATAAAATTCTTGGATGCAGTTTGTGTTGCAATAAATGTCGGAAGTTACGGATCCACTGTTACTGTGACATTGCTGTTTACGAGCCGTAAAATATATTTATGTTATCGCCTTGGACTGTGGTGAAGGACAATGTGTTCACGAAGTCGAGAGGATGTGGGGGAGAAGACAAAATGCACATGTCTACACACCTGTTTAGTGGCGAAGGTACTACCTAGTGGCGAAGGTACTACCTAGTGGCGAAGGTACTACCTAGTGGCGAAGGTACTACCTAGGAAGTCTTACTAAACGGGTTGTTTTTTTCTTTTATGTTTGTATCATTTTGTTTAACTGACCTTTCTATCCAAACCTTTTTTTGTCGATCAATGTTTATTCAGTTTGTTCTTAAGTATTTCTCCCCCCCCCCCTCTCTCTCTCTCTCTCTCTCTCTCTCTCTCTATATATATATATATATATATATATATATATATATATATATATATATATATACATATATATTTCTATATATATTTCTATATATAATATACAGTATATATATATATATATATATATATATATATATATACACACACACACACACACACACACACACACACACACACACACACACACACACACACACACACACACACACATACATATATGTTTACACACACACACACACACACACACACACACACACACACACACACACACACACACACACGCACGCACGCACCTACTTCCCTCTACTTCTGTATCTACTTATATCCCCCTCATTGCTGTTTCAAGAACGGAAAGTCTTTCATAACATCTCCAACCCATGTATTAGGTGTGAATATATATTTGACTATGGTTACATACGGATCTTTCAGTACCACCGCATGTAAGAAGGAAATAACCGAATCCTTGCCATAGCCCCTCGCACCTTCACCCCTCCTTCAACAAGTAACATATCAACTCGGCTTCAACCATAACACACACAAAAATAATAATAAATTAGTTAGAAGTACAAAAGCGGCTTTCTTATACGAGGCATTGCAACCACGTGTTCAGAGCACCAAAATGTGCAGTATGCAGAAGCGGAAATGCAGAATGTCGAGCACCTGTTTACTTGCACAGCCTTTGCCACTTACGTATTAAAGATGAGCAAGAAGAAAGGGGGCTCCTCGCCTGTACTGGTCAGTGCTCCACCAGATGGCTCCGGATAGTTTGCATCACCTCAGAACAGCCAGTATTCATAAAATACAATTCTTTAAATGATGCGCATAAAATGTTTAACTAATGAAACCACAGTTACAATCTCTCTTATAACCTGTGGTTGTACAACAGTGTTTAATCCAGTATTCGCGTTTTGCATTACGTAAAGTCTTGTTTAAAAGGCATGCATCCATTAAACACAGAAATAGAAAATTTGCTGCTTGTTACTAGGCCATACCAACATTCGATGGTTAGAAAAATAAATATCCCACATTTGTTATCCTTCAATTGTTCTCTCCAGCCAGACACTTCGGCTTAAAAACGTTACAAACACAAATATTCTATTTCGAGCTCTATTTATTTCGCGCGATTTCTTTTCTCTTCATGACATTCAACAAATGGATCCATCAACTTTGCTTTATTTAGGTCACTGTGCAAGGGATGTGTATTTATAGCAAAGATGTTACTTCACTGGTTTTTTTACTTTTTACTGTCTTGTCAACATAACGTTTAGAGTCAGCTGTTTGTTACTCGTCTAAAGTTCTTTTGACTGTTGTCAAAAGGTCGTCAAAACGAAACTACTCTAATTTATCAATCGGAATAAATTAGTCTCTTTCATTTTCCTAAAGATAGTCCATCTTTAGATAGATCTATCTTCATCTATCAATAAATGAAAGATAGCTGAATACATAAAACCGTTGTATAATTATTAAAAGTTGAGTACACTTGATTACTTTTCGAAATAATCAGGACGGCCATTGAGGTATTTACTTTACGTAGTCTAATTATTGTAGACAGACTTTCCAGTAATCTCTTGGTAAATTGTGGCCGTCAGTTAAATTCAATGGGAAGCTTATTTCTATTTCCAAAATGACGTTGGACATGAGAAAACCTCCTGGCCATTGCGTAAACCGTATCTTCTTGAGTACGATGAGACAAATATATTTCCCCCATTATGATATGGTCACAGGCATCGTGGATATATTCTAAAGCAAAAAGATAAGACCAAGAAAATACATACTCACCACATGATGTCAGAAAGAGGGCCGCGAAACTTGAGACGAGAGGAGGAGTGTGACAAATAACGGAATACGAAGATATCATAGAAATGTAGAATTGGGGCGAGATTGAAGTGAGATTATTTATCAACAACAAAGGAAAGGGTTCTATTTATTTATATAGGAGGAAGGGTTTTTATTTATTTATAATAAAGGAACTGTTTTTATAGATTTATTACAAAGGAAAGGGTTCTATTTATTTATAATAAGGGAACTGCTTTTATTTATAGTAAGGAAATGGTTTTTATTTATTCATAACAACAGAACTAATTTTGTTTACAAACAAAAGAACTGTTTTATATTGAATTATAACATTGGAATTTTTTAGTAATTTATAATAAAGGAACTGTTTTTATTTGTAATAAACTAACGGTTTTTCGCTTTCTGTATTTAATCGAAAGTTCTAAGTTCCGTTTTCATCTCTTTACAATATTAAACTAACCAGTATGGCAGCCTAAATTATTTTTTCTTCAATCTAATCTAATAATATTCTAAAAGTTGAATTTATCTAAAAACTGACCAGATTTTAAAAGGCCCACTCAAAGTTTTAAAAACATTTAAAAATGAAATCATTTCCAATAATTAAATACCAGGAAACTGTAGGATCAAATGTTACATGCATTTCATTCATAAACTCGCACACAAAATTTTTTAACTTTTACGTATACTTTTATTTAAAATTAAGTGTGAAATGTAATTTGTATGTTAATGAATAAAACAGATAAACAAATATTAAAACAGTATTAAAATAACCAATCAGATATCTTAAAATACGTGACTCCTCGCAATCAAGAAGGCAGGTTAGACAAACATAACTGTATCTGGATAGTTTTAGATTTTATTCCATGTGTTTATTAAACTATTCTGTTTTGGAAGAATAATTTTGTTTAATAGATACGAACAAATGGGCTCTCGTATAAACATTGGCTATCTAGAAGGGAAATAGTTGCGCCGTCTAAAGTTTACTGAACTACAAAGAAACCAGCTGTGAGATTTAAGAACTGATTTTTGTACAGTACACATGTTTTATTTGTTTGAAATATAATAATTATAGGATATTATTTGGAAACTGAATTTCATAAACAATGCCCCAAAAACGAACATATTAATTAATTTAAGTATAACAATGTGCACTTAGCATAATAACACTGCATCTGTTAGTTTAAAGCAAGACCTGTATGGTAAGAATCACCACCCTGAACCTTGGCAGTCGTGAAGCAACGACAGTAATGTAGCCCAAATAATTTTATTTCTAAAATAATATCATGTACTTGGTATGGATGTCAATGAAAACATTTTGTATTTTATAAAGACAATGTAATTATTCTAATTTATTTAGATAATTATATAAATCTTGTTGCTGTTCATGACGAGCTGGTTGTAAATAACTTATTACACTTTTGCTATTACTTGCGACCAGACTTTTTGTTAACTAAAGGTTGTTAAATTGTTAACTTGCACTTGGAGGAAACATTTTCGTCTTTCGACTTCTTCACCCTCCTTCGGAGGTTAACAACCTTTAGTTAACAAAACGTTTGGTCGCAAGTAATAGCAAAAGTGTAATAAGTTATTTAGATAATATTTGCATATCCTTATGTTCTAGAGGCATGTGACTTTTAAAAAGGTTTT
Organism: Prosapia bicincta; assembly: GCA_036971475.1. Taxonomy (NCBI): domain Eukaryota; kingdom Metazoa; phylum Arthropoda; class Insecta; order Hemiptera; family Cercopidae; genus Prosapia; species Prosapia bicincta. Next base: position 41,106 of record JBAIZL010000232.1, on the reverse strand, counting down.
TAATAAACTTGGTTTTATCAATAGTTGGACGTAGTTTTACCTTAAATGAACAAGCTCGAGGCGCCTTTAACAAAGTGAAGGCCGTTCTATGCAGTCGTGATATAGATCTACCCCTAAGGATCCGTACTCCTAGAGGTTATGTTTGGTATGCTCATGTATGGAGCTGAAGCATGGGCACTTACAGATGCCAGGTATAAGAGACTGGAGCTTTCGAAATGTGGACCAAGCAGTATGCTATGTTTAGTTGTGGATTGACAAAATCCGAAAAACAGCAGTACTCAATCAGCTGGGAAAACAAACTAAAACCATATATACTATCAACAAGACGAAATTAGTCGGACATTTTCTACTTAATACAAAATATCAACTGCTTCAGCTTATTATACAACGTAAAACTGATGAGACAAAATGTCCGGGACGTCGCAGGAGCTCTTACCTTTTTTAATAATATAACGAGGTATACATTTTTAATTCATATTTGACAATTTGTATTAAATCATACGATGTCATACAACTAACCGAAAAAGACCGTGAAATGGTTAGTACACACATGGAAGTCTTTGTTTAGAGGGGGAAGTGGAAACCTCTCCGCATGACGCCATTTCATTATTACTACAGCAGAGGGCGGTACAACACCGTATGTGGGATATAGCGAGTTTCACAACTATTACAGAATTTTTCGAGTTTACTTTCAACTTGGACGCCATTATATCGTTCCCAGCCGGAATACGATTCTTGGGTGGGTTAACAACTTGAGAACAATGGCAAGTATTCTAAAAATGAAGTCTCCTGGTAGAAACAAGTCTGTCAGGACGCCGGAAAACATTGATATGGTTAGGCAAGCTCTGAAGCTCACCCCAAGTCGGTCGGCAAGAAGACATAAGCGTGAATTAGGTCTAACTCGTGATTTACTGCGAACAATTTTGCCAAAAGACTTAATATTTCATCCGTACAATGCTTATTTCCAGCAAGATGGCGCCACTGCTCACACACTCTAGAAATGCAATGGCCGTAGTGCCTTCCATGTTTCCCGGAAGGCTCATTTCGCGTTTCGGTGATATCCCGTGGTCTAAAAGGTCGGCAGATTTGAACCGTTGTCATTTTTCCTATGTGGTAAATGTCAGGTGTGGATACATATTTTAATTTATTAAAAGTTATAATTGATAACATAATAAATGAGTAATGTTAATTTAAAAAGCGTCCGGATTTTTCGATCCCTGTATAATCGAAGATACTATACGTTTGTAGTTTAGGAAATTACATTTAATAATGTTATAAACATAACCTCCAAACTGTCTTGGTAAAGACGAAAACAGCTGTTGTTAACACTAACCGCCATATTTTGCGCCCAAATTCGTTATCTTCCGATTGTTACACACTTCGGATGGATTCCAAGTGGTGACGTCACGTTCAATTCATCCACACTCGTGCAAAGTTTCTTGCATTCTGTTCCAAAAAAGGATACATTTCAATAGGTTTACTGGATCACCTACGTAAGCATTGTATTTACAACGACGGTGGATGATGGCTATTAGGTTTACTCAATCGTGTAGGTAAGAATAGGGCAATGGCTAAGTCTTTTTCATAATATTATGTTAACCTTAGTAACGGTTACAAATAATTTATCCCCACAATAACCTGTTCTTTAATTGAATGTAGTAAATTATGATATAAAATACGTCTTCCTTCACATGAATAGTTCCAATGTTTTCACAGGCTCTGAAACAAGTATCAAATTTTGTAAATATCATGAATTATTTATTTTAACAATATCAAATTAGGCAGTTAAAATCAATTTGTTTATTAAAGATCATAAAAATAACTTTGTCTACTTTGCTGCTCAAAATTTCATAACAATTGGAAAGGTTTTGTAAATAATACGTTCAAGTAAATAATTCTCTTAAAGCAAAACACACGGCCATTTAAATCTTACCTCATAAAATAAATTTTATGACTAAAAATATGTTAATAAAGTCAATCCGTGGATGAATAAACCCAATTGAAAAGACGAAAGAGAAGTGCTTCAGGCTCAGCCACAGCCTCCTTAAAACCAATAAATCTTCACCAAGTGAATGCAATTGTAAACAAATTAGACGTGTTTAAATAAACAGAACAAGCAGGCAGCGATGAGTTCAACGTACTCTAACAGGCCTGGGAGTGTTATACCCTACCTGAGATGAAATAACCTAATTTTCATTTACTAAAATAACTTCGAGACATAATACAGACGGTTGTAATGAAATGTGGGTTTGTTGATAAATTCGTTACGTTCGAGTTAACAATTGTCTATTTGAGAACGGAAAACAATACTCTACGTGTTAGAAACAGGCTGTCTTTTAAATTAGCTGAGGGATAAATTTGTCTTTTAAGCTTACCCTTTTTAATTAAAAATTGGAATATTTCTTTAAACTCACAAGCTATGCGTGGATTAAAATTTGTAGTGAGGTTTGTTTTGACAGTCGTTTCTACAGCATACGTGTATTATTTATAAAACGAACAAATTTCTATAATCCCAAATCTTATACGGATAGGTCGAAAATAGTTCTGGTATAAGAAATCAATTTAGTTTTAAAAACGTTTCGCATAAATATTTGGTAAATTACTAAAGTAACTTTACCATCTTTGACTAGTATGAATGACGATTGTGATTTAATAACTTTGTCTAATTGTTTTACACCTATATAGATTTAAAATCTGTCATAAAAATTTTCATTAAGATGTTCTTTAATGCAAATTAATGTCGGTGTGAAGTGCACCTTAATTTTACAATTAGTAAACTTAGCTTAGTCCTATATCTTCGGGTTGATGCTATGAATTACTAAATATTTCAATTCCAGATTTATGCACAAATTCCTCATAATACGAGTAACAATTACTGTAATTCCATTTTTCCTAAAGTCCCGTATAACCAGTTTAAAACGAATACATTTTTCTTTTTATCGTAGTTTAAAAAACATTTTTCGTAGGATATATTTCCCTAGGTATATTTCCCTAGCTATATTTTCGTAGGTATTTTATTTAAAACATTTTTAGTAGATATTATGTTAGTAGATATTATGTTATAATCAGTGTGTGTGTGTGTGTGTGTGTGTGTGTGTGTGTGTGTGTGTGTGTGTGTGTGTGTGCGCGCGCGCGCGTGCGTGCGTGCGTGTGTGTGTGTGTGTGTGTGTGTGTGTGTGTGTGTGTGTGTGTGTGTGTGCGCGCGCGCGTGCGTGCGTGCGCGTGTGTGTGTGTGTGTGTGTGTGTGTGTGTGTGTGTGTGTGTGTGTGTGTGTGTGGGTGAGTGTGTGTGTGTGGGTGAGTGTGTGTGTGTGTGTGTGTGTGTGTGTGTGTGTGTGTGTGTGTGTGTGTGTGTGTGTGTGTGTGTGTGTGTGTGTGTGTGTGTGTGTGCGCGCGCGCGTGCGTGCGTGCGTGCGTGCGTGTGTGTGTGTGTGTGTGTGTGTGTGTGTGTGTGTGTGTGTGTGTGAGAGAGAGAGAGAGAGAGAGAGTTTGTGTAGCAATAAATTTTAATTATATTATTTATAAATATTCTGAGTAAATAAATGGATGTTCGTGTTGAGAAGATTACGATAAACGCTTTCCCGCACTCGCCTCTATATTTATGTAAATGTATAATATAAATATTTGTAGGGGCTGTATATGTTTTATTGAAAAAATTTTAATTAATAATTGTTTTCGTAAAAGTAAAATGTACTTACAACCCGAAGGCCAGTTGCTAATTTTGCTGAGTACGAGTGGCTCTTGTAAAACAGCCACTAGTGATAAAATATGGAGGTTATTGTATTTAAACTGGATTTTAATCTTCAACTGGCTTTTGTAATTGAAATGAATTGTATGAGTCGGTATTTCAATAGCTGAAAATTTTTTTTTATTTATAATAAATAAATCAAATAAATTTAGAGATATAAAAATCTACTTTTGTTGTTTTTCAACAAAAATAGATTCCAGTAGATATCTTTTGCATCAGGTAGACGTCTTACAGTTCAGAGCTATACCTGCTTCCCGAAAGGAAGGTATAACCTTATAATATCACCTACAGTAGGCAGTGTAAGCAAGGTAGGGGACATGCAGCCAGTTTAGCGCCCGACTAACAACTTAAAGTTCTGCAAATGCACTAGACGTTAAACACTGTAATGTTGTTTTAAACACCGATTAAAGTGACTATATTTATCAAACACTTGTGTTTATACGACTGTGGGGGTGGTCCCAGCAGGAATTCACACCCCATGAACGTATAGTGTGAGGGCAATAATATTCAGTGTTTACGACTTACAAGTAATTTATTACTCGATGAAGTCGATAAGGCTTTATATTAAGGGTGGCCTGCATTGTTTAGCTGCTGGGCACAGGCCACTAACATCTGTCGTACATTACAACGACCGCCTTGATACTATGACCGCTTCGTAAACTATACGGAACTTAACTACAGTATTTGGTAGATTTAGCCCTCGCAAGGTAATTTGTGGGTGTAGTTTTGGAGAATATATGTACTAAAAAAATGAATTAAATCGACAAAATAAAAAAAAGGTTCCCCTCACATTCACAATACTCCTTATATTGCTTTCATTTAGGGTAAAAACATTTTTTCTATTCAAAATAATTATTTTTTTTATAAACAAAATCAACAAAAATTGTATAAAACAAAAATTTTATAAAGAACCAATAGTTTGTAGGTAAAGAAATACAGTTTGATACTATTGAAGTCGGATTATGTCTCTTTTACAGAAGAATATAAAGTCTATTTTTGTTAATAAACGCCATTTTAATTCAAACTCTCACAGCAAAGTTTAAACATTACAACATCATAATAATTTGCATACAAAACAAGTTGACATTAAACTAAGAGTTGTTAAGAAAAAAGCGCTTGTAAGGAACGTAAACTATTCCAACGTACTTAATTTCGTTTGGCGATGGACGCAGATTGGGAAAATTAAATTAAAGAAAAGCGCCTAAATTAATAGCATGAGTTAATACGAATGACAGAATGATTGCATCAGTGGTTGAAGCTCTTAACGTAATATCAAGTCTCATAGATTCAATATTTCTGTGCAGAACTGTATTCTGTGAAAAAATATTTATGAAAGATCCCCCAAAGATCAACACTTTGTTATTTCCCACAAGCATTTAATCAGTTTCTCCATATAACTGAAACTTAAAGTACAGTACTTGAATTCATATATTCACTAAGTACTCATTGAATCTGAATAGCATTTAAGACCTAAGTTAATTCTTTTTCCTCAACTTGGATATATGGCATTTTAAGAAATATAACACGTGAAATGGAATTTAATTTTCAAAATTTCACCTTCGGATGGTAAAATTACACCTCGTTTGGCATCACAAACACTAGCTCTTCTATCTCCAGAAGGAATTTCTGACTGCTTAACTGGTTTTCTGTAACAAAAACAATTGAACCCACTCTCTCTCACACACACACACACACACACACACACACACACACACACACACACACACACACACACACACACACACACACACACACACACACACACACACACACACACACACACACACACACGCACGCACGCACGCACACACACACACACACACACACACACACACACACACACACACACACACACACACACACACACACGCACGCACGCACGCACGCACGCACGCGCAAACACACACACACACACACGCGCGCGCGCACGCACACACACACACACACACACACACACACACACACACACACACACACACACACACACACACACACACACACACACACACACACACACACACACACACACACACACACACACACACACACACACACACACACACACACACACACACACACACACACACACACACACACACACACACACACACACACACACACACACGCACGCACACACACACACACACACACACACACACACACACACACACACACACACACACACACACACACACACACACACACACACGCACGCACGCACGCACACACACACACACACACACACACACACACACACACACACACACACACACACACACACACACACACACACACACGCACGCACGCACGCACGCACGCGCAAACACACACACACACACGCGCGCGCGCACGCACACACACACACACACACACACACACACACACACACACACACACACACACACACACACACACACACACACACACACACACACACACACACACGCGCACACACACACACACACACACACACACACACACACACACACACACACACACACACACACACACACACACACACACACACACACACACACACGCACACACACGCACGCGCACACACACACACACACACACACACACACACACACACACACACACACACACACACACACACACACACACACACACACACACACACGCACGCACGCACACACACACACACACACACACACACACACACACACACACACACACACACACACACACACACACACACACACACACACACACACGCACGCACGCACGCACGCACGCACGCGCAAACACACACACACACACGCGCGCGCGCACGCACACACACACACACACACACACACACACACACACACACACACACACACACACACACACACACACACACACGCACGCACGCACGCACGCGCAAACACACACACACACACACGCGCGCGCGCACGCACACACACACACACACACACACACACACACACACACACACACACACACACACACACACACACACACACACACACACACACACACACACACACACACACACACACACACACACGCACGCACGCACGCACGCACGCACGCGCAAACACACACACACACACGCGCGCGCGCACGCACACACACACAAAGTGGTTACTTTTAACGTTATAATTAGCTTGCCAAGCAACGTGGATAAAAATATAAAATATTGGCTACACTGCCATCTTAATCAAGAAATTACCAATTCATTCATTATTAATATTTAAAGAAATATATCCATGCAATTTGGTTCATGTTCTATTAAAATGTTTGCTGTGTAGTATGTATACAATTTTTTTCAGAAAGTTAAATGATACGTCACAGGTACAAAATAAAAATACAACGAACTCGGAAAGCCCCACTGAGTTCTTGTGAAGGGAACAAAGCTTCTAGGCGTCACAGATATGCCCTCTTTTTACCACCGTGTTCACACAAGCGAAACATGTCAAATAAATTGTTTTTCTCCGACTACCTGATTGGAATGTTTGCAAGTAACAGGTCGCCTTTCCTATCAGTATAAAGAGCGTATACAGAAGTAGGGCCTATTTTGGAATTGTTTATATTCATTGTTTAGAATATCATAACCATATCTCTCTCTTAGTCAACGCGCGCGAGCGTGTGTGTGTGTTTGTGTTCTCATAGGTTTCTCAATAACACTTTCTGATAAAACAGTACTTTTTCATTTAACTCTTCCTCAACCACGAAGTCCTAATTTTGTCTTAAAGGGTAGTAAATTCAGGCTTGTTAACATTCAGTCTTGTTAACATTCAGGCTTGTTAACATTCAGTCTTTCTTCAATAGGCCTGCATTCTACACATTTAAATGTAACTACAGTAGTTTTGAAGTGGTCTAATTTGCTCACGTTCTTAAATACTTTTTAATGTTTATACTCTTCAAGTTTTGTCATGGTCTATTGATCTACTTTCTTAAAAATATTCTAGATATTTCAATTCAAGTTATTTTGACACAACTTTCTTGTTCATATTCTATGCCAGATTAAATATAGGCTATTATATTTTATTAATGTTAATTTTCCACTACAGTTTTCTCTGTCCCATATACTTTCACCCAATAATAATTTAAATTAATTTAAATCCCTTTAAATGAAACAGTAGCAGTGTGTCTGGAAATTAAAAGAAATTCTTTTGCTAATTATCGTTTCTCCTTTAAATAATTCCTTAAAATTCGTAACATTTTCAGTCATTGTCGTACAAAAATTAGCTATTATTTAAGACAGTAATTTCAAAAGTGTATGTTTTAGTAAAATGGTTTGCCTTTGGGTGCTTGAATGTAATTGTAAATAAGAGAATCCTGTTAAACAGTTGAAAAAAGATAAGAGTTTTAAATGAAACGCAAAACCTAAGCTGTTTGTGCAACATAACCTATTTTGTGCAAGACTTGGTAGTTTCGTTTTTTTTTAAATTCCTTCTATTAGCTCACACTTTTCGTTGATAAAATACGTTTATATTCATCAAATCAAGTTCAAATGCATTTCTTTTAACCTGTAGTGGATGAAAATTGATGTTAACACAGTTTTTTTCAAATATTTATTCAATATTAAAGTATACAACTTTGAGGCCTAGGTTGGATTATTTTTCATGTTAACTGAGTATTCATATTCCAAGTCTAGCCCTTTGGTACTGAGCCACCTTTCCCATTGCTAGAAATCCATTTGTCAAAGATGTATATGAGTTTTTCTTTTGCCCTCATTTGGTTGTCGTCGAAACCTTTATTTTACAACCTTAAGTAGTTACCATGGTTACCACACAATATAGTAAAAATCCTCTAGGATTATAAATGAATGAAAATAATAAAATACACAAACAAACTGGATAGAGAAACCTTGCTTCACAAACAGGCAATGCGAAAGAAAAGTGAAAAAAACTACAACACAATGCTAGCGACGAAAAAAGAAAGCGTATAAATAATAATTACAAAAATAATAGTCCAACGCCATACTTAGAGAGGAAAATGGAAAATTGTAAGGAAATTCACTTTATATTTTGCCACTTAATACAGGCATGTGCTTATACACATTTATATTAATTGTAATTATAAAACAAGTAACATAAACAAAAGTGCTTTTTCAAGTAAATTCTTACTGATGTCAAGAAAGAAAAATTTAAAATTGTTTGTTTATTTCCATTTTTTTAAAAATTTTATTCGTTGCATTAATTTTTAACCCTAGAGTACTATTTATGATATTGTGTGGTAACCATGGCATCAGATTAAGGTTGTACATTGGAGAGGTTTCGACGACAACCAGATGGAGGAGAAAAAAATTCATATACATTTTTGAAAAACAAATTTCTAGATATGGAAAATTGGCGCAATGCCAAAGCGCACTAGACTTTAAACATGAAGATTCTCAGTTCGAATTCGGATGGACCCTAACAATTTTTATAATTTAATTATTGAATAAATATTTGAAAAAAACCTTTTATAACATCAATTTTCATCTAACATAGGTTTTAAAAAATGTATTTGAATTTAATTAGAGGAGAAAAAACGTATTTTATTAAGTATTGAAAATTTGTACAAGATATATATCAGGAAAGTGTGAGCTAATAGAAGGAATTTGTACAAGATATATATGTGGAAAGTGTGAGCTAATAGAAGGAATTTGTACAAGATATATATCAGGAAAGTGTGAGCTAATAGAAGGAATTTGTACAAGATATATATGTGGAAAGTGTGAGCTAATAGAAGGAATTTGTACAAGATATATATCAGGAAAGTGTGAGCTAATAGAAGGAATTTGTACAAGATATATATGAGGAAAGTGTGAGCTAATAGAAGGAATTTGTACAAGATATATATGTGGAAAGTGTGAGCTAATAGAAGGAATTTGTACAAGATATATATGAGGAAAGTGTGAGCTAATAGAAGGAATTGTACAAGATATATATCAGAAAAGTGTGAGCTAATAGAAGGAATTTGTACAAGATATATATCAGGAAAGTATGAGCTAATAGAAGGAATTTGTACAAGATATATATCAGGAAAGTGTGAGCTAATAGAAGGAATTTGTACAAGATATATATCAGGAAAGTGTGAGCTAATAGAAGGAATTTGTACAAGATATATATCAGGAAAGTGTGAGCTAATAGAAGGAATTTGTACAAGATATATATCAGGAAAGTGTGAGCTAATAGAAGGAATTTGTACAATATATATATCAGGAAAGTGTGAGCTAATAGAAGGAATTTGTACAAGATATATATCAGGAAAGTGTGAGCTAATAGAAGGAATTTGTACAAGATATATATCAGGAAAGTGTGAGCTAATAGAAGGAATTTGTACAAGATATATATCAGGAAAGTGTGAGCTAATAGAAGGAATTTGTACAAGATATATATCAGGAAAGTGTGAGCTAATAGAAGGAATTTGTACAAGATATATACCAGGAAAGTGTGAGCTAATAGAAGGAATTTGTACAAGATATATACCAGGAAAGTGTGAGCTAATAGAAGGAATTTGTACAAGATATATATCAGAAAAGTGTGAGCTAATAGAAGGAATTTGTACAAGATATATATCAGAAAAGTGTGAGATAATAGAAGGAATTTGTACAAGATATATATGAGGAAAGTGTGAGCTAATAGAAGGAATTTGTACAAGATATATACCAGGAAAGTGTGAGCTAATAGAAGGAATTCGTACAAGATATATATCAGGAAAGTGTGAGCTAATAGAAGGAATTTGTACAAGATATATATCAGGAAAGTATGAGCTAATAGAAGGAATTTGTACAAGATATATATGAGGAAAGTGTGAGCTAATAGAAGGAATTTGTACAAGATATATACCAGGAAAGTGTGAGCTAATAGAAGGAATTCGTACAAGATATATATGAGGAAAGTGTGAGCTAATAGAAGGAGTTTGTACAAGATATATATGAGGAAAGTGTGAGCTAATAGAAGGAATTTGTACAAGATATATACCAGGAAAGTGTGAGCTAATAGAAGGAATTCGTACAAGATATATATCAGGAAAGTGTGAGATAATAGAAGGAATTTGTACAAGATATATATGAGGAAAGTGTGAGCTAATAGAAGGAATTTGTACAAGATATATACCAGGAAAGTGTGAGCTAATAGAAGGAATTCGTACAAGATATATATGAGGAAAGTGTGAGCTAATAGAAGGAGTTTGTACAAGATATATATGAGGAAAGTGTGAGCTAATAGAAGGAATTCGTACAAGATATATATCAGGAAAGTGTGAGCTAATAGAAGGAGTTTAATAACACAAAGACAAACTAAAACAATATTTTTCTTTAATGGTTTAATAAGATTTAATGTAGAAAATACATTTTTATGTTACTTGTCTCTTTAGAACAAATTGTAATTGTTGAAAAATTAAATTTGGAAGACATTTATGCAGATTGACTTTTACAATGGAGTTTTTAATAACAATTTAGATACGCTAACTGTTTGTGTGAATGCATTATTGTTTATTCAAATTACTGTGTATTAAATGCTGCAAGTACTTCTTATCTAGTCTCTATGTTTGAACAATGTTTCTACTGTATTGACACTTCCTGCGACCGTCGGTTTATTTCGAGGATCGATGGCGGCTCGTGATATTGACGGTTGGATTAAGATAGGCGCCAGACACTTCTGTTTGTTGTTGCTGGCTCAAAGGGAGACAACTAATAAATTAAAGGGCACCAAAGAAAACAAGCAGCCGGGACAACCAACTGCACCTGCAAGTTTAGGCATTTAGGAGATCCCTGATACTGTAGAAGCGCTGCGTAAAAAGTAAAATATTAGGCGTATCACTTAAACACACAACATTTTACCTCCCTTGGTGTCAAACGGCGTAGATAATTTCCTTTCGTAGTATTACATGTAATTCAGAGGGAGAAAACGTTTCCTTTAATTGTATCTATTCAAATAATATTAAAAAAACATTGAAATTGTACAATAAACATCTTGAGAAATGTAATTTTGTTCATATCACCACTTTCAATAATTTCGCTTCAAACATTTGATTAGCCTATTGTTGTAAAATATTCCTTTAAAATAAATGCGCTTAAATCACATTATATAGTGATAACTGTACGATTTTAAAACCTGGCAAATGTATCAATTACAATACATTCAGTAAAATATAATATAATTAAATCTTAGGTTTTTCAATTAGTAATTTATGTGAAATATTTTAAGAATAAAAATGTGTTTAAAAAATGACGTCGACGAATGAGAAATTTTTATTATTCGAATTTTTAAGTTATTAAAAATGTTAATAACCTCAGACACAATAATAATAAATCATAAACAGATAATAGGTAATTTCTTTAATCTTTAGGTTAATAATACCTACCTATTTCCATGGGTTAAAGTTTATTTAAATTTAAAGCTAAAGTTTAAAGTAAATTTTAAATATACCTATGTATACCTTATATCTAAGAATAAGTAATACATTATGTAACTTATTTTAGTTATCTTATCACGAGTAAATATTACTTATTCAGAAGGGACATATTTAGGTTACATAGGTTATTGTTAAAGATTATTTTAAATTGTAAATTGTTATTTCACTGACCTACGAAAATGTCTATAAATTGGTTCTCTTGCGAAAATACATTTACAACTAAGCAATGGTCTTTAAACAATAATACAACTGTTTTTATTATTTTTTAACATGTTTTAGGCGCACTTATGACTACAAATGCATTCAATGATGTTTTAATATTGAGCATCACAATTTATAAAATAATTATATCCTAGTAATTTGTTTTTATTGCAATGCATGAGTAGAAATATGATAATAATTAGTTAAAATTTGAAAAGATTTTTTTTTTTTTTTTTTTTTTTTCAGGCGAAAACCTATCAAGGTTATCATCGCCTAACTAAAGTTATTTTAAATAATAAGTCAATTTGAAAAGAATGTAAGAAATATGGACAGCATGTTTTGATTAGGTAAAAATGAGATTTTTAGGGAAAACTATCAACAATTTAGCTATTGTATTATTTTTCCGAGCAGCAGTCAATAACGTAGAGGGTTGTATAATGAGCATGTGAACTGTGCTGCACCCAGGCAGATTCACAAGAGATCTTCAGTCAGTGACTGAATGCAAGTTGTCACGAGGAGCTTCAACCCAGAGGGTTGTATAGTGAGCTTGTGAACTGTGCTGCACCCAGGCAGATTCACAAGAGATCTTCAGTCAGTGACTGAATGCAAGTTGTCACGAGGAGCTTCAACGTAGAGGGTTGTATAATGAGTATGTGAACTGTGCTGCACCCAGGCAGATTCACAAGAGATCTTCAGTCAGTGACTGAATGCAAGTTGTCACGAGGAGCATCAACGCAGAGGGTTGTATAATGAGTATGTGAACTGTGCTGCACCCAGGCAGATTCACAAGAGATCTTCAGTCAGTGACTGAATGCAAGTTGTCACGAGGAGCATCAACGCAGAGGGTTGTATAATGAGTATGTGAACTGTGCTGCACCCAGGCAGATTCACAAGAGATCTTCAGTCAGTGACTGAATGCAAGTTGTCACGAGGAGCTTCAACGCAGAGGGTTGTATAATGAGCATGTGAACTGTGCTGCACCCAGGCAGATTCACAAGAGATCTTCAGTCAGTGACTGAATGCAAGTTGTCACGAGGAGCTTCAACGCAGAGGGTTGTATAATGAGCATGTGAACTGTGCTGCACCCAGGCAGATTCACAAGAGATCTTCAGTCAGTGACTGAATGCAAGTTGTCACGAGGAGCTTCAACGCAGAGGGTTGTATAATGAGCATGTAAACTGTGCTGCACCCAGCAGATTCACAAGAGATCTTCAGTCAGTGACTGAATGCAAGTTGTCACGAGGAGCTTCAACGCAGAGGGTTGTATAATGAGCATGTGAACTGTGCTGCACCCAGGCAGATTCACAAGAGATCTTCAGTCAGTGACTGAATGCAAGTTGTCACGAGGAGCTTCAACGCAGAGGGTTGTATAATGAGCATGTGAACTGTGCTGCACCCAGGCAGATTCACAAGAGATCTTAAGTCAGTGACTGAATGCAAGTTGTCACGAGGAGCTTCAAGTACCTGTGAACCGGCCTGGGATTACGCTACGGCAAGAGATGGAGCTAAACCCGAACTCTCCCCAGAAGGAGTGTAACACCTCAATGTGAGAAAAAAACGTGTTTTTAAAAATTTGCAGAGTACGAGTGGTCAAAGCGTGCTTTATTTCAACGCCCCCTTTTCGACTTGTCGTTAAGGACTCCAAGGGCGCTCTTGGGGTTATAATGCAGTGCCCTGAGCTATACGGAAGCCCCACCTCGAAGGGATTAAAAAGGGTTGCGAATTAATTAGCATAATAATATAAGGCTTTTGTTTTCCTAAAGGTGGGCGATTCTTTGAAAGGAATTGAGCAATCGCAAATCATAAATAGTAAAAACCTCTCACATCTCTAGACAGACGCAACCTCAATTTATCTAATTTGAAGATATCAAACAAAGAATTTAAGCATTTAAAACATGTTTAAAAAACATTTTTTTCTCAATTTTTATTTCATTTGTAGTTGATATAAATCTGCGGTGATAAGACCTGAGGTCTTGATAATAATTTTTGCTTCTTTGGTAATTTCTCAAAAACTTTTTAACCGTTCTAAGTTCATACCAATCATTTTTCGAACCTACCGTGAAACGTTTTATACGGCAATAGTACAGGACAACAGCATTTTACTTTAATGTACCATTTATATAATTAATAGTTAGTGTTTTAATTAATTATAAACTATTTTATATGCGCTATTTATAACTCACAGAAACCATATATCTGAATAATATTGTAATTAATATAAATATTATTTTCCTTAGGTAAGATTCAGTTTTTGGATTCAAGCCTAAACAGTAAGTTATAGAAATATTATTTTGTAATTAATTCCTAATGTGTAACTTGCCTTGAATATTGACCTCACGCCTGATTTTAATTGTGGAAAGATTAAACAAATTTAGGCCATGTTTATAGACGCCTTGTCTGACCTTCCCAAAATAAAGTAAATTGTTTGGAATCGGTTGTATCATATCGGACGGTGGCCGGTGCACTAGTAGACTGAGTTGTATGATGGAATAAACTGTTGTAGTGTCTGTGTAAACTCGTTATGTATTGTTGACATTTCAGTCTGTATTGCAACAATACACATTCCATTGTTTTTAATCAATGATTAAACACAATGCTCTAAATAATGTATACGTCCTCCATTTTGTATTTTGAGTATTCTATAAAGCCTAATTTTAATTTTGCATATTTAGAAATGTTTCTGTTTTTTGTTTTGTAAACAAGTTTTGTTAATTTGTTTGTATTAAATAGTTTTTTTTTTAAATTTACGTATACCCGGATCAATAATCAAGTTATACTAGTGAAATAATTATAAATCCAGGCAGATCTCCTTTAGGTCTAATGCAAAACGGAACCTAGTGATATCTGTTACAAACATTGGTATACAACATACAATTATTTCTATACTATAATTCTGATCGTATGTTTCACAGTGATACGTCTATTGTTTACCCTTTTCCTTAGAAACGAAAGAGTTTCTTTTAGTTTTAATATTTTCATGTAATCTATCTTCATATGATTTATTTTTCAATTCCTTCTAGTGAATGACAATTGATGTTACCACAGTTCTATCAAATATTTATTCAATAATTAAATTATAACGATTTGGGGGTCTAGGTGTGACTGGGGTGATACTCAACCGAGTATCTACATGTTCAAAGTCTAGTGCTTTTGGTTCTCAGCCAATTTCCCCATACAATATATGAATTTTTTTTTGCTCCATCTGGTTGTCGTGGAAACCGCCATTGTACAATCTTAAATTGTTGGCATGGTTACCAAACAATATAATAATGCTGAAAGATTAAAAATGAATGAAAAGAATAAAACAAACTGGATTAACGGTATCGAACCTTCAATCACAAACAGAGAGGAAAGAGAAAAGAAACTACAAACAATACAAGCGACAAAAAAAGCTTATAAATAGTAACAAACAAAATTAATAGTCCAACACCATACATAGAAAGGGAAATGGAAAATTGCAAGGAAAATCGCTTTTTTATTTTGCCACTTAATACTGTTATTTTGATACATGTACTGAATATACATATTTATATTAATGTAATTGTAAAAAAGACACTAAAATAAAATTTTTCTTTGTCGACTCAAGTAGGAATCGAATCTAAAATATTTTTATATTACTTATTTCCGTTAGAGGAACTCTGTTTTTCTGAAACACGTCTTGTGACACCATTAAGTCTTCTTTATGTACGCAACAGGGAACACGTTTTGTCATGATCTTCCCTTTATCCTCTACCAAAGGGATGTATTTTCCCTACCTTAATCCTAGCTATATTCACAATTTGTGAATATACGCGTGATATACGTATATTTATTAGTGGTATTATATATGCGTGATATTGTGTCTGTATATATATATATATATATATATATACTAATAATTATTATTGGTTTTCTCGTAAGAAAATCAACGTTTCCTTTACTGCTGAAACACCTAATTCAATTTGTAAGCAGTTATTTTTTTTGAATTTGTGAACAGAAATCATATTTCTACTCCCACATAAACATATTATCCATGATTTTACATAAAATAAATGAATCATAGAGAAGTAATAAAAACATATTCATGTTATGGTGTATTTTCCAAAATAAATAAATTTCCCCTGCGTTATAATGATATTATTAGTTGTATAATATGTAAGGCCTACACTCAGATAGCGTGACGTAAGTACGATTGTCGGATGTCTACACCAAGACGATGTATGTACAAACAAATTGCTTCCGAAATTATCCAGTGTACAAGCCTAATGCTTACTTAACCCAATTCCAAAAAACTGAAACCATCTGTAAAGTTAATTTGATATTGAGATACTGTTCTTGTATCTGTGTTTACTGCAACACTCTATCAACACACTAGAAGTGTATTATTTCTCAGGAATAACTGTTATTTCATTGATCTTCTAATCGACATACTGTGTACACAGATGTTTTACAATTGAGGGCTTAATTAATTTAAATTTAAGGATTCTATTGAAACTTATACAAACTTTTTTTTACCTCAATGGATTCAATATAATGTATTAAATTTAAAATAGAAGCAACAAATTTCGTCGACGCATTAAAGTATAAGAAAGTGGGAGATAGGCTACTCCACTTGTCAAAAAGATAGCTTACGATGATAAATCTTGTTTCTTTTCTTGATCACCAGATCTATTCTATCCAAGTATTAGACAAATATATTGCGTTGTATTTATAGCTTGTGGTATATTTTTATAAAGAGATTTAGATATTATACGTCCTGCGTCTTTTAGAGGAAGCTTATTTTGTCATTTTTTAAGTAGTTTTTGTGGCATTTTTTAAGTTTTATTATTTTACCTGTATTTGGAGCATTTATACATTTTTTTAAAATCATAATTTACGTCTGTAAATCATAAATTAATTATAAAAATAGTCTGAAAGCTATAAAACTATACACATTTTCTTTTTGAAATATATAATTTTTTATTAAATACTACAATGTTTAGAATCGCATGGTTTTAGTTTTAATTCAAAATCAAGGCCGAAAGCACAACGTCGATATAACGCAAAGTTTTTCTTACGATTTTGAAAATTATCAGTTAAAAATAGCTACCCGATCTCTCATTATATTCATATTGTGAGGAATTTTCGAATGTAAACAATGGCGCGTAATATTTATTACCTATAAAAATAAACTTCAGATAATCTCTGAAATAATTCTTAAAACAGTTTCCAGCTTAATTAATTCCCTTGGTAAAAGCGGTTTTATTTTAAAAGGGATAGAGACGAAGAAATGCTGTTTAATTTGATTTGTAAACAATCCACCGCAAACGTTTTTGAGAAGTTTCTGGTGTCTTTATTTATATTTTGGATGCTTATACATCAGTAAAATTTTAGTAAACTGAGAAGGTTGAATTGAGTTTAAATTAAATTGGAAATATTAACTTTTGAAATATTGTGAGTCAATTTATTTAAAATTTTAAAAAATTGTTTTCCGTCATTCTTGAGAAAACAAATTATGAGTTAGTTGTTAAATAAATAGCATGTTAGAAATTGATTGCAGATTTTTTTCAAAATTTCATTTAGGCCTGGCAAAATAAATTTTGAAGGTACTGGCATCCTATTTTATTCACCTCTCTACACTATAAACGTTATTTTACATTTATTTTATTCACTTCTCTACACTATAAACGTTATTTTACATTTATTTTATTCACTTCTCTACACTATAAACGTTATTTTACATTTATTTTATTCACTTCTCTACATTATAAACGTTATTTTACATTTATTTTATTCACTTCTCTATACTATAAACGTTATTTTAAATTTATTTTATTCACTTCTCTACACTATAAACGTTATTTTACATTTATTTTATTCACCTCTCTACACTATAAACGTTATTTTACATTTATTTTATTCACTTCTCTATACTATAAACGTTATTTTACATTTATTTTATTCACTTCTCTACACTATAAACGTTATTTTACATTTATTTTATTCACTTCTCTACACTATAAACGCTATTTTACATTTATTTTATTCACTTCTCTACACTATAAACGTTATTTTACATTTATTTTATTCACTTCTCTACACTATAAACGTTATTTTACATTTATTTTATTCACTTCTCTACACTATAAACGTTGTTTTACATTTATTTTATTCACTTCTCTACACTATAAACGTTATTTTACATTTATTTTATTCACTTCTCTACACTATAAACGTTATTTTACATTTATTTTATTCACCTCTCTACACTATAAACGTTATTTTACATTTATTTTATTCACTTCTCTACACTATAAACGTTATTTTACATTTATTTTATTCACTTCTCTATACTATAAACGTTATTTTACATTTATTTTATTCACCTCTCTATACTATAAACGTTATTTTACATTTATTTTATTCACTTCTCTATACTATAAACGTTATTTTACATTTATTTTATTCACTTCTCTACACTATAAACGTTATTTTACATTTATTTTATTCACTTCTCTACACTATAAACGCTATTTTACATTTATTTTATTCACTTCTCTACACTATAAACGTTATTTTACATTTATTTTATTCACTTCTCTACACTATAAACGTTATTTTACATTTATTTTATTCACTTCTCTACACTATAAACGTTGTTTTACATTTATTTTATTCACTTCTCTACACTATAAACGTTATTTTACATTTATTTTATTCACTTCTCTACACTATAAACGTTATTTTACATTTATTTTATTCACCTCTCTACACTATAAACGTTATTTTACATTTATTTTATTCACTTCTCTATACTATAAACGTTATTTTACATTTATTTTATTCACTTCTCTACACTATAAACGTTATTTTACATTTATTTTATTCACTTCTCTACACTATAAACGCTATTTTACATTTATTTTATTCACTTCTCTACACTATAAACGTTATTTTACATTTATTTTATTCACTTCTCTACACTATAAACGTTATTTTACATTTATTTTATTCACTTCTCTACACTATAAACGTTGTTTTACATTTATTTTATTCACTTCTCTACACTATAAACGTTATTTTACATTTATTTTATTCACCTCTCTACACTATAAACGTTATTTTACATTTATTTTATTCACTTCTCTACACTATAAACGTTATTTTACATTTATTTTATTCACTTCTCTACACTATAAACGTTATTTTACATTTATTTTATTCACTTCTCTACACTATAAACGTTATTTTACATTTATTTTATTCACTTCTCTACACTATAAACGTTATTTTACATTTATTTTGTTCACTTCTCTACACTATAAACGTTATTTTACATTTATTTTATTCACTTCTCTACACTATAAACGTTATTTTACATTTATTTTATTCACTTCTCTACACTATAAACGTTATTTTACATTTATTTTATTCACTTCTCTACACTATAAACGTTATTTTACATTTAATTTATTCACCTCTCTACACTATAAACGTTATTTTACATTTATTTTATTCACTTCTCTACACTATAAACGTTATTTTACATTTATTTTATTCACTTCTCTACACTATAAACGTTATTTTACATTTATTTTATTCACCTCTCTACACTATAAACGTTATTTTACATTTATTTTATTCACTTCTCTATACTATAAACGTTATTTTACATTTATTTTATTCACTTCTCTACACTATAAACGTTATTTTACATTTATTTTATTCACCTCTCTACACTATAAACGTTATTTTACATTTATTTTATTCACTTCTCCACACTATAAACGTTATTTTACATTTATTTTATTCACTTCTCTACACTATAAACGTTATTTTACATTTATTTTATTCACTTCTCTACACTATAAACGTTATTTTACATTTATTTTATTCACTTCTCTACACTATAAACGTTATTTTACATTTATTTTATTCACTCCTCTACACTATAAACGTAATTTACATTTATTTTATTCACCTCGCTACACTATAAACGTTATTTTACATTTATTTTATTCACTCCTCTACACTATAAACGTTATTTTACATTTATTTTATTCACTTCTCTACACTATAAACGTTATTTTACATTTATATAGTCCTAATAATTCGACAGTATGCGTTTTTGAAATGTTCTTTTATCTTTTTTAAAGCTTACATGTTTATTTGACTTGAAAAGTATTATAATATCTGTTAAAATAATTATATTTTCCCTTAAAACACAAATACACATTTACCTAGTGGTCTTTCTTCATTCGCGTAGCAAATTTCATATTTTCTCCCCACTATTTTCAGATGCTACTGTCATGCATTTTTGCCAATCTTTGTAAAATCTTTCTGTTCTTAAGATGTAAAGAATTAAATAACAATGTATGACTCATAAATAAAGTGTATTCAAGCTGAGCCCTGTACAAACCGCAATGAGTTAAAACAAACGCTTGTTTTTACAACAATAATTAACAATACTAATGGCAAGACCTAAACGGAGTCGACCTTTGCGATTACTCATCCCGCTCCGTGGGTATTAATTGATTTATTTGAACACAACACAAATAAATATTTATGGTAAATCTGTGCGTAATATTTACTGCGGTAGGTAGATGTTACTAATGCAGTTTAAGTTAATCGTGTAAACACACTGACATAACACTTAGACTCGCAATTAGCTGAACCACGCATAAATAATAATATGGCGAGGGTATGCGGATTGAATATTTTAGTCTTCGCCAAAAGGGATAAGAACAAGTCTAGCGACCGTTAAGTTGCACGTTAATTACCTCTGATTAACGGCTGCGTTTAATTGCTTGTGATTTCAATAACTCCGATTCGAGACGCCAGGAAAGCAAGTCGCTCTAGAAATGAATAATAATTTTCTCATTCATCTTAAAAAGTGGCGAATTGTATGGAAAAACTGTTTCTTACATTTATACTACAGCGCCGGTAACCAATTAATTTGAAATGTTTCTGTTGCGGTAAACATCGCATTAGTCACTGACGGGGGGGGGGGTTGTTCTTATTAATCCAGTTTAATAAAACGTTTTTATTTATTTTCAAGAAATCAATTTCAATACGTGCGAAATCAGGTAAAGGGAATTTGGAAATTTGAAATGTTAACACCTTGAACAGAAGCCGTTGAAACGATATGACACACACACACACACACACACACACACACACACACACACACACACACACACACACACACACACACACAAATGTCGACTTTGAGAAATGTCCTTTATGCTGCGATGCAATTCAATTATGCCTTAACGTCTAAAAATGAGCCAATTGATACACAAGGAAGAAAAGAAGATATTTTGAAGTTTGAACTAATGATGTAACAAAATTTAAAAGTGCCCCAAAATAGACACACGCCGATAGCTCAAATTGATCCCAAACTCTAGATTGAGAAATAGAACGAGAGATTTACGACTGACAGATACTTCACTCTGTTAGAGTATAGATTACGTGTAATGTTAGAAAGAAATGCTTTAATGGTTAGAAATTGCAGCCCATTAAATATATATAATTTATTAAGGCATTAAGCAACTATTACTACGGTTTAGATAGTTTGTATATAGATGACAAATTATGGCAATGTGACTTTCTCTCATGCCTTTATAGATTCATAAAATGCTGTGGTTTTATACTTTCTTCCCTTCATAGACAGTTTTGCGAGTAGGTTACGTATTTTGTTGCTTTGAGCTACAAATCACGTGATGGAGTAGTTCTATAGAACAGTACTATACACGGAAACATTAAGTTTAGTTCTCTTGGGAATAATATAGGTCAACGAACTACTTGAGTAAACATTTATAGCAGAACTATTTTTTTATATCTGTTCATTGATTGAAATTAGACCTTTTTCTAATTCCAAAAACTTGAAAAATGTTATGTAACCCATATAACAAATTTATATAACTTTAAAACTGAAAATTAAATTTAAAAAATTATTTGAAATTTTCAACATATTTTCAAAAAGTTGTTATTTAGTACAAAAGATTGCTATTTCAAAAACAGATTTTGACATGATATAAATAATTTTTTTAGTTGTAAATAATTTTTTAAATAGTAATAACACTATCCAAATATTTTGAAAAATCTCTATAAGTAGATATAGCCAGTGGCAAATACACAAAGAAGAATTTGTTTGTACCCATTGGTTAATTGTTATAACGCTAATAATGTAATGCAGTGTAATGATATGTTGTAAATTTCAAAACAAAAAAAACACTGTCCTTAAACAATCACCTCCTATTTAAAAGGTGACAAGTATATACAAACAGTATATATTTTTCATTATTTTGAAATAATTCAATTGCATGTGGTGTAAGTTTTGTCTGACTGCGGGGAGGGGGCTTGAGCCGCTGGAACAAGTAGGATGTAAAAAGTAATAAAATTTCAATTCTAATAAGGGTTAGAGGGTTACTATTTATTAGGAATATACTGTGGTTGAATTTAATAATAAATACACAAAAACCTCTTAACCACAAACTTTCTTTAATTTACCCTAATGTACATTTCAGTTACAAAGTAACCATCCTCAGAGGGATAACATACAAAGACTGAGTCTAAGTTTGACTGAGTCAAAGACATACAGTCTTTGTATGTTATCCCTCTGAGGATGGTTACTTTGTAACTGAAATGTACATTAGGGTAAATTAAAGAAAGTTTGTGGTTAAGAGGTGTTTGTGTATTTATTGTTAGAGGGTTAGCTTCGTAAAAGGAACGATCGTTTTGAAACGCGTCAGCAAGTAGGCAATTACGTATTCACTTAGTTAAGTTGTTTAAATTTAGTTTAATCAGTGAATTCAAGATGATTACATCAAGCAACTTCTAATAAGAGTTGTGGATGCTTCTGGTCTGTGATAGGCTATATAGAGTGATCATTGTACCACGTGTGGCACCACTGCATAATTAAAGGACCTTCCCCTCAATGTAGAGGTAACAGCCCCGCTATTTGGAGAAGGGTTTTATTTTAATACTGTATTCTAACAATGTAATAAAATGACGTGATAGTTTTATTCGATAAAGTTTTTCTAGAAATTAATAGCTTAAATATCAATAGACACAATGAAGCGAAAGAAAAACGCGTTAGTATTACAACAAAATTAAATTTTGTTTCACGTTAAAATAATGTTTGTCTGTAAAGAATAGTTAAAAAAATATTATTCCTTAAAATTGGTTACCTTGGTATATTACGTTTGGAATTACATTATAAATACTTACATTGCAATACATTACAGTAACAAACATCTAGAAATACTGGGGAGTATATATTGTATCTTGTATTGTGTTGTAATACTTGTATTTGTATTTCTACTCAGTTCTCTCAATATGTATGTTTACTTTAATCAGAGATGTTTCTCCAAGAACGTTTCCATCATCAACGTCTTGAGAAGTTGTTCTATTTACGTTGTATAATTATACAACTTAAATATCAGTTTAAATGTAGTTGTCACTGATGATGGCATCAATCTTGCAGAAACATCTGATTATAATTACTGTAAGAATTGAGTAAGAATATACCTACAAATTTTTCAAAAGTAATCACATCCATATATATATATATATATATATATAATTCCGTAGGCCGAATTTTGAGAGAAACATTGTGTGAGCTTAGAAGGTCGAACAGAATTGGGAGATGGTTCAAATTAAAGGAATTGACGCAAGGGAGCGGGGGAAATATAGGCTTTTCTCAACTCCAACATTTATAGGGTTTTTAGGAGCTTAAAGTTACCAAAAATGTCCATAAGAAATACATTGCAATGAAAGAGACCTGAGTATGATTTTCAAATATTTCAGCTGAGAAACAGCTGAGTACAAATATTATAATAAAAACAGCTGAGTACAAATATTTTAACAGTATTAAAGGTTGATTAGAAATATAAACTTTGCATCAGGATTAGTTAATGGAGTACGTCTTATCGTACTAGATATGTTTGGAAAGTGTATTAAATTAGAAATAATCACTGGTTCTGGAAAAGGAAACATTTTTTACCAATAATTAAATAATATCAACAGATCTTAACATGTCATTTCAAAGAAAAAGGAACCAATTTTCTTTAAGACTTACATTTTCAATAGCTATAAGTAAGTCTTCAATCAACCAAACCTGCTTTTATCTGTTTTTTTACACATGGTCAAGATAGATATTGATAATACGATTGGTCAAAAAATCAAATTGACAAACACAATTTCAAAAAAATTTAGTTTATAAGGTAATTTTGTTATGAAAAATTTTAATTATATTAAATTAATTTGTAATAAAATAAAATTATCATACAAAAGATAAAAATGTGTTCCAATATGAATAGGGGCATTTGCAAGCATTTGGCCCTACAAGCCCCTAGTTATAATTATAATATTTAGTTCCCTCAAAAATAACATATTGTAAATGTAAATAATTCATAAAATAGACCCTCTCTCTCACTAGCACACAAATGGCGACTTTAATTTATACATTAAAACTAGTAATAAAAACAGTGCTTTACCAAACGAGGTTATAATTAAAATAGTTCGTTTATTCAATGACGATAATAGTCGTTATAAAGTATTAATTTTTGACCATAACCCTAGAAAAATAATAATCAAGATCATGCCAAATAATCTGTTAGAATTAAAAGTTATAGTAGATAATTACATGATTTCTGTGACCTGTTTCCTACAGCAAATTATTTATACAATCCACCTCCTGAGCTAAACTTTCAATTTTACATAACGGTAATAAAATAACAAATGCCATAGTAATAGTAGAGGCATAGATTAGGCGTGGGCTAAGCCTGTGACTAAGCCAGCATTACTTTGTAGCTGAATGTACTCAGAGTCCTCAATGCGTTACGGGAAAGCGTACAGGTTTTGCAACGCCGACTGATAGCGTTCATTTGATTTTTAAAATAAATATTTGAAAATATTTACCACGCTCTAAATTGGTTTTATTTCATGGTTTTTAAATGAGAAAATCGCTTGATGAAATAAGTTTTGTTGCCATTCTCTCACTTGAAAGGTGAACCTCTGTCAGACAATAAATAATCCTATACCGCTTGAAAGATAGGGGACAAATTATTAAGGCTGTTCCCAAACGTTTTATTCCGTAGATCACTTGAGTTAAATCACCGTGCCCCTTCAGAAACCTGGTCAATAATTTTTTATTGGTAAAGTTTTAATAATCGGAATAAGTTTCTATCAATTATAGTTTTCTTGCTACTGTATTTAATACACTACAAGCATATAAAACTATATTTTCTAGACATTTTTTAAAACTGTAAAAATAACAGGCAAACATATGGTTTAGGCTTGACAAGTTTGTGGACATGAGACAAAAATTTTGACATAATTACTAAAAAAAAACATCAATTGAATAAAAATTAAGAAAAAAACTTATTTATTATGTAAAGCGTAGACGCTTTTCAATGTTGAGAAAAATTAGTTCAGCAATTTCACTGCTACCTAAATATTCTATACTATCACAAATAAAATGAAACAATTCTTGACCAAAATAAAACAGTTTACATTGTTTGATTTATTGGAAGAGATGAGCTTTAATGATTTCATCATATCTTGGCGTTATTTTTATAAAGAACCATTTTCACTCAAATGTTAAGTTTTACTTTGTAACTTTGATTTTATCTCGGGAAGGGCAAATAAATCGCACTCACAGAGATATGTGCTGGATTAACTGAACGTTCAACCGTGACAAGGATCAGTTCATTTTGGGAACCACTGAGTTAAGGGAAAAACTTAAGCCTTTGGACACTCTAAGGAAATAGTTCGTTAGTGTAGACCAAAAATTGAGAAAATAAAACTTGTCCAACTCTATGTGAAAACTTTTGTACGGATTTCTAGATTTTCGTATAACCATGTAACGCTTTAGGTTTCCTATATCGCTTTTGTGAGGTTATGAAATACATTTTTACATGTGTTTACTTACAATGTATACTCAAATGTCTTATTTATATTTTGTCTAACTTAAATGTCTGGGCTCAATTTGTTTCATTAATTTAAAAAAAAAAAAACATGGGTAATATCATATTAAGATGTACGTTTCATTATAAATACCGCTTTTTTTTCCTGAAAGTAAAATAGGCCACTGAGTTAACGAAATATAGAACAATTCAAATATTGTAATAGTTGGGTTCGTAGTTCCCGTGCTTAATCTGTGACAGATTGCGAAGGTGCCGCACAGTCACAGAGAAACACAATGTTATAGGCCTACAGGCAGTTTTGTATATTAGTTTTTGTATTTTTGTAAGCCTGGAGCCAATGTTGTAACACGAACAGGAAACCAGCGTTTCCTATAATTGCACTTTGGATGCAGGCCAACACGTCCACTTGTTCATAATATTATAAATTACTTATTTAAAAATTACGTATTCGACGCGTGGCTCCGTCGATAAAGGATCCTGAAGAACAGGCTCCAATTGTTTTGCCGGGAATTTTAATTACACCGTTTTAATAATGACAGTAAATCTGTCATGAAACAGGCGAAAGGAAAGTAATTAGCTAATAACAATTAAAAATAACTAATAGTTCTACAGAGACAATGCAATAAATTGAATTCATTTTAAATGTAGGTGTCCATTGTAGTTCAAGTTATTTATGAACGCAGTGGAACTTGATTGCTCTATTATTGCATACGTAGAGAAAACATTAAGTGATTTAATTTCAGTCATGCCGTTTTTATTATCCTATTGACATTTTTCCCATAACCACTTAAAGACAATGGATATTTATTTAACACTTATATTTTTTAAACGAAAAACTGTCAGCAATCAGTTACGTTAACCATCTAAGCTAAGCTATTAAACCACTGATTTTATTTCAAGTTTGCAAAGTTGATATAAGCGTTATTTGTTACATATGAAACTGTTATTAAATAAGTTCCACAAACAGTTTTTTATAAGCTGACTTGGAATATTTGTGTTTATCAGGATAACACCTCTATTTCCTTTATATTCACATTTGTGTGGAGCGTATTACTAAAATTATTTTACGTTACAAATGTGTGTAAATACGAACGTGTGAATATTTTACTTTTCAACTTTAAAAAATTACATACAGTGGTAAGTTCTGTTACTGCATCACATTAGATTAAAAACAAAAATACTTTTAGAATAATTTTGTCTTAATTTCCCTCACAAGACCGATGAAAAAGCAGACAATACATGTTTAATAATGATTATTTAATAGATGCCAATTATATTTGTAGGGACGTAAAGGCAATATTTACGTCATTGCCCTAAGTACCTGATGAATAAATATACGTAGAGCTATTTATTAAAAACTGTTTTGAGTATACTTAAATTTACGTAATTATTAAAATTACCCTTTTTGTTACGTGTTTTAACCTGAAGACACCGTTTAAAGAAATACCACTGAAAACATATTCACGTAGTTTTTTTAAAAATTAAAACATTTATTTATAGTTTCCTCAGTTAGGAAAGAAAATTGCTTTATATGTTAACATTTGAATCGTATACGGTTGAACCCTGTTTTATAGCGTGCAAGAGTCTATAGTTAATAGTCAATATTGTTGTATAGCATAACTTCAGTTAGAAATAACTCAGTTTGAGTCTCTTGAAACTGTATGATAAAATATGTTTTTTTTTGTATTTATCAAGTAAAGATTGATAATCTTTGTGGTAAAATTTCTAACATTAATTGTATGCTTCTGCTTTGTAGTTGCTAAAATGACAACAAAAATTCAAACTAAAACAACAAGGTTGGCCTAGAAATGTTTTCTAACGTTTACAAATCTTTTCCTATCGACTGAGAACTTTATATTTTAGATAGAATTTACTGAATGAATATAATTTAAAACTAACTAAATTCTATCCCACAAGAGGACGCAGATTAGGGACAATTAAGGAATGTTTGGCCCACTCTGTACCCTCCGGGTCTATGCATACAAAAATACAAGCAACATATACATTCTCATAGTCAACGAATCATCACTCTCGTATTTATTGAAGGACGGAAGTGTGTAGACAACGACGGGCTAAAGGTCTACTTCCGGGCAGCGACAATGCCTACCTAATTTTATTATCTTTTATAATCTCTTATTACAATATTTTGAGTCTTTCTAATATAAATAATTTCCTCTATACCTTTTTTTTCTATATAGAAATAAAATTCTATTAATTCAGGCAGATATTAATTCCTTACGACGTTGTACGGGAAATTTAAAATTTGTTTTGTGGTATGACTGTTTTATATGTTTGAACCTAAATGGATTACTAAGTCATCCATTTACTGTATCTGTGAACTACTGCATCCTGGAAACTCTACCATTAACTTGGGTTTACATACATTGCATTAAACAGAGGTATTATAGCTTTAACAGTTGAATAACCTTCAAGTTTTTTTATTTAGAAAATCTTGTAGACTATTACCTAGTTCTGTTGAAAGTTAGTAACACAAAATTTCGGCTCCTGAAGAAGATTCCAGTTTGGGATCGAAACGTCGAGCATTGGTTGTAATGCACTAACTAGATGCTGTTTTAGTTTGTCTGTAATGGTTTCCATAAAAATATTCAATAGACATAAATTCGTAAAATACACTGTAATTATATAACAAAATGCACTATTTTGTATAACTTTTACAACGTATTTTTATCGGTGCATTTTATTTGTTAATGACATCGACTAGTTCCGGGTGTGAGATATTTCTTTAGGCGAAACTAACGTTATGCGATATACTGTGGCCGCGCATTCTTTATGCTAATTTTAATAAGGTATACATGACACAATACATGCGAATTTCATAAGTACTCCCACTCGAACGTTTGCAAATACTTGTTACTTTGCCAACTTTAATACTTCAAATGTTTACGTATAGGTCTCGGGTGATTAAGCACGGCAAGTTGCAGTTTGCGATTTCAACAAGTACTCCACATTGTTTTACTTTGCTAAAATACCACTTACTAT
The DNA here is from genome assembly GCA_036971475.1 of Prosapia bicincta. Classification (NCBI taxonomy): domain Eukaryota; kingdom Metazoa; phylum Arthropoda; class Insecta; order Hemiptera; family Cercopidae; genus Prosapia; species Prosapia bicincta. The sequence continues at coordinate 11,896 of JBAIZL010000232.1, read as the reverse complement.
GTAACAATGCTAAGGATTTCGCAGAAAAGGTAAACAATTTTGTTGATGATTAATATTTAAACAAGTTGTTGAACAAAATCCTTTTTTACAAAAGCGGTAAATATCATCATGCAAAATTATAAACTGTTTTGATTGTTCACTCATTTCACATTGTCTTTTATTCCGATAAAGATTAGATGAATAAATGTAAAATTTTGTGTTAGTTACTTGTCTCTTTTACATTTAACCAATATTTGACACTATTTAATAATAATTTTCAAGGTCTTGAGAGGATCAAGCAGGCTTATGTAAACGTGGCACTACCTGGACGTTTTAGCATTTTAGTCGACAGTTAGGCCTTAGACCACTCAACACTTTTGTCTATACTTCCAGCTTTCTTCACTATGCATAACATATTTTGGGTAATGAAATGGAATATCAATGACTAACCTACAGTTCCTGAGTTCGATCCCAGATTGCGCTTAATGTCAATGTGATTTATTTCTCTCTATAACAGCGTTTAAACATGGAGTACATAGGGAAATAAGGAGCGGAGGAAGTGTAATATTAAGTCCTTGAATACTATTTGGGCCGAGTAAGCCAGCCTACATATCTTCTAAACCATGTTTGTAATATTAAAAGCGATCATTAGAAATACTAACTGAAATGTAGTTAAAGAGTTAAATAAGAGATAAATAGCTTGATTAGTTAATGTGAGAGGATGCGGAAGGTAGATGACCTCAAAAAATTTGGAAAGGGTAGCGTGGGCAGAAGGTGACGATGGAGAAATGTGCTAGATGTTAGCAAGAAACCTAGTAAAGGTTTTAACTTTGGATATCATACAGTAGGATGGAAACAACTTTTAAAAATATTGATAAATTTGTTTCTTTTTCTCCATTTACGGATTAATGTACATAACGAGTATTCAAAATTGTTTATTTCCTTTCGAGCCCTTCGGCTATCAATGCTGAATTTCAGCTTCACTATTTAAAATATTACCTAGTCAGCTTTCACACTGTTCGCCTAAACATGGACGCTGCTGAGTGTGTTTAACTAACGAGGGTTGCTTTTCAGCCAAAATAAACAGCTGAAGGATTACCCTAGACGCTTAGATACCATAACTTTAAAAGTATTAGTAGAAACAAACTAATGTATAACTCTTCCTCCTTTTTTCATTTAAAAAAAAAATGTGAAGTCAATGCGCAATATGAATTCGTCTATGAATGATAGCAAGGTTTATAATTAAGGTAGGGGATCCCTGATAAAAGGTAGGGGATCCCTGGTAGAAGGTAGGATCCCGGGTAGAAGGTAGGGGATACCTGATAAAAGGTATCATGACGTCACATGATCCAGAGTTGCAAACCTAAAGTAGACTTAATCTACCCAAGTCGTAAAGTGCTCCTTAGGGGTCCCGCGCCTTCGCTTGATGAACAGTTTCTTAAAATTGTGTTTTACCTAAAGCATCGCATTTCGGATTTAGTTTTGCTTATTAAACAAACGAACAGACTATAAACAGGGAAGCAGCTGAACCGAAATAATGGCTCCGCAACGTCACCTCTTTTCTGCTACAAGTAACTTTAAGCTCCCTGTATATAGGTTTAGTAAAATCTACATGAAATATATAAGATCTTGTAAATATTACATTATATAAAATCAATAAATACTTTTAAAACATGAAAGACTATTGAACTAGGCTAGCCACCAGTAAGGAATGTTCAAAACAATCCTGCCACGGCCCGAGGGTCTCTGGAGTAGGGCCTACTCGACGTTGCCGCTAACACAACAATAAAGCAAATCTTCGCCATGTCTTTGTTAGTCTTGTTTTGTTATGTTAGGTTCGCATTATTTTAGTCTGTCTAAACCTGCGAAGATAGAACCTACAATGCAAGTAAAACTTTCTTTGAAAAACAAAGGATTAGAAACATTATCGAACTTTCTTCTACCAATAAAATATACACTCTACCATATGATGGCTTCTCTTGTTACTTCAAGCGGGAAAATATGGGCGAAACAATATACCAGTGCTTTTATAACATACCATCGTATTATTCAATATAACATATATATGGGAAATGCAGCTCTAACTTCATCTCTACATCAATGCATCTCTACGTCAGAATACAGGTCTGCACCTAAGCAGCTATACACCAGACTACATACAGTATTGGATCTTTACTCCAGACTACAGCTGTACACTAATGCAGCCGTATATTCAAGGTTATAGCTCTACATCAATGCATCTCTACGTCAGAATACAGCTCTGCACCTAAGCAGCTATACACCAGACTACATACAGTATTGGATCTTTACTCCAGACTACAGCCGTACACTAATGCAGCCGTATATTCAAGGTTATAGCTCTACATCAATGCATCTCTACGTCAGAATACAGGTCTGCACCTAAGCAGCTATACACCAGACTACATACAGTATTGGATCTTTACTCCAGACTACAGCCGTACACTAATGCAGCCGTATATTCAAGGTTATAGCTCTACATCAATGCATCTCTACGTCAGAATACAGCTCTGCACCTAAGCAGCTATACACCAGACTACATACAGTATTTGATCTTTACTCCAGACTACAGCTGTACACTAATGGAGCCGTATATTCAAGGTTATAGCTCTACATCAATGCATCTCTACGTCAGAATACAGGTCTGCACCTAAGCAGCTATACACCAGACTACATACAGTATTGGATCTTTACTCCAGACTACAGCCGTACACTAATGCAGCCGTATATTCAAGGTTATAGCTCTACATCAATGCATCTCTACGTCAGAATACAGGTCTGCACCTAAGCAGCTATACACCAGACTACATACAGTATTGGATCTTTACTCCAGACTACAGCCGTACACTAATGCAGCCGTATATTCAAGGTTATAGCTCTACATCAATGCATCTCTACGTCAGAATACAGGTCTGCACCTAAGCAGCTATACACCAGACTACATACAGTATTGGATCTTTACTCCAGACTACAGCCGTACACTAATGCAGCCGTATATTCAAGGTTATAGCTCTACATCAATGCATCTCTACGTCAGAATACAGGTCTGCACCTAAGCAGCTATACACCAGACTACATACAGTATTGGATCTTTACTCCAGACTACAGCCGTACACTAATGCAGCCGTATATTCAAGGTTATAGCTCTACATCAATGCATCTCTACGTCAGATTACAGCTCTGCACCTAAGCAGCTATACACCAGACTACATACAGTATTGCATCTTTACTCCAGACTACAGCCGTACACTAATGGAGCCGTATATTCAAGGTTATAGCTCTACATCAATGCATCTCTACGTCAGAATACAGGTCTGCACCTAAGCAGCTATACACCAGACTACATACAGTATTGCATCTTTACTCCAGACTACAGCCGTACACTAATGGAGCCGTATATTCAAGGTTATAGCTCTACATCAATGCATCTCTACGTCAGAATACAGGTCTGCACCTAAGCAGCTATACACCAGACTACATACAGTATTGCATCTTTACTCCAGACTACAGCCGTACACTAATGCAGCCGTATATTCAAGGTTATAGCTCTACATCAATGCATCTCTACGCCAGACTACAGCTCTGCACCTAAGCAGCTATACACCAGACTACATACAGTATTGGATCTTTACTCCAGACTACAGCCGTACACTAATGCAGCCGTATATTCAAGGTTATAGCTCTACATCAATGCATCTCTACGTCAGAATACAGGTCTGCACCTAAGCAGCTATACACCAGACTACATACAGTATTGCATCTTTACTCCAGACTACAGCCGTACACTAATGGAGCCGTATATTCAAGGTTATAGCTCTACATCAATGCATCTCTACGTCAGAATACAGGTCTGCACCTAAGCAGCTATACACCAGACTACATACAGTATTGGATCTTTACTCCAGACTACAGCCGTACACTAATGCAGCCGTATATTCAAGGTTATAGCTCTACATCAATGCATCTCTACGTCAGAATACAGGTCTGCACCTAAGCAGCTATACACCAGACTACATACAGTATTGGATCTTTACTCCAGACTACAGCCGTACACTAATGCAGCCGTATATTCAAGGTTATAGCTCTACATCAATGGATCTCTACGTCAGAATACAGGTCTGCACCTAAGCAGCTATACACCAGACTACATACAGTATTGGATCTTTACTCCAGACTACAGCCGTACACTAATGCAGCCGTATATTCAAGGTTATAGCTCTACATCAATGCATCTCTACGTCAGAATACAGGTCTGCACCTAAGCAGCTATACACCAGACTACATACAGTATTGGATCTTTACTCCAGACTACAGCCGTACACTAATGCAGCCGTATATTCAAGGTTATAGCTCTACATCAATGCATCTCTACGTCAGAATACAGCTCTGCACCTAAGCAGCTATACACCCGACTACATACAGTATTGGATCTTTACTCCAGACTACAGCCGTACACTAATGCAGCCGTATATTCAAGGTTATAGCTCTACATCAATGCATCTCTACGTCAGAATACAGCTCTGCACCTAAGCAGCTATACACCAGACTACATACAGTATTGCATCTTTACTCCAGACTACAGCCGTACACTAATGGAGCCGTATATTCAAGGTTATAGCTCTACATCAATGCATCTCTACGTCAGAATACAGGTCTGCACCTAAGCAGCTATACACCAGACTACATACAGTATTGGATCTTTACTCCAGACTACAGCCGTACACTAATGCAGCCGTATATTCAAGGTTATAGCTCTACATCAATGCATCTCTACGTCAGAATACAGCTCTGCACCTAAGCAGCTATACACCAGACTACATACAGTATTGGATCTTTACTCCAGACTACAGCTGTACACTAATGGAGCCGTATATTCAAGGTTATAGCTCTACATCAATGCATCTCTACGTCAGAATACAGGTCTGCACCTAAGCAGCTATACACCAGACTACATACAGTATTGCATCTTTACTCCAGACTACAGCCGTACACTAATGGAGCCGTATATTCAAGGTTATAGCTCTACATCAATGCATCTCTACGTCAGAATACAGGTCTGCACCTAAGCAGCTATACACCAGACTACATACAGTATTGCATCTTTACTCCAGACTACAGCCGTACACTAATGGAGCCGTATATTCAAGGTTATAGCTCTACATCAATGCATCTCTACGTCAGATTACAGCTCTGCACCTAAGCAGCTATACACCAGACTACATACAGTATTGCATCTTTACTCCAGACTACAGCCGTACACTAATGCAGCCGTATATTCAAGGTTATAGCTCTACATCAATGCATCTCTACGTCAGAATACAGGTCTGCACCTAAGCAGCTATACACCAGACTACATACAGTATTGCATCTTTACTCCAGACTACAGCCGTACACTAATGGAGCCGTATATTCAAGGTTATAGCTCTACATCAATGCATCTCTACGTCAGAATACAGGTCTGCACCTAAGCAGCTATACACCAGACTACATACAGTATTGCATCTTTACTCCAGACTACAGCCGTACACTAATGCAGCCGTATATTCAAGGTTATAGCTCTACATCAATGCATCTCTACGTCAGAATACAGGTCTGCACCTAAGCAGCTATACACCAGACTACATACAGTATTGCATCTTTACTCCAGACTACAGCCGTACACTAATGCAGCCGTATATTCAAGGTTATAGCTCTACATCAATGCATCTCTACGTCAGAATACAGGTCTGCACCTAAGCAGCTATACACCAGACTACATACAGTATTGCATCTTTACTCCAGACTACAGCCGTACACTAATGCAGCCGTATATTCAAGGTTATAGCTCTACATCAATGCATCTCTACGTCAGAATACAGGTCTGCACCTAAGCAGCTATACACCAGACTACATACAGTATTGCATCTTTACTCCAGACTACAGCCGTACACTAATGGAGCCGTATATTCAAGGTTATAGCTCTACATCAATGCATCTCTACGTCAGAATACAGGTCTGCACCTAAGCAGCTATACACCAGACTACATACAGTATTGGATCTTTACTCCAGACTACAGCCGTACACTAATGCAGCCGTATATTCAAGGTTATAGCTCTACATCAATGCATCTCTACGTCAGAATACAGGTCTGCACCTAAGCAGCTATACACCAGACTACATACAGTATTGCATCTTTACTCCAGACTACAGCCGTACACTAATGGAGCCGTATATTCAAGGTTATAGCTCTACATCAATGCATCTCTACGTCAGAATACAGGTCTGCACCTAAGCAGCTATACACCAGACTACATACAGTATTGGATCTTTACTCCAGACTACAGCCGTACACTAATGCAGCCGTATATTCAAGGTTATAGCTCTACATCAATGCATCTCTACGTCAGAATACAGGTCTGCACCTAAGCAGCTATACACCAGACTACATACAGTATTGCATCTTTACTCCAGACTACAGCCGTACACTAATGCAGCCGTATATTCAAGGTTATAGCTCTACATCAATGCATCTCTACGTCAGAATACAGGTCTGCACCTAAGCAGCTATACACCAGACTACATACAGTATTGGATCTTTACTCCAGACTACAGCCGTACACTAATGCAGCCGTATATTCAAGGTTATAGCTCTACATCAATGCATCTCTACGTCAGAATACAGGTCTGCACCTAAGCAGCTATACACCAGACTACATACAGTATTGCATCTTTACTCCAGACTACAGCCGTACACTAATGCAGCCGTATATTCAAGGTTATAGCTCTACATCAATGCATCTCTACGTCAGAATACAGCTCTGCACCTAAGCAGCTATACACCAGACTACATACAGTATTGGATCTTTACTCCAGACTACAGCCGTACACTAATGCAGCCGTATATTCAAGGTTATAGCTCTACATCAATGCATCTCTACGTCAGAATACAGCTCTGCACCTAAGCAGCTATACACCAGACTACATACAGTATTGCATCTTTACTCCAGACTACAGCCGTACACTAATGCAGCCGTATATTCAAGGTTATAGCTCTATATGAGTGAAATTCTACGTCAGACTACAGCTCTGCACAAAAGGAGTTATATACCAGATTATACCTCTACATCAGTGCATTTCTTCTCCAGACTACAACTCTAAACTAATGCAACTCTGCACCAATGTAGCTCTTACCAGATTACAGTTTCGCACCAAAGCAACTATATACTATACTACAGCTATACACACCAGACCCCAACTCTAAACAAGATTCAACTCTACACCAACATTGCAACATCAGACTACAGGTCTAAACCAATGCAACTCTGCACCAATGTAGCTCTTACCAGATTACAGCTTCGCATCAAAGAAGCTATACACCAGACTACAGCTCTATATCGATGCATCTCTGTCCCAGACTACAGCTCTGCATCAAAGTACCTATCCATCAAATTACAACTCTACACCAATACATTTTTATCCCATACTACAGCTCTAAGCCAATGCAACTGTTACCAAACTACATTTTAGCACCCAAGCAGCTATACACCAGACTACAGCTCTATACTATTGCGTCTTTACTCCAGACTACAGCTGCACATTAATGCAGACACATAATCAAGACTATAGCTCTACAGCAATGCACCTCTTACCAGATACAACTTTGGACCAAGCAGCTATACACGAAACTACAGCTATACACTATTTCGTCTATATCTTAGACTACAGCTATACACTAATGCAGCTATATACCAGGTTATCAGACTATAGCTATACGTCAATGCTCTTACCAGACTAACAGAATCAAGCTCTACACCAATGCTGAAACTCTCTAAGTGATGAACTCAAAACCACATTTCCAAAGACTAAAGAGGATCGAGCCATGAGAGTTAGAGAGATCGTCAGATAATGAAGATAATACCATCGAGGTCAAGGGTCAGAATAATATAAGCACATTCATCAAGTTGGCTTTATAGTTCGGGAAAAGGATGTAACAGGATAAAAACTGGTGGTTAGTCCATATGATTAGTTTTAATAAAGAAATAGTACAAATTATTTCATGTAAATTCCTCGCTAGATCCTCTCTAACACTTGGGCTTTATAAACATCATCTCAGCAATGGAAGTGACTTCCCGGGTAGAGGCTCGACTCCTCTCTTCATCCCGAACGGGAGGAGGTGTACTTCAAGTGAGAGACCACGTGATGCCAAACCTTCCCTACTCCTAGTACCAGATCACTTTGTCCTTTCCTTCCGCCTTCCTAATTACATTTACTGCTGCTTACAAAGGAATCTTACATATAGACATTTTCATGCCCCCATAGAGAGTGACTTTTCAGGTACGGTACCATGCACACGTGATGCGATGATCCTCTACCAGAGAGTGTTACATCTTCATCTTAATCCTTTCCTGTCCTTGCGGAGGATTACAGTCTTAGAGGTTGGTCTCTTCAAACTCAGAAAAACAAAGCATATTCTATTATTTCATGCAAATATTTTAAGAGCTCACTTATAACTTCATAGGTTGCCAGGAATTTGTTGGCTGAAAAAACAATTTTCCAAATCATCTTCTAGATTTACGACAGACTCTAAAAGCAAAACCTGTCACGTAAGCCATATATTACTTTGTTGTGCTTATACGAGCCGTTCTCAAGTCAACTCGTAAACTCGCAGCTGATTTGACTTGTCCGTCTTGCGGCAAGCATGAATTATAAATTAATCAACTGTCCCCTATTCTCGCTTTATTTAAATTAAGCTAATATACAAAACAGCTCATTAATTTCAATAGAAGGGGTAATTATCGTAAATAAAATCAAAAGTTGGGATAGGCTTAGTTAAGTTAGAACATTATTTACTTTAAAACGCGTTTGATGCGTTCCTTTGTGGACCGCTCTGTGACTCAATAATAGGGCTGGAACAGCTTCTCCCTCAAGTTGCTGACATAGCAAAAGTTTGGATTTGTAACAAAGTTCTACACCAGCATTTTCTAAGAGTTCCATCTCTAATAGTTCTGTGTAAAGAAATATAAAAAAATTCTTAAATTCAAAAAATAGAATACTATAAAGTTTTAAAACAGCATGCTTTTTAAACCTTATTGTAAGTGGACCAATAAATTAAAAAATAAAAATTTTAAATATGTTAAATTGTAATTTTAAAAAAAATTGTGGATTTTTAGAAAACAAATTATAAATTTAAAAAAATATGGGTTATTTTTATTATATTTATAAAAGTATATACTTATATGGGTTATTAAATAATGCAAGGTGGGTTAATATTATTCCGAGTCTTCCTAATTAAGGACAACGAGTATGTTAGATTTCACATAACATAGTTTTTTTTTTTTTAAATAACTTCTACACTAAATTAATTAGGAAACATTTTTCTCCGAAATTCTCTACAGTTACCATATTATTATTTTAAAATTTTTTAATGATACCGTATTATTATTTTAGTTCATTACCTGATTAGAAAAACTCTTTAGGTTTTGTTAATCCAGGTTTGATAAATTTTCAAATTATTGTTTACATTGGTTTGATTCGATTAGGTCTTTTTTTAATACAAATTTAGTCTGTAGAATATCGCCAATTTTTAACACAGTCTTGTGTAATTCTGATGTAAGTTAACATGATCATATTAACGTCTCTGGTAAATTTCTAATAAATTCCGCCTCACAGAAAAACAATTATAAAAAAACTTTAAAACTATCGGTAAAGTGAAATCGATAAAAAAACATTTGAAGCACAGACTTTTAACAAGAGCAATTAGTGCTATTTATATTCTAACTGCACGCTAGTTAGACCTTATTAGTAAGGCCTATTTATTTTAAACTACTCTAACTACATTTTATGTTATTATTTGTTGCCTAAAACTTAAAAACTTATACATAAACACAAAACTGATATTTATAACTTCTAATAACTCACAAAATTTGCTAATAAAAGTTTTACTTTTTAAATTCCTTCTATTAGCTCACACTCTCCTAATATATATCTTGTACAAATTAATAAAATACATTTTATTCATTCAAACAAGTTGAAATACATTTTTTTAAACCTATAGTGGTAGAGGTTAATACAGTTTTTTCAAAAGCTTATTCAATTGTTTGGTTATAAAATTTGTGGGGTCCAGCCGGATTCGAACTGAGATTATTCATGTCTAGCGCGCCTTTGCATTGTTCCAATTTTCCAATATATAGAAATATATTTGTCAAAGATGTATATGAATTTGTTTTCCCCATCTGGTTGGCGTCAAAACCTCCATTGTACAACCTTAAACTGTTGCCATGGTTACCACACAATGTCACAAATAGTGCTCTAGGGTAACTAAAATAAAATTTTCTTTGTTAACCACAGTAGGGATTTACTAATTTTTTTTATATATTACTTATTTTCATGGCTTGTAGTGCAATAAAAATTGTTTCTTGTAATTACATCGTTTTTTCATTTAAAATAGTTTCTACAAATTTAAGACTGAATCTAAAAGCGATTTTTTAGTTTATTTTAAATGACTAACATAATTACATTATATATTAAATAAACGAATAGGCGATTAGTTGAGTTTATTTAGTAAATTGAAGCGTAGAATAAGATTAACTCCACGGTATATACATTTAAACACTACTCACAACTCTCCACAACGTTTTACTCTGTCTAACATGCTTCAAGCTCTGAAGCCGTCAAACATTTGCAAGATGTTGAAGATGGCCACGTGGCTGCTGAAACACGTTTGACATAAAAACATTTTATTGTAACAAGAGAGTAATTTTGTTTGTATGAATATTTATATCACAGACCAATTATTGTCCTATTGGTTTTATGTTTAGTGATGTATTTGTCATTTTAAATTTTGGTAAACAGAAGTACATAGGAAGAATTAAAATTTGAGAGAAAATTTGAAAAACAATAATATTAAAATTAAAATATTTAATGAGGAATTTTATTTATTAGTGTGAAATATTATATAAAGAATCAATATTTTAAAAAAATAGTTAATTAAATAATTTTTCATAGTTACTGTAATCATGTTTTGTTTTATTCCATTCCTAATTTATGTATAAGTTTGTTCATCGATTTGTGAGATAGGGTGACTGTCGGCTTCCCTGCGAACCCTAATGGACTTGATAGGTATACTTGACGATCCAGTGATACAGTGTGTATACACAATCGGCACTACAGCGGCTCCGACTTTTACGTTAATCCCTCGTCTTCCAGTGCAAACAGAGGATACCACTCAGCTGGTCAAATATCGGTCAGGGTCCCCCCTCTTCGTTCGCACAATGGGCCCTTGTTTCGTGAAATTAGGCCACGTCAGACATTTGCTCAGCCGATATTGACCTGTCAGTGAACCGAAGCAATTTGTGTAGGGAAATTTTAAGTTGCGTGTTAAAGCTAGACCTGGGCGTGTCGCTGTTTTGTGAAATTAGCGCCAACGCCAATTTAAACGGACCTCGGAAACGTTTGCAACGAATTTAAGTTAAAGAAAGTATTTAAGTATTAGACTTAAAGAATGTGTTGTGCAAGGTTCAACATTTATGTTGATTAGTAATTAAATTGTGAACTAAAATATTTGTTTTCTCAAGTTTGTGTAATAAAGAAGTACTATTTTCTCTTTATTTAGCGATGAATTATGAAATCGTGTATTTAATTATTTTAAATGTGTGAGTTTTTAGGTTTAAAACAGTCGATTAAAAAACAACCTTACATATTTACACATGTAAAATAATGCACGCACACGTGCGCGAGCGCGCGCACACACACACACACACACAACAAGCGGAAAGAGAACATGAAGGAAAACGAGAGAGAGAGAGAGAGAAAGAGAGAGAGAGGGCAGGGAAGGAGGGTAGGGCTAGGGGCGAGAGAGAGATTAGATAACTTAGCCCCCCCTTCGAATTCTTAGTGTTAAAAAATTTAGCATCGAATATA
>JBAIZL010000230.1:52500-92500 GCA_036971475.1 Prosapia bicincta | reverse complement strand
TGGCTCATTGTCCGGCCACTGTTTCTTGGCAGGGGTCATAAACCACCGCTGGCTGACAGTCCGTTACCCCAGGGGGGGTATCGCTGTATCAGAGGACGAAGGTTTTAAAGAAGAGACTTCTTTATTCTGGATATTTCTTTGTAGATTTTGAAAATAATCTAAAGATAGCTTTTAAGATGTTGGTGTTTCTTACGATACGTTTACCTGACTACCTAAGTGAATACCATTTCTCCCGGCTAGGTGGCCTGAGCAACCGGGCGGGTCCACAGGTGGCGGATAGTGGGACGGCCTACAGATATGTAGGTTACCTGTGAATAAAGATTCCGGAAGGTTTCTAAATAAGCAGGCCTGGACCAAGGCAATGATTCAAAGGTGAGGAATTATCCCTCCTCGTCAGTCAACCGGTTGGGTGTGGTAGAAATAACTGCTCTGACTAGGGAGACTGGGGTAGTTGGGAATTAAGTCCTCACAATGCTACTCTCACCTCCCAGGTGAACCAAGGGCAATGCGGCAGTGAAGTATGGGAGGGAAACTACCCTAACGACACAGTTGTAAAAAAGAGAGTAAAGCAGGCTGTTCGCTCCATCAGCAACAGTTAATAATGTCCTGAACTTAGGGTGTGCCTCAAGGTCAGTGACTGAATACCCAATCCAAGGTGGAAGGCATCGTGCCGAAGGATGAATGGCTGCAGGGTATAAAATGCAGTCGCACACGATCCCCTTGAAGAACCAGACAAAACCTCATTGTATGTTGTCTTGCCAGGGCAGTGGGGGCTCTGCTCTGGTCGACCGTTATTTCCCCCATACTCGTGGGACGTTAATGGACCAAATAAGTAAAAGAATTGATTTTGAGACTGCACAGACAGCGGGAGCCAATGAGATGGCAAACCGTGAGTCTGTAGCAGATGTGTCAACGGCAACCATCACTGGGGGTACGGGGGCGGCTGTCAAGCTGCTGACTGCAGAAACCGGTGAAATGGCTGTAGAGTTGAGCATGATGTCTTTACGGAGAAAACGTATGACTGGAGCGGCCAAAAGGCGGTTCCGAAGAGAACAGGCGAGAGCAGCGGGAGGGCCAATAATCCTGACAAAACGAAGGGGAGGCCAAAACCGAGCCGAGTTTGTCAAAGTCCAGGGCTTGGATGTTGTGAGGAGGGAGGTGCAACAGGGAAGCAATCAACCAAGAGCACCAAACCCCAGCACGTCTAAAAGGCCTAAAAGTGCGACATCCAATCCCTCTCCAGTGGAGGGAGGAAAGAAGAAAGTGAAGCTGCGGCAAGGGAGGGATGCTGCAGTGTCTTCGTTCACATACGGCGATATCCTTCGGCAAAAGCTAGCTATTGTCCCAGTTAGTTACCAAAGAGACAACTCTCGGAAGAGATGGCGTTGGAGCTGGAGGAGCTGTTCTTCTCAGAACTGCTGTCCGCTGAGACGGAGAGTGGGGCTAGAGGGTTCAGGATAGCATACTTAGAGAGGGGGGCTCTAAATGTCGTATGCTCCTCACGGGAGAGCCTGGAGTGGGTCTTTCGGGTCCTGCCAAGCTTCACCCTGAGTGAGGGGGTAAAGTTGTGGGCAGGGCCACTCAAGGAAATCTTTTGCATTGCAAAGGTTTCAATGTGGGTGCCCAAACCCTACAATGACAAGGAACCGTAAGAGATCCTGAAGGTGGTCAAAACCCAGAACCCTGGGATAGTTCAGGATACTTGGAAGGTGATTGTTAGGAAAAGGGAGAATGCAGGTCTTACCCTGATCCTGTATATAGGAAAGGGCTCCCTCAGGGCACTGCGGAACAACAACCTGAGGGTGAACGTGGGGCTGAGACAGGCCACGTTAAAGGTGCTCTCTAGTCCTGTGGCTGCTCTGCGGACCCAGGCAACTGCGAAGTAAGCAGAACGATGATCAAGATCCTCCAAGTAAACCTACAGCATAGCAGGGCGGCTAGTGCTGTCGTGTGTAGGATGCTGAACAGGGGAGAGGTGGACCTGGATCTCATCCAGGAGCCATGGATTTCTGAAGGACGAATATGCGGGCTGGCGACATCTGGAGGTAAGTTGTTGTATGATAAGGACTCCGATGTTCCCAGGACGTGTATCCTGGTTAGGAGGGGGTTCAGTGCTTTTGTACTAACGGACGTCTGCTGCAGGGACTTGATAGCATTGATGGTGGAGTTGCGGGCGGAGGGGAGGATGAAGAGGCTGAACCTGGACACGGCATATCTTCCCTTTAACTACGCGGGGGCTCTACCAACATAAGAGCTGAAAAGGCTGGACGAGCACTGCGGGGCTGTGGATGAGGAGCTGCTGGTGGGGATGGATGCTAAATCCCATCACACTTCGTGGGAAAGTACAGGTACCAACAATAGAGGTGAGGAACTTTTAGCTTATCTTAGCTCTAAGAATTTACTAGTCTTAAATCAGGGGGAAGAGCCGACGTTTGTCACTAGGGCCAGACAGGAGGTCCTGGACATTACGGTGGTATCGAACCAGATAGCTAGGTATGTAATAAATTGGCCTGTGTCGGATGAACCATCTTCTTCTGACCACAGACCTATTGGGTATGATATCTCTCTAAATCCAGCCATGCTTCGGCCAACCAGGGATCCAAGAAGAACAGACTGAGACTCCTACAGGAGGGACCTGGGGGTTCGGATTGAGGAGGCTGGATTGGAGTATGGTGGGAGGAGAGAGCTAGAAGACTCTGCCACATTGGTTGGTGAGGCTATAGCAGAATCCTTTACTGATAACTGCCCTCTCAGTGAGGGGAGAAAAGTAGGGGATCCGTCATGGTGGAACCAGAAGCTAGCCAAACTTCGGAAGACCACCTGGAGACTCTTTAATAGAGCAAAAAAGAACGGGGAGTGGGACCAGTATAGGAAAACACTAACCGAATACAACAGGGCAATTAGAGAAGAATGTAGGAAGTCCTGGAAGGAGTTTTGTCAAGAGATCGACAAGACTCGGGAAGGGGCACGACTGCATAAAGTGCTCTCTAAGGACCCAGTTAACCCGGTGGGGTTGCTAAGAACCCCACTGGGAAATATAACAAAAACTGTACGGGAAACTGTGGAAGAAATAATCAGAACACATTTCCCTTCCAGTACTCTGAGGCAACTTGGGGGAGCAGACACTGAACCAGTTGCCAAACTCTTCACAAGACGTGGTAAGAGGAAGGACTGGGAAGTGGCAAGGAGGATAGTAACTCCACAAATGGTAAGATGGGCTATTGGCACATTTAAACCCTACAAATCTCCAGGTCCAGATGGGATCTATCCTGTGCTGCTGCAGCAGGGAGTGGATATGCTGGTGCTGGTACTTACTAAATCATACAGGCTAAGCATTGCTCTAGGGCAAGTGCCGGTAGCCTGGAAATCTAGTAAGGTGGTCTTTATACCTAAGCCCACCGGTAACCAATCGGAAGGGAAAGGATACAGACCTATTACACTCATGTCCTTTGTTCTTAAGGGACTTGAAAAACTGGTAGATAGGCATATTAGGGGGGGGGGGTGCTTTGGCCATAAAACCACTGCATTGGAACCAGTATGCTTATCAACCGGGGAAATCTTGCGAAGGAGCTCTCCATCAAGTGGTTGGTAGGATTGAGCAAATGATCGCTAAGAAAGGTTGTGCCATAGGTGCCTTCCTCGACATTGAAGGGGCTTTCAATAACCCCTCAGTGGAGACGATGGTAAGTGGTGCAAGACGTCATGGAGTGGATGCGACCACTTGTGGTTGGATAAGTTCTATGTTAACAAACAGAAGCATTTCCGTAGAGGTGGCAGGGGAGGTCAGAAGGACGGAGACAAGTCTGGGCTGTGCACGGGGAGGGGGGAGGTTCTCTCTCCTCTGTTGTGATGCCTAGTGGTTGACAACCTTATTGAACTCCTGAATGAACAGGGGTACTTCTGTCTGGGATATGCGGACGACATAGTTGTTCTGATCGTGGGCCGATTCCCTGATACAGTCCTTGAGGTAATCAGAAATCCTCTACGACTGATTGAAGAGTGGTGTAATAAGGAGAACCTTAGGGTTAATCCGAAAAAGACTGCTCTTATTAACTTCACCAGACAGCGAAAAGATCTGACGACCAGGATGCCTCGCTTGTTTGGTGAATAACTTGGGTTTGTGGGGGAGGTGAAGTACCTGGGAGTTACTCTGGACAGGAAACTCACCTGGAACCCACATCTTGAGACGACAGTTAACAGGGTCAAAAGGGCACTGATGACAGTGAGAAGAATGGTGGGTAAGAAATGGGGACTGAAGCCATCAATGATGCACTGGATGTATCTGAGAGTGATAAGAACTATGATTACCTATGGAGCTCTGGTGTGGTGGATAAAGGCCAACCAGGCACAGACAAGAGCCCAACTGAGCTCTATCCAGAGATTGGCTACTCTGTGCACACTGGGAGCGATGTCAACTACACCTGGTGCAGCAATGGAAGTAATGCTTAACCCCCCACCCCTTGAGCTTGTCCTTAGGGGAGAGGCGAGGCTGGCAGCATGGAGATTGCGCAACTCGAACAACTGGGCTAACCTCCCAGATGTTTCGGGACATATGAGTATCGAGTGCGTGGTCAAAGAACCCGTCTTGGAAATGGGCAGCGACCACATTACTCGAACGTTTGCACCTGACCAGGCCCACCAAACTATGATGGAATGGTCATGGACATTAACATCGGGAGCTCAGATCTGGTACACAGATGGCTCCAAGATGGACTTCGGCACTGGAGCGGGGGTGTATTGTAAAAACCCAAGGGTAAACTAGTTTTTTCCTTGGGGAGGCATAACTCTGTCTTTCAGGCCGAAATATATGCTATAAATGCCTGTCTGGGAGAGATAGCGAGAAGGGGAACATACGGGACCCGGATTGCTATTTTCTCCGAC
This sequence comes from Prosapia bicincta, assembly GCA_036971475.1. Taxonomy (NCBI): domain Eukaryota; kingdom Metazoa; phylum Arthropoda; class Insecta; order Hemiptera; family Cercopidae; genus Prosapia; species Prosapia bicincta. The sequence goes on along the minus strand of JBAIZL010000230.1, from coordinate 87,619 downwards.
AGTCAGGCAGCAATTAAGGCACTAAACGGACATGTGGTCACCTCGGTCATAGCCAGGGAGTGCCTAAATAACCTACAAGCCCTGGCAAGGTAGAATCAAATCAAGATAGCTTGGGTGCCAGGGCATAGGGGAATACTTGGAAATGAAGCCGCAGATGCGCTGGCCAGAGAGGGGTCTTCGACTCCCCTGATTGGACCGGAGTCTGCGGTAGGTATTTCCAAATCCATGGTCAAGATGGCAGTGCGAAGGTGGATGGCTGAAAGACACTGTGAGCACTGGATCAGGGCTGAAGGGATGAGACACAGTAAGTTAACCCTTAGGAAACCTTTCTTGGGGCTGCAGAAGAGTCTCATCTATCTGTCTAGGCAGGAATTGAGGATAACCACCGGTCTACTGACGGGACACGGTGGACTAAGGAAACATCTGCATAAAATGGGTATCTACAAAGATGAACCAGTGTGCAGATTATGCGGGCAGGAACTGGAGACTGACACACACATTATTTACAGATGTGAAGCACTTGCCGAGAGGCGCATCAACCTCTTTGGTGATGGAACAGCTCTGGTGGATGCTGAAGGTAAAGCACTAGTCAGGAATCTCCTAAACCTGGTAAGAGGGAAGGGGCTATTTGACTAGATCAGGGAGATAAGTACAATATACCTTAAGATAGCAGTGCTTCGGGCAGTTTAAAACCCAAGTTAATAATAATAAATACCATTTCTACATATAGGCCTACTTGAATTTAATGTCCATTGAGTAGGCTACTCTTTAAATATGGATTGTATTTCAATTTAAAAAAAATTTAATTCACTTATTTTATCATCTTGTGTGGAAATTAAGTAATAACTGGTGTAAAATGGCGTTTATTTTTTTATTTTAATTTTGTTGGAGGGTGAATTACACAAGGGCTTTAGATAGTCAATGCCCGTTTATAGTCTGAATTCCGCTACGGTGGAAGATCTTATAAGAGTTTTAGAGATGGTACTCCAAATTCACTTATGCAGTGAACAATCTAAAATTATTTGTCTGCTGCATTTTGGTAATATGGAATATAAGTCGTAGATTGTATTGTCGATGATGATTGCTGAAGGTTTAAGTTTATTGTTACTTAAATTAACAACTTGCCGAGCTCATTGTATCTATTTGAAGTTTTGTTAATAATTGTAGTTTCGACCGGTGTGCATGGCAACGCCAACGGTAGAAATGTAGAAGTATAACCTTACTTTCCCCTTAGTTGTAGGTTTGTAGTAGCAACACTCACTGACGGTGATGACCTTGACATTGAGACGCGTATGAGTCAATAAATGAATAATTTAAGAGTTTTGTGCATGTCTTTTATTTGTTTCTTTGATTATTACTCTAGATAAGGTACAGAACCTATTTTAAAAGCCTAGGTTAACGTAGAATGCAGCACACAAACACTCAGGCTCGTAATTTAGGCTCATTATCTAATGGTTTTAAAATAATATTTTAATAGGCAACGTATGTGGTAACTTTTAAGTAACTTGTTACCTTTTTACTATTTTAAATTTATATTTCTAATTTTGCCTGCTTAAACGTTTCCTTTAGCTACAATTGTTTAATCATATTCACTAAACACTTGCGTATTTGTATTTGTAACTTGCCTATAGTAGAACTTACTTATAGGTTATAGCGAAAGTAAATGCTAGTATAGGCAAGCTATAAATATAAATACGCGAGTGTTTAGTGAAAACTAGTTTAGCTCACGTGAAGATGGAATCAAAAAATATTAATACTATTATTTATGTAAATACTTCGCAAATATATATTTCTTGTTATATTTAATTAAAAATGTATCTGATATTATTAAACAACAGAAATGTATAATTTTTTTCAACACACAAAAGGATTTTACAAAATATTTATTTATTTATTACTGTGGCTAGGTATTAAAATACAACATCTATAAATAAAATAAACGATTCAAAAAACCGAATTAGCACAAAAGTAATGTTGCAGTAGCAAGTTCCCAAACTAGGCGGAGTCCCATCTGAATTTACTCTTGTATGAAGCGGGAGATGAACGAAATTTCATCATGTTCGCAGATCTCACCCTAGGTGCCGTGCAATTACGGCCCCCCTAAAGATAGCCACTTCATTTCATCAGGGTTGGATAAAGCCATTCCAACAGACCTTCGTTATGAATTATGTCTGGCGTTGGGGCATCTCTTCACCGTTGCCAGCGTTTGTGTAAAATGTGTCTTTTTACATTAGCGATGACGCAATCTCCAAACTCGATTACAGGTGATATTTCATTAACAACATAATGGTTTTATATTGGTACAGACGTAAATAAATACATTGTTTTAGTTGTTAAAATTGCAATAATTTTGTTTTAAATAGATCAAGTAGATTTTCATATTAAATTAAACTTTTTCTCTACAGAGTATAATGTCAAAAACAAGTTAACCAAAATTAATTTCACTCAGTAAATATTTGCTCAAAAATATAAATTCAAGATCTTTCACAACTCCCTTAAGAAGGCAATTTGCCTAAGAAATAAAATTTAAACAAATTTTTATGTCTTCAAAATTTAAAAAAAACCGAAAATGAAATTAACTCAATACTTCTCTTTATATAAAACAAATTTTCTAACTAAAAAAAAAACAAACCACCGTGTGAAAGAAATGTTTTCTGTTACTCTGTAAACAATCGGGTGCGGCTAGCTATGTACTAAATAAGTACAATCTTATACCAGATATTTGCAGAGCAAAGGGTGATTCCTAGTTGAGCACACTAATATTTCAATATTACCTCTAATATTTATCAGTAAATTCAGATAAAGATTATTAAATATTATTTACAAGCCAAAAATTACTCTACAAAATCTAACCCACTATTATGACGTTATACAATTAAATGACGATAAATTATATTTTAATAATATTGTAATATTCTTTTGCAATAATACACTTTCTATATTTAATATTACAAAATTAAATATATTGAAATTATATAAGTTCCCTATGTACTTAAAGGGTTCAATATTTCTATGTTTGTAAATATTCTAAAGTCATCAACGCATAACATTAGCTACCCTGAACCACAAAACGTTAAGTATATCAAGGCGTACGTTCAGAAGCCCTCGAGGAAATTTCCCCTAAAATAACTTGCCTTGCCCAGACAATAGAGCGCAGAATTTGTGATCGTCTTTCTTGTGCTTTATTAGTGATAGCAGTAAAATTAATCACTTTAAATGAAATGATCGTGATCTGATTTGTTGAGGATATGGCCATTGAGAGTAGTATATCAAACAACCATACACATGTGTTTACTACATATAACATTAGATCATGGATCTAGTGAAACTTCTTAGGTAATCATTACTAGAAGAGCAGAAATGTAATATGAAAATTAAAAGTAGATGTTAGGAGAGCTGATACAGACAAAAAGTGCTGTTAATATAGTCAACATAAACAATGCACTTTGTAGAAAATAGAAAGGGAGACTTCTTGACTGAAGTACCTGGGAAGCTGGATCTGCATAAATACCTCCCGACAGTTTAGTAGGGTAGTAAAGAGGTCAACAGTAACTAATATGACTGTGCAGATCAGGTTTGGTTAAGGTATAACGGGATGAGTTTATGCTCGCACAGATCCAAGTCCCTAGTATGAGGATCCGGCCCTTAGGTAAGGCTAACCGAGAGGGGATAAATGTATGATTCCACTGCCTGGAGCGAACTTATCAGATGGGGTACTGCGGTACGGATAACCACCCCTAGAGGAAGGTTCTACTTGTCCCCAGTAGTCCTGTAAAAGCGTCTGGTTGAAATTATTCGTCCTAGGGGCGGAGCTGTCACCAATCCAGGCGTCACAGTAAGGCCGAAAAGTTATTTTAGAATAGACCCAAGGGTTGCGGCACAAGGCCTCTGTCTAAGTCTTCTAGGGAAGAGTCTCGGGAACGAAGTTGTATTCTTGGAACAAGGCTTTGTACTGTAAGAGTGGAAAGGTCCTGTGTATTCTTGGAACAAGGCTTTGTACTGTAAGAGTGGAAAGGTTCCTTTGTATTCTTGGAACAAGGCTTTGTACTGTAAGAGTGGAAAGGTTCCTTTGTATACTTGGAACATGGCTCTGTACTGTAAGAGTGGAAAGGTTCCTGTGTATTCTTGGAACAAGGCTTTGTACTGTAAGAGTGGAAAGGTTATTTGTATTCTTGGAACAAGGCTTTGTACTGTAAGAGTGGAAAGGTTCCTGTGTATTCTTGGAACAAGGCTTTGTACTGTAAGAGTGGAAAGGTTCCTTTGTATACTTGGAACATGGCTTTGTACTGTAAGAGTGGAAAGGTTCCTTTGTATTCTTGGAACAAGGTTTGGACTGTAAGAGTGGAAAGGTTCCTTTGTATTCTTGGAACAAGGCTTTGTACTGTAAGAGTGGAAAGGTTCCTTTGTATTCTTGGAACAAGGCTTTGTACTGTAAGAGTGGAAAGGTTCCTTTGTATTCTTGGAACAAGGCTTTGTACTGTAAGAGTGGAAAGGTTTCTTCGTATTCTTGGAACATGGCTTTGTACTGTAAGAGTGGAAAGGTTCCTTTGTATTCTTGGAACAAGGCTTTGTACTGTAAGAGTGGAAAGGTTCCTTTGTATTCTTGGAACAAGGCTTTGTACTGTAAGAGTGGAAAGGTTCCTTTGTATTCTTGGAACAAGGCTTTGTACTGTAAGAGTGGAAAGGTTCCTTTGTATTCTTGGAACAAGGCTTTGTACTGTAAGAGTGGAAAGGTTCCTTTGTATACTTGGAACATGGCTTTGTACTGTAAGAGTGGAAAGGTTCCTTTGTATTCTTGGAACAAGGCTGTGTACTGTAAGAGTGGAAAGGTTCCTTTGTATTCTTGGAACAAGGCTTTGTACTGTAAGAGTGGAAAGGTTCCTTTGTATTCTTGGAACAAGGCTTTGTACTGTAAGAGTGGAAAGGTTTCTTTGTATTCTTGGAACAAGGCTTTGTACTGTAAGAGTGGAAAGGTTCCTTTGAATTCTTGGAACAAGGCTTTGTACTGTAAGAGTGGAAACGTTCCTTTGTATTCTTGGAACATGGCTCTGTACTGTAAGAGTGGAAAGGTTCCTTTGTATTCTTGGAACAAGGCTTTGTACTGTAAGAGTGGAAAGGTTTCTTTGTATTCTTGGAACAAGGCTTTGTACTGTAAGAGTAAAAAGGTTCCTTTTAATTCTTGGAACAAGGCTTTGTACTGTAAGAGTAGAAAGGTTCCTTTGTATTCTTGGAACAATTCTTTGTACTGTAAGAGTGGAAAGGTTCCTTTGCATTCTTGGAACAAGGCTTTGTACTGTAAGAGTGGAAAGGTGCCTTTGTATTCTTGGAACAAGGCTTTGTACTGTAAGAGTGGAAAGGTTCCTTTGTATTCTTGGAACAAGGCTTTGTACTGTAAGAGTGGAAAGGTTCCTTTGTATACTTGGAACAAGGCTTTGTACTGTAAGAGTGGAAAGGTTCCTTTGTATTCTTGGAACAAGGCTTTGTACTGTAAGAATGGAAAGGTTCCTTTTTATTCTTGGAACAAGGCTTTGTACTGTATGAGTGGAAAGGTTCCTTTGTATTCTTCTTTCTCCGTAGAAGAGTGACTGATACACGTGATGAACCAATACAACCAATACAATTTTGAATACCGCTTTCATAACAAGAGACACTATAAACAATCTGTCACAATCCGGAGCCTTCAAGTACTAGAGGTAAGGTTCATGGATGCTGAGTACAGTTTTCCCTCTCCATTCTGAGGGTCTGGTTCTTAGGTAAGGTCAACTGAATCATCATAGGGATATTCCAACCGAAAGTCTGATGGTGAGAGACTCGACTCCTACAGTACTGTGGAGCCTCAGTAGGGGCAAGAACCGTCGTGGGCTAGATAGGCCCTCTTTTAGTCGCAAATACCGATCACATCTCTCCCTCTATATCAGAAACAGATAGATACGTTAGGAATTCTGCTGGTAAGAGACTCGACTCCCGCAGTACTGTGGACCCTCAGTAGGAGCAAGAACCGTCGTGGGCTAGATAGGCCGACTCTTTTAGTCGCAAATACCGATCACATCTCTCCCTCTATATCAGAAACAGATAGATACGTTAGGACGTCTGCTGGTAAGAGACTCGACTCCCGCAGTACTGTGGACCCTCAGTAGGAGCAAGAACCGTCGTGGGCTAGATAGGCCGACTCTTTTAGTCGGAAATACCGATCACACCTCTCCCTCAATATCAGAAACAGATAGATACGTTAGGAAGTCTTCTGGTAAGAGACTCGACTCCCGCAGTACTGTGGACCCTCAGTAGGAGCAAGAACCGTCGTGGGCTAGATAGGCCGACTCTTTTAGTCGCAAATACCGATCACATCTTTCCCTCTATATCAGAAACAGATAGATACGTTAGGAAGTCTGCTGGTAAGAGACTCGACTCCCGCAGTACTGTGGACCCTCAGTAGGAGCAAGAACCGTCGTGGGCTAGATAGGCCGACTCTTTTAGTCGGAAATACCGATCACACCTCTCCCTCAATATCAGAAACAGATAGATACGTTAGGAAGTCTGCTGGTAAGAGAATCGACGCCCGCATTACTGTGGACCCTCAGTAGGAGCAAGAACCGTCGTGGGCTAGATAGGCCGACTCTTTTAGTCGGAAATACCGATCACACCTCTCCCTGAATATCAGAAACAGATAGATACGTTAGGAAGTCTGCTGGTAAGAGACTCGACGCCCGCATTACTGTGGACCCTCAGTAGGAGCAAGAACCGTCGTGGGCTAGATAGGCCGACTCTTTTAGTCGGAAATACCGATCACACCTCTCCCTCAATATCAGAAACAGATAGATACGTTAGGAAGTCTGCTGGTAAGAGACTCGACGCCCGCATTACTGTGGACACTCAGTAGGAGCAAGAACCGTCGTGGGCTAGATAGGCCGACTCTTTTAGTCGGAAATACCGATCACACCTCTCCCTCAATATCTGAAACGGATAGATTCGTTAGGAAGTATACTGGTGAGAAAGTTGACTCCTACAGTACTGTGGAGACTCAGTTGGGGCAAGAATGTCACGGGCTAGATAGACCGATTTTTTTAGTCTGAAGGACAGATCTCATCTCTCCCTCAATATAGGAACGGATAGATACATTAGGAAGACGAAGGAGAAATTGTTGTATTCGCTGTTGATGATAAAGTAATTTGTTAAGGGAAAGCCTTTAAATAAAAAAAAAAATGTTTTGGGAGTTTGTTTTATTTGTTATTATTCGATCGTTTAATCTTAGGTTTTTATTTATACCCATTTATTTTAATTATTTTTATTATTCCTAACCATTATTTTTGTTATCAAGTTTTAAAGATTATATAGGAACAAGTAAGGGGTAAAGAAAGTAGGTATTCATGATTGTTAAAGGGTTTCCCTAGGACATAAACAAACAAAAAATGATGTAAGAGTAATGCTAAAATAAATGAATAATTTCCAAGAATCAAGAACAGTATTTCTGAAGTATTTTCTTTGGGATTTTTCTATTTTAGGAAGTAAAAAGAACCGAGTTTAGTGAACTTAAACACCCGGTCAAAAGAGTAGCCTAATGAAACTGGTTAAATGGAGGGGTGGAAAAGCTAGGGTGCAATATCGAGGGTTTAATTTACGCCGTTTCAGTTTACATATTTACTAAAACCAAATTATTATTTTGAGTTAAAGCGGATTTAATTTTCATCTTTTATAACTAAGAATAACTCTTTTGTTAACACATCTTCTTCATTTTACTTACATATTTAAATAACTGAAAATATTAAATATACTCCCTCTCTCTTTCTCGCTCACACACACATACGCGCGCGCGCGCGCGCACACACACACACACACACACACACACACACATTTATATATATATATATGTATGTATATATATATATATATATATATATATATATATATACATATATATGTATATATATATATATTTATACTTTAGGGCAGAACCTCCAAATGTGACGTCTAGCAGAAGACCGGTTCGAGGTGCAAAGTCATACATAGGTTGTAAAGTTACGATCTCCTCATGGACTTTCTTAGATTTAATAATGTCAGGCATAAGGGAGGATTTGTGTGTCTCATAAATTTATCTAAAACGTTCCTGTAGAATAGCTCAACTGGTACTGCACCGCTCAACAGTTATTGAGGAAGGGGCAAAATTTTAAATTGAATAACACAGAAGACATGTAATTTCAGACTGTCAAGGAACAGTTCTTGAAAGAAGTCCTGCTAGTACACTCGAATCCAAACAAGCGTTATTACTTAATCAATAGTTTATGACTATACTAACTTTAAATTTAGTAAATTTGTAAAACTTACTGACAGAACGTTTTCGATCGCTTGTGCCGATCTTCATCAGTGTCTTCTGCTTGGAGATGTCGGGTCAAGCGGTGACGGTTTTAAAGGTAGGTTTTCGATAGTATCAAAGAGTATGTGTGATTTGTATTGTGTTTGTTCGTTTAATAGGTTTGTATTTTGTGTTTTTGTGTGTCTGTAAATTTCATATTGTTCTAGTGTGTTAAGATGTGGTCCTTTTTTGTTGATTTGTAGAATTTCTAAATTATGATAAATCTCTGTGTATCTGTGTCCTGTTTGTATTAAGATGTGTTGAATAAGATTCACCGAACGTAATGGACTACAAAATTAAAGAAACGTTATTATTTAGAGTGTGATGTAAGTAATTTTGCATTAGGAAGACAACTTTACCAATACTACTTGGGTACTCAGATCGGCGTTATTGCAGACACGAGCAGATCTAACAGAGGAGCAGAAGTAAGCTACAGTACGGCGAAGTGGGAGCTAGTGAGTATAGTGCACAGCTTGAAGTTCAGCAGTGCCAGATTTTTCATGCTAGGTAACTCTTTTATAATAAATACCGACATACCGATAAAAAAGCTTCTTCTTATAAGAATAAATATAAGTTGGTAAATGCAAGGATAATAAGGTGCATGATTTCGATATTCACCATCGTAAAGGGAAACACGACATAGCAATCGATCGGTTAAGCTAACACCCATTCGATAGCAACACCGAACCATATGTTAACGATACAATTATACACATATGTACCCTACAGAACATTTATGGCAGAAATATTCTAAGTAAATTAAAAACAGTTCTTACATTAACAGGACAGTAAAATTGCAACACTAATAAACTAAATTAAATCGTCTAACCACCAACTGAACGAACACTGTAGGATTTGGAAAGAAACTTTGTACCATCGGGTTGAGGGGATATATAAATTACTCATTGTAGAAAACGTAAGAAAAAACTAATGCGGAAACAGGCATTAGTATTTCTCATCATCGGAATAAACAAACGCTACCGAATATTTAAGAAAGACCTTCTGCTAGACAACTTAGAGAACAATATTAAGTGTATATGTACTAACAGTATAAGTACCACATAGTATAGGTTTTACAATATATATTGTATAAGTATTTACAGTATAGTCGTATGTATTGTAAGACTTATTTTAGCTTACGTTATGCATGTCATCTATTTTTCAAGATATACTAGTATTTGCGCAAGACCAGAATCAAGATACCGTTGCAGAATTGCAGCAATATTAGTTGCAGGGGTAAATTTATTTATATTAAAAGCTAAATAAAATTATTCCAAGTTAACTACTTTAACCAGCTTCAGTTTGATAATCAGATTGTAACTATTGACCAAATATAAATAAGGGGGGGGTGGGTTACGACTTCATTTCAGTGTTATAAAGGCGGCGCAGAGCCTGAAAGTCTGAGAACCCCGAATCTAGACTGCATGTACAGTAGAAATTATGAGTAATTAGGCTCATACAGTAACATACTTAATATAACTTACAGTAATAGACGTAATTAATTGTTGAACATTGACCTTGATTTGATTATATTCTATAATTTCTTGTTTTCTAAATTATTGATGGAAAACCTTCTGGATATTTTCCTATATGGAAAAATGTAGTAATTTTATTCCTTCATATTTTGGCAAAAACATTGCTCAAATAGAATCTAATTTTCCTAGATATACTTTTAAATTATATTATATTTACACTCTACTCGTTAAAATGAGTCCTGAAAAATAGAAACATCATATGTGCTGTAATAGAAATCCCGTAATATATTTTGGGGTCCCTTTGATATCCTTTAATGAAAAATGAAAACTTTTGCGATCCTCTACTATTTTGGATTGTGAAAGATATTTCAGTTTAGATTTTTAAAAATCTAATTTTCTTGCTTAAATAAAATAGAACAATAAATATTTGATCAATTATCTTCAATACTATCTTTTACTATTAATTTTTAAAACTTTTTAGGTTAACATTAATATTTGAAAAAGTTGGAACAAAAGTTTAAGCCTTTAAAAATAATTTAATATTCTTCAACGTTCCAAGAATCAGTTCACAGACTGTCGGAGGATTATATCCCCTTTAAAGTCTGAACTACGTTATAAAGATAAATGCCTCAAGTGTGGCGAGGACCATAAATGCAAACACAGTTCTCTGGCATAAAGCAACTCATCTGACCTAACCAAACAACCATCGTCCCACTCCTTAAACCAACCCAATATCAACCCCCTGATCCCGTTGTGAGATAGACGCTGCACAGCATCTGACATCGAAACGTTTCCTTCCCTGACGATGTCTTATATCCGATGATGTTCCTTATTGTTCCACCGTTCCTTATTGTTCTTGTCCCATAACGTATTTGATAGATACATCGCTCAGGTATGCAGTCTGCAGAAGACAGCTATAATATTTCATAATCAATATAATGCAGTTATCTGTTGTCATATTAAAGTGTTACTGTAAGGCACAAAGAAAAGTATTCCATCTTAAATTTATGTTAGTCTAAACATTTGTTTATCTTAAATTGTATTTTGCTAAATTAAATTTATGCCTACTAGAACTTGTATTATCATTTACATTTTAATAGTATGCTGTTATTTGTGTGTGTGTGTGTGTGTGTGTGTGTGTGTGTGTGATTTTGCGTCAAAACCTGTACCAACAATTGTTTTTACGCTAAGAGTTTTTCTGTATACATCTGCTTTTTAAAATGTTTGATCAAGAACTATTTAAATCACAATTTTAAGCGAAATTATTATACTTGTAAAACTAAAATTTAATATTTCTTTCATGAAACCTAATGGATAACCGATGCAGCCAGTGGTCTGGAAACAAATACATTCGATGGAAGTCACATATCATTAGGCAATGTATGCATATGTATTTTTGTTTGTTTTCAATTTATTTATATATATATATATATATATATATATATATATATATATATATATATATATATATAAATGGAACACAAGTGCCTTTGTACTTTCTAAGAAATGAAATATCAAAAAGAACAGATTTCATAAATAACTAAACATAAGTTTTGTTTATTTTATTTGCATTTCCTTAATATTATAAGTAAAAACAATTCCAAACAATACGAATTTAATTTAAAACGATTTGTTTTAAAGTTTAATTTACAGAATTTATTTATTTTTAAAAACAATATTTTTTACTATAACAGAAAAAATACAGTTATATTTGAATTAAATCAACTGTTTAAACATTTTGAAAAAGTCACGTAATTTAGAAACGACCAAAGATTATTGTAAAAATGTTCACTTTTATAAGGAGAAAACACAACCGCTACATATCCTGGGTTGGAAGTTTAATATATCCAACAAGTTCAAATGCAGGATTACACGAAATATTGCTCATATTAGTTGAATCCATCTTCACGTGAGCTATTAGTTGTTAATAAAAACACTTAATATGATACACTTCTCTATAGTAGCACTTACTTATATAATTATTGGAGGATAGCCTTTCTACAGATATGTCACATTGTCAACTCAGACAGTATCGGACCCATAGTCAGTTACAGTCTGAGTTGGCAATATGACATATCTGCCGAAACGACCGTCCTCAACAGTTACAAATTAAGTGGTACTATATGTAAGTGTAACATATTTACAAGTGTTTTAGCTCAAAATATTACACTTCGGAGGCTTCGTATAATTTAAATATTAAAAGAAAGTAATGATTCTTTCGACAATACACCACTCTTGATATTATCATTGTTTTTAGTTTTGTTCACCTGTAAATATTTGTTAGCGTTCATACAACACTTATTTTTAGCAAAGCGTTTACAGCAAGAGATTAATTACTTAATTATTTTATTCTTCGCCCCAAATTTGCTTCCTTTTTGAAATAAGAACAAATAAATATCATCTTCCTTATTTATTACTTAAAGTTTATTTAATAAAATAAAAATAATTATTAAAAAAAATATATATTGCAAAACTTAAATTAGAAAATTAAACAATATTTTTGAAAACGTGTTGCTTAAAGGGAGAATTAATTTTGTAGAAGAGGCCTAACCTTTAAAAGACGCTGAGACGGTAGTAAGATAATGATTTTCGTTATCCTTGTTGCGGCTAAGTTGGAGAAAGCAGAAAACCATTGTAAAAACTCGGATATGTTAACTTTATTGTTGAAACACACTGAAAGTTTAACTTGACTATTTAGGCGATAGACCGATAAATAGTCACAGATGAAACATATTTAGTTTGCTAGATACTTTCTATTTTCTCTTTAAAGTGGGAAAAAAACTAAAATATTTTGTGAATATTACAAGTGAATGATAGTTATCGCAATGAAAAGTCGTTTTTAGTCAATTTACCGTATCTACAAGGGCGCTTCTCATCTCAACTTCCTCCCTACACCACCCATACATTGTCCATACACTATCCATACATTGTCCTTCACCTCTCCAACTATTTATGTCCATCTCTATTTCCCTTTCACGCTCATTATTTTGTATCTATTGTGGTTTAAGGCGTTCAGACAGTATGACACTTGTTGGCTGCAGGGAAACTCCAGTGCTATGCATAATACTGTATATACTTCACAGTACTATTTGACTATCTAAATGATCCTGTGTGCCTTTAATAGGCGGTAATGGTCACAGAAAAATCTTGAAGGAGGGTGTAGGGAAATGTCATGGGTAACTTGAGTATGTTATAGATGTAGCTTAATGTAACTTTATTTGTGATAGGGTAGTAGAAAAATATTCCGTTACACACACACACACGCACAAGCACGCTCGCGCGGGCACGCATGTACACGCACACACACACACGGACACACACAAACAAACACAACACACTCACACATACATACATACATATATATATATATATATATATATATATATATATATATATATATAGAGAGAGAGAGAGAGAGAGAGAGAGGGAGAGAGAGAGAAAAAGAGAGAGAGAGGGAGAGAGAGAGAGAGAGAGAGAGAACCTGTTAAGTAATTGTGTAGGTTAACATTTTTATGAGAATCCATTTTAGTACACAATCTATTTTCGTATACTATATTAATCAAATAACATGTTGAAACTAATTTGGTTTCAGTTTGGAATATTCAGTTATTTTTCGTCATGGCACTTTCAAGAAGTTACTATAAGTTACGTTGAATTGGTGAACAAAGTCAACCTCTGGCTATTTCTTGTTTAGTAACGATTTATGACTAGGAATGGACGAAAAGAACGTAATGGGGGAACTTAATGCTTTTTCTAGGTGTGATTAAGACCACATGAAAAGCCTGGAGTCTCAGATGGTGTAATTAACTAGAGAGCGGTAATTAAATAATAATTGTCTCACACTTTATTAAATAAACACTTAGATTACACTAAAACACTAGTGTATCCTACGCTGTGTATTTAAGCAACAGATGGACTATTAACTTTTACAATTATTATAAATTTCGGAATCAATTTCAGAGTTCAATGATGTACTTTCTGTTTGGCAATTCTGTTAGAGAATCTTGTAAGCTTTAAAAAAAAAGGAGATAAAGGTCGGAAAAGAGGAGTTATGTATAAAGATGGGTCTCGAGTGAACTAATTTTAGGGAAAGACTGAGTCACAAAATGAGGGGTAACTTTCAACTCCTTGCTACTTCGCAAGTTACTACTTGAACATTAAAAAAAAAAAAAAAAACAGTCACCCTTCAATTCTCCCCTCAACTTATGTGAACACTTCCTAAGTCTTTAACGATATCGGCCATTTTTCCCGAAGCATTTGGATTTTGAATAGATAAGAATCAGCGGGAGTGTATTAACTTCATTATTTACTAGCGTTGTATTGTTGAATTATTAGCTCTCACTAGAAATTCCAAAATAACATCTCTAAATTAAATAGGTGTAAGTCATTCAAAAATTTACTTGCCACTATTTACAAATGAAAAATTTCAATATTTACAATTTAAAAAGTAAAAAATCGTGTTTACTGAAAAATATCTGTTTATAATTACTTTTTTCAAGATAAAATTTTTAATGCCTGCTTTTTCTTCAGTAGTTTATGTTCTTAAATAAACAGTAATAGCGATAAATTATTTCTATTTTTTCAATATCAATTAAATGATGTCAGCCAATAATATACAAAACAATTTATATTATTTACCGGGAATACATTTTATATAGATATTTTTAATTTATTTAAACATTTTATTTAGAAGTTGCTTGGTGTAATCATCTTGAATTCACTGAATAAACTAAATTTAAAAAATACTTAAATAAGTGAATCGTAATTGTTTACTTGCTGACGCGTTTCAAAGCATTCGTTCCTTTTACGAAGCTAACCCTCTACTGGCGGCCAAAGAGGGCTAGTCCCGTAAAACGAACCGATTTTTTATGAAACGCGTTAGTAAGTAAACATTTACGTATTCACTTAGTTAAGTACTTTTTAAATTGATTTTATTTAGGTATTTTTATTAAACTATAGGAACACATAGTAAATTAAGTATTAATATATTACCTAAATAGAGTCACCTTTCGTTTCTAAGATAATTGGGGGGGGGTGCGCTGAGGGGATACTAAAACGAGTAGTTTCAATGAGTAAGGGATTCCGATCCTAACCCACTGAAAATACGTACTTGGCCCATCTCTAGTTAGCTGGCCCCTGTGGATTTGCAGTGTTGGCTGTTCGTTACCGGCTTCATGTAACGATATAGGAACAAGGTAATTTATTGAGCGGGCTCGAGTTAATTATACGTGTTTTCTCAAGTGACCGAACGTATATTTCTTTGGCATGGACCTAAAGACGTTGATACGGGGTAAAGTTGTTGTTATGAGTAATCCACAGGAAGGGGGTGACTGAGTATTTGCTGAGGGTTGTAGCTCGCCTAAATGTTACAGTGACGTCAACAAATATTTTAAAACTATTTACCACAGATCGATTCTATTCAGAGTCTGCTTTTTTTCTAAAGCACCATGTCTTTGCGAAAATGATACCTAGTTACTATAAAATTCTCTAGTTGATAGTGTACAGCTTCAACTGTATAGTTGTAGTAACAAAATATTTAAGTAAGTTTTTCATTAATTTAGAAAGAAAAAGAGACGAATCAGTGTTAGAGACGTAAAACGTTTGCCCACTAAGAACTCTTGGAAACTCTGATTGAGCTACCTCTCTATACGTTTGATTATCCGGTTTATTTCCTGTTCGTGACCACAAACTTATTCTCTCAAGAATTTAATTTCCGTTTTTAGCTTTTGTTAGCAAGTGGCGGCTTATGTAACTGGAAAAAATAGAAAAGGAGCAGATAAACATTTTAAAAGATCGGAATGTTGATGTATGCGTAGTCCTTTATCTATAATAAACTATAATTTATAGTAATTAACTATATTTAGATAAAATCAAACTTCAAAAAAACCTCCCAGCGTGATATTACAAAAATATGAGACGTATATGTTCCTTAAGTAAGTTTAATTGCTGTCTGAAGGACCTTTTCGATGGTTACGTTGAACAATTGAGTAATACTTGAATTTCATTAATTTAATGATGATGTATTTTGAGGTTTTGAGGTGGAACACTTACGTACCTTCGTCCTGACACTGACACAGTAAGGTTTACAACCGCGACAATGGCCAAAATACCTGAGTAAAATTGAGACAACTCTGGACTAAGTTTAATTACTGTCCGAAGAATCTTTTAGATGGTTACCTGAACAATTGAGTAATACTTAAATTTCATTAACTTAATGATGACGTATTTTGAGGGTTTGAGATAGGACACGTACGTAACTTCGTCCTGACACTGACTCAATAAGGTTTACAGCTGCGACGATGGCAAAAATACCTGCGTAGAAATGAGACAACCCTAGACTATTTAAAACTATTCTAAACTCTAATCAGCACTTTGAAATTTAAGATTTGCTAATTTTTTGTAACGGACATCCGACTTTATGGAAACTTGTGATTAATATAATAAAGTAGTTATGGTAGTGATGGTTATTCCATAATAAACTACTACGTTAAGCGTTAGAAGTATAATGGTGACCAACATCACTTCCTGGCAGACCATTTGATCCAAGCACCACTCGCATTTCCCAAACCATAATATCAATGATATTATTTAAATATTTAGCAAGAAAATTAAAGCAGGCGTTAGATTGTTCTCTATGTTCCCGATAGAGAGTAAGTCGACTCCAGATACACAGTAGTTCACATCTGGCCCATAATGTTTTTATATATTCTAAGTTTTATGTCTTTCTTTCATATTCACAATCCTTTTACATTCTTCACAATAACATTAATAATATTCCTCGTAGCTTTAAAAACGCACTAAAATAACAGGAAAAAAAGTTTTAGCTGAGGTATGAAACCGAAATATTACTTAAAATTTCAAACTAAATTACATTTCCATTATATTGTAAAGTAAATTTTAGAACTTCATATTTCTTTTCTGTGTAAAGGCTTCAAAACCTGTATATGTTTTTATACATTCAAATAGTTTTATAAATACTTTTTAAAAAAAATATTTGCGGGGTTTTTAAAAAGATTAATCACTTTTAAACCTAGTAGCTTTTAAATTAGTTATTAGGTAAACATTGATAAATCTGGGATGGTACCTTCTTAAGTTTCTGTTCCCCCTTTACAACAGTGATATGTGGTTACATCTTTTCCACCATACATGTATTAAAATAGGGTTATGATACTTAAATAGTTAAAAAAGATCAATAAATTTAAGTTACGGTAATTTTCCAAGTATCTAATAGCACTCAGCTACGCATAACCCTATTTTGAACATTTTACAAATAATAACAGGCTAGGTTTACTTTTAGGTTAAAAGAATCATTGAACTAAAGAGAAATCTATTTGTGGTAGCCCTCGTGAGGTAGGTATATTCGTAATATCAAAAAGTTTCAAGAAATTAATAACAGGGCTGATTATGTTTGTTCACGACATGTATTTGGATGTATGGTTGTAACTGTATCAAGCCCATCTCTAATCAATTTCCACGTCCAGTTTAAATAAAATGCAAAATAGAAAGTGAAATCAATTAATAAAAATAATTAATAATATCAAAAAACTGTTTTAGTATCAAGTGTCATGCACACAAAGTAAAAAATATTTATTTGAACTTGAGAGGATGAATAAAATTTATATGATTAAAATTGAAAATTTTAACAAGATATATAAATAAATATGTATATTGAGGGTGGGAACTAATATTAGGAATTCAAAAAATGTAATATTCTATACTAAAAATGTAAATTTTTAATTTTAAGATGTATGTTATATGGTTAAACTTTAATAATAGCTGAAAATTAAAATAAATTTTGTCATTTACAACAAAATAAAAGTTTATAACATCCACCTCCTTCATTATGCATTTATGCAAGAGTATTAGAGTGATGATGAATTTTCACTACAAAATTCAAAATAAAACGTTAAGTAGGGAGGAATTAATCGTTTCGAAAAGTGTAAAACGGCCTTTTCATGTGCGGAAAGATCAAAGAGAGGGAATTAAAAAAAGGTATTCAATTCTTAGTAAAAGCAGACCTATAACACGATGACGCCACAGCGGGAGGGGTGTGTATAATATATATGAAACTTTTGTTGGAAAAAATTCTAGTTTAAACTCCCGCCCCGCTACTCTCTTGATTTACACCTACCTTTGTAACAACAAAGTCGTTGATTATTAGAAATTAATTGATGTTTTTAAAGTCATTGATGAGAAATTCTTTCATTTTATTAAAGTTATTTGAAAATATCATTCTAAACCGAACCGTACAAAGATAAACCAACACTATTGGTCAACTAAACATTTAATGAATCACTTAAACAATAGTTTATGACTATATGAACTTAAAAGACTACAAAATTCAAGAATTAAAGATTTATGTTGTTTGGTGACATCTTCACTTGAGCTACTAGTTTTTAACTAAAAACGTATTCACATATGTTACTATAGAAGCACTTACTTTTTGATTATTGACGACGACCGTTTCGGGAGATGTGTCCCATTGTAAACTCAGACCGTAACTCTTGAGTTGACGGCCATCCTCAATAGTAAAAAACGTAAGTAGTACTATAGGCAAGTGCATATATACTATAGGCACTAACATATGCTTTTAATGGATATTTATCTCTAGCAAACTGCGCTCTCTTCATTATAGTTTACGCTTTCATAAGAAATTGGAATTAGTTTATTTTTAGAAACACTTTATATATATATATATATATATATATATATATATATATATATAATACAATATAAAAATATAATATTCTTGTATTTGAATAACCTGTGTTGTTTTAAAATATATATATATGTGTATGTATGTATGTATAATGTTTTAAAACAAATATACTAAAATACATTCCACAAAACCTTCAGGTATTTAATATAATACGTTTATTCTAGGCAATATGGTTTTAAAAAATGATTAGGTTGAATATCATTTCTGCCGTCAAATCAATCAAAATGAGCTTTTAATGCATTTTGAGCAAAAAATCAAGTTTTCGTTAAAGAAAATCTATACAAAATTTTAAAAAGATTTTTTTAAATTAACATAAATTATCCTTAATTTTGTTTTATAATTACATGATCAATTATGGTGTCGTAGTGTATTTTTGATTTTACAGGTTTATATTCTTAAACTGTTTTGTGGCCAACAATGTTTTTACTGTCGGTATTCTTGCCGCTGAAAGTCCCTCATGTATATTGACTCGTTACAATAATACATTGAAAATATATATATATATATATATATATATATATATATATATATATATATATATATATATATATAGTCTTTAGAGACAAAATATACCTACTGCCCACTATTGCATTGATTGTCCACAGTGTTTTATAATCCCTTCGTTTATTAAAAATGTTACTCATCAAATATCTTCATTACTATTCTGTCTGTATTACTATTGCCCTTGGCTTCTGTTCAACAGGTGTGAAACCCCTCTGTAAAGAAATATTAGCTGTAGGTTATTCCAACGGAAAATCAAATTAATTTCTTTAAAATTCAGACCTCAGAGAGTCAAAAACGTACAGAAAATTTGAACCAGAAATTGCAATACTATTTGCTATTTTATATAAGCTTCATATGTTCCTTGATTTACATATTTTACAGAAATATATAAACAAAGGGTATTCAAACCTTTTAGAATAATAATTAGTAGAGTGTATGTATGTTACAATTTCATTATTTATTTTGTGAAAACCCCATAACTATTTGGTGCGTTAGGAATCCGAAATGACGCGAAATGAGGATAGCCTTTACTTAGAAGGAATGGCATCCAGAGTAAATCGGTGATTTATGTGATACTCCTGATCCTGTTTTAATGGAAACGGAAGTGAGAAAAGGACACTCGTTACTATGGAAACCTTTCTACGTTTATGGTGTTACGTGTTTGTTATATAATGTTCCAAGTTCATGATGTTGTTTAAAATTGTTACAGAATAAAAATTTGGTAACAATCAAAATCAGTACAATTAAAGTAGGCGGAGTTATTGAGAGGATTGGAGTTAAAATGAAGGCCTGGAAAGGAGTCGTTTTATTCAAATATTGATAATGTAAATGATTATTGTATTATTCATTCCTGATGATGTTGGTACTGTTTATCCACGAAAAGCTTTGAATCATATGTTGTTATATATATATATGTGTGTGTGTGTGTGTGTGTGTATAAATATATATATATATATATATATATATATATATATATATATATATATATATACAGAGTAAATTACTTCTTAAACATTTTTGTTAGTTACTTTTAGTTAAATAACTACAGGTAATATGCATATTTATACAAAATAGAAAGCGAAATTATTTATTAAAATTAATTACCTAAATTTAATTAATGAAATATTATTTTAAAAACTAGTATTACTCATCCAAGTAGTATTATATATCTTAAGATATTATCCACTATATGTTTAAAAAAATCTATTTGAACGTGAGTGGATGAATAAAAAAGTATTACTACTCAGAACTGTTGCTGCAAATTTGAACAAGATATATAAATTGTATAAATTGTATAAAATGTATAGGGAGAATTTGAACTAATAGTAGGAATTGAAAAAAGTGACATAAAAGCTAGATATGAAAAATATCATTTTTAAACAAGGTTACAACAAAATTGGATTTTGTAGTCCAATAAATTCTTAATTAATCACTTTAAAAATAGTTTATGACAGAACGTTTTCGATCGCTATGTGGCGATCTTCATCAGTTTCTTCTGCTTGCAACAACAAATAAAATAGAACGCAAATTTCAAAAAAAAGTGTTCAAAATAGCATTAAAAACTAATAACAAGTTACAACACAAAATACAACACAACACCAATAACAAAGATAAACTACAAGCACCAGGCGTATACAAACTAAACTGCAACAAATGTAACAAATTCTATATTGGACAAACAGAACGCAGCTTTAAACAAGGTCACAACAAAAATTGGGACCCAAACTCTCATTAAATTATACGTAATTTCGTAATAATTTACTACAAATTAGTTCTATTAAAATTACTGTTTAATTTCTTTAGGCTAAAATATTTCCTATTGCAGATTAAGTTCAATTTAATAAAATATTAGGTTATAAAATGGTTAATTTATATGTTTTCTATATCTTTTTGGCAAAACATCATCCAAAGGGATCACCGTCTATTCACCGTCCAAAGGGATCACATTCTTTTGGGCAAGTTATATCCACCGACAAATGGGATCACATTCTTTTGGGCAAGTTATATCCACCGTACAATGGGATCACATTCTTTTGCGCAAGTTATATCAACCGACCAATGGGATCACATTCTTTTGGGCAAGTTATATCCACCGACCAATGGGATCACATTATTTTGGGCAAGTTATATCCACCGACCAATGGGACCACATTCTTTTGGGCAAGTTATATCCACCGTCCAATGGGATCACATTCCTTTGGGCAAATTATATCAAGCGACCAATGGGATCATATTCTTTTGGGCAAGTTATATCCACCGACCAATGGGATCACATTATTTTGGGCAAGTTATATCCACCGACCAATGGGATCACATTCTTTTGGGCAAGTTATATCCACCGACCAATGGGATCACATTCTTTTGGGCAAGTTGTATCCACCGACCAATGGGATCACATTCTTTTGGGAAAGTTATATCCACCGTCCAATGAGATCACATTCTTTTGGGCAAGTTATATCCACCGACCAATGGGATCACATTCTTTTGGGAAAGTTATATCCACCGACCAATGGGATCACATTCTTTTGGGCAAGTTATATCCACAGACCAATGGGATCACATTCTTTTGGGCAAGTTATATCCAACGACCAATGGAATCACATTCTCTTGGGCAAGTTATAACCACCGACCAATGGGATCACATTCTTTTGGGCAAGTTATATCCACCGAACAATGGGATCACATTATTTTGGGCAAGTTATATCCACCGACCAATGGGATCACATTCTTTTGGGCAAGTTATATCCACCGACCAATGGGATCACATTCTTTTGGGCAAGTTATATCAACCGACCAATGGGATCACATTATTTTGGGCAAGTTATATCCACCAACCAATGGGATCACATTATTTTGGGCAAGTTATATCCACCGACCAATGGGATCACATTCTTTTGGGCAAGTTATATCCACCGTCCAATAAGATCACATTCTTTTGGGTAAGTTATATCAACCGACCAATGGGATCACATTGTTTTGGGCAAGTTATATCCACCGACCAATGGGATCACATTATTTTGGGCAAGTTATATCCACCGACCAATGGGATCACATTCTTTTGGGCAAGTTATATCCACCGACCAATGGGATTACATTATTTGGGTAAGTTATATCAACCGTCCAATGGGATCACATTCTTTTGGGCAAGTTATATCCACCGTCCAATGGGATCACATTCTTTTGGGCAAGTTATAACCACCGACCAATGGGATCAAATTCTTTGGGGCAAGTTATATCCACCGAACAATGGGATCACATTATTTTGGGCAAGTTAAATCCACCGACCAATGGGATCACATTATTTTGGGCAAGTTATATCCATCGACCAATGGGACCATTCTTTTGGGCAAGAAATATACACCGACCAATGGAATCACATTCTTTTGGGCAAGTTATATCCACCGACCAATGTGATCACATTCTTTTGGCAAGTTATATCCACCGACCAATGGGACCATTTTTTGGGGCAAGTTATATCCACCGACCAATGGGATCACATTCTTTTGGGCAAGTTATATCCACCGTCCAATGGGATCACATTCTTTTGGGCAAGTTATGTCCACCGTCCAATGGGATCACATTATTTTGGGCAAGTTATATCCACCGACCAATGGGATCACATTCTTTTGGGCAAGTTATATCCACCGACCAATGGGATCACATTCTTTTGGGAAAGTTATATCCACCGTCCAATGAGATCACATTCTTTTGGGCAAGTTATATCCACCGACCAATGGGATCACATTCTTTTGGGAAAGTTATATCCACCGACCAATGGGATCACATTCTTTTGGGCAAGTTATATCCACAGACCAATGGGATCACATTCTTTTGGGCAAGTTATATCCAACGACCAATGGAATCACATTCTCTTGGGCAAGTTATAACCACCGACCAATGGGATCACATTCTTTTGGGCAAGTTATATCCACCGAACAATGGGATCACATTATTTTGGGCAAGTTATATCCACCGACCAATGGGATCACATTCTTTTGGGCTAGTTATATCCACCGACCAATGGGATCACATTCTTTTGGGCAAGTTATATCAACCGACCAATGGGATCACATTCTTTTGGGCAAGTTATATCCACCGACCAATGGGATCACATTATTTTGGGCAAGTTATATCCACCGACCAATGGGATCACATTCTTTTGGGCAAGTTATATCCACCGTACAATAAGATCACATTCTTTTGGGTAAGTTATATCAACCGACCAATGGGATCACATTCTTTTGGGCAAGTTATATCCACCGACCAATGGGATCACATTATTTTGGGCAAGTTATATCCACCGACCAATGGGATCACATTCTTTTGGGCAAGTTATATCCACCGACCAATGGGATTACATTATTTGGGTAAGTTATATCAACCGTCCAATGGGATCACATTCTTTTGGGCAAGTTATATCCACCGTCCAATGGGATCACATTCTTTTGGGCAAGTTATATCCACCGTCCAATGGGATCACATTATTTTGGGCAAGTTATATCCAAAGACCAATGGAATCACATTCTTTTGGGCAAGTTATATCCACCGACCAATGGAATCACATTCTTTTAAGCAAGTTATATCCACCGTCCAATGGGATCACATTCTTTTGGGAAAGTTATATCCACCGACCAATGGGATCACATTCTTTTGGGCAAGTTATATCCACCGACCAATGGGATCACATTCTTTTGGGCAAATTATATCCAACGATCAATGGAATCAAATTCTTTTGGGCAAGTTATATTCACCGACCAATGGGATCACATTCTTTTGGGCAAGTTATATCCACCGACCAATGGGATCACATTATTTTGGGCAAGTTATAACCATCGACCAATGGGACCATTCTTTTGGGCAAGAAATATACACCGACCAATGGAATCACATTCTTTTGGGCAAGTTATATCCACCGGCCAATGGGATCACATTCTTTTGGGCAAGTTATATCCAACGATCAATGGAATCACATTCTTTTGGGCAAGTTATATCCACCGACCAATGGGATCACATTCTTTTGGGCAAGTTATATCCACCGACCAATGGGATAACATTATTTTGGGCAAGTTATATCCATCGACCAATGGGACCATTCTTTTGGGCAAGACATATACACCGACCAATGGAATCACATTCTTTTGGGCAAGTTATATCCAACGACCAATGGAATCACATTCTTTTGGGCAAGTTATAACCACCGACCAATGGGATCACATTATTTTGGGCAAGTTATATCCACCGACCAATGTGATCACATTCTTTTGGGCAAGTTATATCCACCGACCAATGGGATCACATTCTTTTGGGCAAGTTATATCCACCGACCAATGGGATCACATTATTTTGGGCAAGTTATATCCATCGACCAATGGGACCATTCTTTTGGGCAAGAAATATACACCGACCAATGGAATCACATTCTTTTGGGCAAGTTATATCCACCGACCAATGTGATCACATCCTTTTGGGCAAGTTATATCCACTGACCAATGGGATCACA
Organism: Prosapia bicincta; assembly: GCA_036971475.1. Classification (NCBI taxonomy): domain Eukaryota; kingdom Metazoa; phylum Arthropoda; class Insecta; order Hemiptera; family Cercopidae; genus Prosapia; species Prosapia bicincta. The sequence continues at coordinate 63,074 of JBAIZL010000230.1, read as the reverse complement.
TTCTTTTGGGCAAGTTATATCCACCGACCAATGGGATCATATTCATTTGGGCAAGTTATATCCACCGTCCAATGGGATCACATTCTTTTGGGCAAGTTATATACACCGTCCGATGGGATCACATTATTTTAGGCAAGTTATATCCACCGACCAATGGGATCACATTCTTTTGGGCAAGTTATATCCACCGACCAATTCGATCACATTCTTTTGGGCAAGTTATATCCAGCGATCAATGGAATCACATTCTTTTGGGCAAGTTGTATCCAACGACCAATGGAATCACATTATTTTGGGCAAGTTATATCCACCGACAAATGGGATCACATTATTTTGGGCAAGTTATATCCACCGACTAATGGGACCATTCTTTTGGGCAAGTTATATCCACCGTCCAATGGGATTACATTCTTTTGGGCAAGTTATATCCACCAACCAATGGGATCACATTCTTTTGGGCAAGTTATATCCAGCGATCAATGGAATCACATTCTTTTGGGCAAGTTATATCCAACGACCAATGGAATCACATTCTTTTGGGCAAGTTATATCCACCGACCAATGGGATCACATTATTTTGGGCAAGTTATATCCACCGACCAATGGGACCATTCTTTTGGGCAAGTTATATCCACCGACCAATGGGATCACATTCTTTTGGGCAAGTTATATCCACTGACCAATGGGATCACATTCTTTTGGGCAAGTTATATCCAACGACCAATGGAACCACATTCTTTTGCGCAAGTTATATCCACCGAACAATGGGGTCACATTCTTTGGGCAAGTTATATCCACCGACCAATGGGATCACATTATTTTGGGCAAGTTATATCCACCGACCAATGGGATCACATTCTTTTGGGCAAGTTATATCCACCGACCAATGGGATCATACTCATTTGGGCAAGTTATATCCACCGTCCAATGGGATCACATTCTTTTGGGCAAGTTATATCCACCGACCAATGGGATCACATTCTTTTGGGCAAGTTATATCCACCGTCCAATGGGATCACATTCTTTTGGGCAAGTTATATCCACCGACCAATGGGATCGTACTCATTTGGGCAAGTTATATCCACCGACCAATGGGATCACATTCTTATGGGCAAGTTATATCCAACGATCAATGGAATCACATTCTTTTGGTCAAGTTATATAAACCGACCAATGGGATCACATTCTTTTGGGCAAGTTATATCCACCGACCAATGGGATCACATTCGTTTGGGCAAGTTATATCTACGGACCAATGGGATCACATTCTTTTGGGCAAGTTATATCCACCGACCAATGGGATCACATTCTTTTGGGCAAGTTATATCCACCGACCAATGTGATCACATTCTTTTGGGCAAGTTATATCCAACGACCAATGGAACCACATTCTTTTGCGCAAGTTATATCCACCGAACAATGGGATCACATTCTTTTGGGCAAGTTATATCCACCGACCAATGTGATCACATTCTTTTGGGCAAGTTATATCCAACGACCAATGGAACCACATTCTTTTGCGCAAGTTATATCCACCGACCAATGGGATCACATTCTTTTGGGCAAGTTATACCCACCGACCAATGGGATCACATTCTTTTGGGCAAGTTATATCCACCGACCAATGGGATCACATTCTTTTGGGCAAGTTATATCCACCGACCAATGTGATCACATTCTTTTGGGCAAGTTATATCCAACGACCAATGGAACCATATTCTTTTGCGCAAGTTATATCCACCGAACAATGGGATCACATTCTTTTGGGCAAGTTATATCCACCGACCAATGTGATCACATTCTTTTGGGCAAGTTATATCCAACGACCAATGGAACCACATTCTTTTGGGCAAGTTGTATCCACCGACCAATGGGATCACATTATTTGGGGCAAGTTATATCCACCGACCAATGTGATCACATATTGGTTTTAAAATGTTTGTTTTACATAACTAATTGTCGTTATTTTCAAGACATTTTAATTATATTGGAAATGAGTTACTAATTGTATGGCAGGGTTCTATTTTAATTTAAAATATAAAGCTTAATTCAAGGAAATTGTAACCTTAAAGCATGTGTTATACACATAGACCTTGCGAAGCTTATCAAAGACATATAGGCCCTATAAAACCTGAGAATATTTCAGATATAACTCAGTTCTCACGTAACTCATTATTGATGTATTATATTAAAAAGTAAACTACTCAAAATTATTATTCTATTTAATAATTGTTATTTTATGTATGTAGACAAACGCGCCTTTAAATCGTACATAAAATCTCGCTACCATTTACATAAGTGTGCAGTGTTTGTTTAAACTGAAGAATTCTCTCTGTGCCGCTGCTGATAAGACAGATGTTACACAAGTAGCTAAAAACCTGCTAAAATTGACAATTCTAGTGGAAATCAATCGTATCTGCATGGTGCACAGTAAGTTTGTTAAAATATTGTAAGGTTTTCATTCATATACAAGAAGTGAATTGCTTTGTTTATAATCAAGTTCGTTAAAGTATAATGTTTAGGCTGTATCACTATAAAGTATAATGTTTAGGCTGTATCCCTATAAAGTATAATGTTTAGGCTGTATCCCTATAAAGTATAATGTTTAAGCTGTATCACTATAAAGTATAATGTTTAAGCTGTATCACTATAAAGTATAATGTTTAAGCTGTATCACTATAAAGTATAATCATTTCAGATTAAAGCGATCTATTCGTTCATTAATTACTTAATCAGCTTTTTATTTAATGTTATATAATTTTGAAATCACAGATTAGAGAATACTTTATTTTTCACTCCTCCATTCCTTTGAAAAGTTTATGAAAAGTCAGAATCTGTTGAGAGTATGGTCATATTAGTATAAGGCTGGATACTAAGAGATTGCGGTTTCATAAACTTAATCGTGTCAGAGATTTGAGAATATCAATAGACTAAAGCTTGTAAGCTACTATCAGTTGAATAAACGAATAGAAGATCCCAGTTGGTTCTAGTAAAACATGCTGATCCTAGTAACGCCTTTTTATCATTCGTTGAAATTAAGGTGAGCTAGGCTAAGAAAATAACATTAATTTGTTTAAATACCTTTTTTTAATGAGTTTTAGAAATGAGCTAGACTATTTTTAATGACATTACCGCTTGGGTGATATATATTTACTTTAATGTCGTATATATTTATTGTTATATAGGTATAGTAATACTATTTATGTACGTGAATATTTTAAATATTGTATATTTGTTGAAGTATTCAATGTCTTATGATCTTGGTACAACATGCTTGCTATTAAACGTAGTCCAATACATACAATACCGCTTCAAACAGGAAAACACGGCGCTTTTAGGCAATTTAAAGTCATTAATTGCTGATTCGGAAATCCTTTATCTTTATTTTCAATATTGAAAATTTGTGTCTTCGATTGCTCTTTGACCAACAGCTCTTTGAATGATTGCTCTAGTGCATGACTTATGTTTTATGGTTTATGAAAACCCTTTTCTTTGAAATGATTAATTCTATATAACTTAAATTCTTGAAATAATTAAGGAATGTTAATTTTTTACATGTTGATACCATAAAGTGAAATTTTTCATTTGATTTCCTATATTAGGCTTTTGTTATGTCCCACATTCTCCGTCGTTTCACTTCATAGTACAGTTTTAATTATTTCATCCAATATAATATTTTCAGCAATATGTAAGTTTTCAGGTTTCTGTGTCATCGTCACTGTCACCTTCATCAAATGTTTTCAGATATCCATATTTAGTTTGCACTTGATGCACCAAATCGCTTAATGCATCTAGAATATTTGTGGCTCCTTTTACCTCTCTTTCTTCCATCTTTTTACAGGTTATGTACCTACTGTATAATATTAGAAATATATAGATTCGTGTTACTAATTTGGCAACATGTAAAATTTTAAGTATCGTACTTGCGATCTTATCAACTTCAAAAGAATAAATTTGTAATTAAATATTAGAATGGTATTAATAAACGAACATATGCGTAAATAATAATCAGCTAAACATGTAACATCCCTACAACAAGGACTGAAACCGAATAAACAATCTAGATACTAAGCGACCATATCGGGTACAGACTAGGGATGCACTGAAAGTAGCCAGTTAGTGTGAAAAATGTATGAATAACAATTACTATTAGTACCTTAATAATAAAATGTTTCGCAAGTGTTATTTTCTTGAGCAAACTTATTAATACTGAAATAAACATATTAGAATTATAGTTGTTAGAATATATTTTATAATACGTTTTTCCTTTTTACAAAGCTTTCAGAACCAGTACTGCAAAATTGCACTTACTACTGTCGCCTTGGTTTGATGCTAATCTGAATGAAAGTGTGCAGCGTAATGCTATTAGGAGAGCACGTCAGCTGTCTGCCTTCGCTCCCGTCTACTACTTTATCTAATCCAGAAACATCTGATGTGAGCAAGAGACACAATTTTACAAGGATTATTGTTCCACCTAGTTTTTTGACGTTACTACGTTAACACATAATTGTTGAAAGTTTGTGCGCTATTTTGTTCGCTTTCTAACACTAAATTAACTGCGAAAGAATGGTTCACCCAGTGATTAGGCCTTGCATTAGAGTACTAAACAAGTAATAAAAAAAATTAACGTAAATTCCTACTTAGGATAACAAAAAAACATTTTACTTTAGTTATCCTAGAGCAACATTAATGATATTGTGTGGTAACCATGGCAACAGTTTAAGGTTGTGCAATGAAGCTTTCGACGAAAACCAGATTAGGAAAAAATACATATACATCTTTGAGAAATATATTTCTAGGTATTGAAAAGTTGGAGCAGTGCCAAGTTACGCTAGACTTCAAACATGATGATTCCCAGTTCGAATCCAGCTGGACCCACAATTTTTTAAATTTAATTATTGAATAGGCCTAAGTATTTGAAAAATCTGTATTAACATCAATTTTCATCCACAATAGGGTAAACATATGTATTTGAAATTGATTGGATTAATAAAAACGTATTTTATTAAAGATTGAAATTTTGTGCCAGATATATATATATATATATATATATCAGAACAGTGTGAGTTAATAGAAGGAATTTTAAAAGAATTTCGTTTGTGAAGCGCGTTACACAAAGTCGTTGCGAAATAACATTATCTGCTTATTACGAAATCGTTTATTATATCTTGGCCTTTATAGCGATAAAATTCTAGAAAAACGTTTGAAAATTCTTCACAAACTAAATGCTTTGTAGTTTAATAGTTTAATTGAAACGATTGCTTGCATGTTCAGCCTAAATTATTTACATTAATGAAGATATGGCTGCCCTAACCAAGCACGTTATACATACTGTAAAGCACGTGACTGATAGAGGGTAGTAATGTTGTAAACAAGGAACAGAGGGCGCTACTGTAGTGGTGCAGTGGGACATATACTCTAAAGCACGTGACTGATAGAGGGTAGTAATGTTGTAAACAGGGAACAGAGGGCGCTACTGTAGTGGTGCAGTGGGACATATACTGTAAAGCACGTGACTGATAGAGGGTAGTAATGTTGTAAACAAGGAACAGAGGGCGCTACTGTAGTGGTGCAGTGGGACATATACTGTAAAGCACGTGACTGATAGAGAGTAGTAATGTTGTAAACAGGGAACAGAGGGCGCTACTGTAGTGGTGCAGTGGGACATATACTCTAAAGCACGTGACTGATAGAGGGTAGTAATGTTGTAAACAGGGAACAGAGGGCGCTACTGTAGTGGTGCAGTGGGACATATACTGTAAAGCACGTGACTGATAGAGGGTAGTAATGTTGTAAACAGGGAACAGAGGGCGCTACTGTAGTGGTGCAGTGGGACATATACTGTAAAGCACGTGACTGATAGAGGGTAGTAATGTTGTAAACAGGGAACAGAGGGCGCTACTGTAGTGGTGCAGTGGGACATGTACTGTAAAGCACGTGACTGATAGAGGGTAGTAATGTTGTAAACAGGGAACAGAGGGCGCTACTGTAGTGGTGCAGTCGGACATATACTGTAAAGCACGTGACTGATAGAGGGTAGTAATGCTGTAAACAAGGAATAGAGGGCGCTACTGTAGTGGTGCAGTGGGACATATACTGTAAAGCACGTGACTGATAGAGAGTAGTAATGTTGTAAACATGGAAAGAGGGCGCTACTGTGGTGGTACAGTGGGTCATATACTGTAAAGCATGTGACTGATAGAGGGTAGTAATGTTGTAAACAAGGAACAGGGGGGCGCTACTGTAGTGATGCAGTCGGACAGATACAGCCTGCAGAAGGACCATTATACAAACACTTGAAGTTGACGGAATGTGCCTCAATCTTGAATACGTTTCAACATCCTTTCGACACCACATTCTGAAAATAATACTTTAAGTTCCTTTAAAAAAACGGATACTTTATGACAATGACGATACTGTATAATTACTAATAAAATTCACAAAAAACCTTTCCTGCTTTGCAGTAACCAACAATAATCTTTCGTGAAGCATGGATCCAAGTGTTAATTAAGTTTCAGCGGTGATGCGCTGTGGGTTTTCTCATTTCCTAATACAAAATATGTTCAGAAAATTTGTGCTTATCAATTTATAACGCAATGTAATTTAGTTGGTGTGTATTTAAGTAACAAGTAACACAGCATGAAAATTAAAGTTAATTCCTATTCAAGTCAACAAGGAAATATTACGTTTAGTTACTATTTACTATACAATTTAAAATTATTATAAATATGTGTATATATGACGGAGTCACAATATTAAGTATCAAACAAATTGTTTAATAATTAATTATATAATTAATGAATCGATATTTGAACAAAAACTGTGTAAAAATCAATTTTCATCTAATACAGGTTAAAAAATGTATTTGAACATGAGTGGATGAATAAATAGTATGGTATTAGGAATTGACAATTTGTAAAAGATATTTAAATATGTATAGGGAGAGTTTAAGCTAATAGTAGACATTGAAAAGAAGTAGGATAAAGGTTTTTACGAATGAATAATTTAAGAGAAATACAGTGATTTGCGTATGTTGCAAAATCCCTCATTACGTTATAAAGCCCATAAATTGATGTTTTATATCATTTAAAATAGATAAAGTTCTGTGAAATTATTTATGAGGAAATAAGACAATTAGACACATCGAGCAGTCATCCGTGGAATCCCGCTAGAGTTCCTTGCCCAACAGGGTTCGTGTCTTGCAAAGTGAAAAGGTTTTCTGTGGAAATTGAATCAGTGTCTGACGTATCGGGAAATAACAAGAAGTGGAATTTTCAATCTGGACATGCCACCCTTACAGACAGAGCTTTTATTGATTGCCAATGCAACGTTCGTACAAGTCAGTCTAGAACGATTTCTTTTATTTAGTTTAAATTTTAGAAATATAGACTATACAAATATTTGAAAACTTTATAGGAGTAAATATTTTAATAAAAGATTATTTAGGCTAATATTTATTATTATAAATTTTATCTATATTTTAGACATATTAGTTAAATGAAAATAAATTATTTATTATGAATTGACGTAAGTAAGTAGGTCTCCGGAAGTACGTTTATCTTGTACAATTGTTTAATGACATATATATATATTAAAATAACATAAGTTATTCAAATACAAGAATATATGAATTTATATTCTTTATTTATATTGAATATAAATTAATAAATATTCTTGTATTTGAATAACCTATGTTGTTTTAATTTATTAAACAAGAAAACGTTATATATATATATATATATATATATATATATATATATATATATAAATATAATATGCACACACACACACACATATATATATATATATATATATATATATATATATATATATATATAATATATACACACACACATATATATATATATATATATATATATGATAATTTTATTACATTAATATATATATATATATATATATATATATAATATTAATTTTATAATATATAAAGAATATAAGTCAAAATACAAATACAAGAATTATAATTGAATTTACAATTCAAAGCTTTTCGTTGGCTAACAGTACCAACATCATCAGGAATATTAAACAAGAATATTAAACGGAATTGTTTAATATTCCTGATGATGTTGGTACTGTTAGCCAACGAAAAGCTTTGAATTGTAAATTCAATTATAATTCTTGTGTTTGTATTTTGACTTATGTTCTTTATTAATACACAAGAATACATATTGCTGTATTTATATATATATATATATATACCCTATATATATATATATATACATATATATATATATATATATATATATATATATATATATATATAGGGTATATATATATATATATATATATATATATATATATATATATATATATATATATATATATATGGTAATTTTCATTCCTGATGATGTTGGTACTGTTTACCAACGAAAAGCTTTGAATATAAATTATTAAATATTCTTGTATTTGAATAACCTGTATTCGACTTGATACAATAAATTTACTTACCCGATTTGCATTCCTAAAATTGTATAACCGGTAGTTAAATTTATTTATAATAATAGGAATATGGATTCAAATGAAAAGATATGTTTCCTAACACATTTCATACACACTTTTGACATCATTTAATAATATTCATACCCCACTCTAGAATGGGAAAGAGTTTTGCTTTGTAAAATGAATCATTTTACTTTATAAAATAATGTTTTTTGCCAGCAGTGCTATACTTTAGGTGATTACATATGTACGTACAATTTCAACTACAAACCTTAACACTTTAAAAGCAGTAAAATCGATCCTTATTGAACATTTAAGAAATGCATTTGTTCTCTGGGAAGGAACATAAATCAACGTCTGACGAAACATAATCTGTCTTTCTTCGAAATGCCTTCACCCCTCAATCTTAGGAAGATTAATTCTCTACAGAACTCAGTTCCTTTAGGATTTTTTTATATTTTATAATAATTAAATAAAACTGTGTAATGTACAAGGCTATTGTATATTATGTTGAAGCTATATGTTAATATGATGTAATATAAAATTATCTAGAAAACTCAATAATTTATTCAACATCAAGTAATCCTCTTGAAAATATAGATCCTTAGAGTCATTAGATCATATAATAAATACTTTATAATTAATTAATAATAAATATATTAATTCTTTATTTGATAAACTATACAGGTCAATAAATTATAACAAAGTTTAACAAGTAAAACAATGTCTTTATAATTTTGTCACTAATATTTAATTAAAAAAAAAAAATTAACTTGTGACATATGGGGAGATTCCAACATAAGTAAGATCTTTGTAAACACTTCTACAAATATTTTAAATTAAAAGAAAAAACATTTAATTTGTGAGTAATGTGAAATTACCTAAATATTTCTTACTAGACGTTCCTAAGGAAGTTTTCATATCATAAATTGGAATAAAATACGTTGTTTCAACTATTTAATTATTTGTATCGAGATTTATACTAATTTATATAAATTATTATATTTATTAACTGATAAAAACCATTTATTAATAACCTTATCTACCCTACAATGCTCAATAAATATTGTAACACAACAAGCACATATTGGCCTTTAAAATATTTAGTTACCTGCATATACAAGTTAGCAGAATACACCGAGGTTTTCTTGAGTTATATATGTAAACGTTAGTAATAAGACATTTGACTACAATCTAGATTCTGAGAAATAAATTATTTAACTATTGTATGAATAAAAACATGTATTACATTTGTCTTGTTACAAAATCTCATATTTTTAGTAACAATTGAAGCTACGTAAATAAAACATATTAAAGGTTTAAAAGCGACTTTTCCTACCTCAGTCATGATGTCATCCACTTGACATCAGGTAATCCAACCCACAAGACCACTTCGTACATCTTTACAGAGGAGGATAGGCAATGAGTACCCCGCCTTATTCTACTGTACTCAGCACGATAACCTAGGAGAACCTAACATAAAGATTAGAAATAAAAATACAGCAATCATATTCCAACTAGAAGATTATGTTAAAGACTCCATAAACTCATTAAACAAAATTACAAAAAAGGGTATTAAATAATTACAAATAGTAAAAAACAAAAAACACTAAATGAGACCTCCAGAGACGTTTATAAAAGGTAAAATACCACGGCATTTAGCAATATGTTTGAGCCATTCAACTTTACTTTCTTAGAAAGCATTCCAAAGGAGGTCGTGCTTTCTAAATCAGTAGAAAACGTCATCGGGCTTTTAGGAATGACGACATTTCGCGTTTCTTATTTCACATTATTTATTCTAAAGAATTGTAAACAGAACGTTTACTTGATATTTTTGTACGCTTATTACAACTCGTCTATATTACAGAAATACGTTTCTTTCTTATAAACTTATAATATTATTACATAGAATAATTTATAAAAGTAATAAATTGTGAATAGTTTTTTAAGAGATATTTCCATCTAGGTCTTGACAAATTTAAACAGTTGAAATAAAATTTAAAAGGAGTGCAAACTCAGGTCCATTTTTATTAGTAAAAATTTGTTGTAATATTTCATTTTATGATAAAAATGTGTAATTTTATTTAGGCGAAAACATTTGTAGCGACTTCTTC
>JBAIZL010000230.1:45000-47500 GCA_036971475.1 Prosapia bicincta | reverse complement strand
ATTAGTACATTTCTATCAGTTCTCCATTCCCTTATACTGATTAAATATTCGGTTTTCCAAATTTGATAAATTTATCTTTGTTAAAATATTTGATTATTTTTGTTGATACCGTTACACCTACTCTTAACTATAGTCTAGTAACACACTGTCAGACATGTAATTTTGGAAATTTTAATCAACCTAGAGGAAAAGGTAATCACAAGAAGCAGCACAGATACGGTTGGCTTTTAGATAAACAAAGACCCTCGGACCCCGTAACCCCTTATTCCTACAGAGGGGTAGGGGACTGCTCCCTGAGGAAATTTAGAGGGAACGTTAAGGTTGCTTCAAGCAGTAACATTTGTTTATAGTTGAAACGGATGACTTTACTGAATTTTTTAGAAACATTTTCGTCTAAAAAATGTCATCTTGAGACGCTTCGCAAAGAGTTTCATCTGGCACCGTCTCCAAGAATGAGGGCTGTAGGAACTTGCAATATTTAAGATGCAGATCTAAAAAATTGCCATACTGTTGAAAATCTTAAACAATTTTTAAGATTTTAATTTTCATGAGGTCTTGAGATATTTATAAATCAAATTTATATTAATAATTTGACAGTATATAGATTTTTCCGATTTAAATTATTTGTAAAATAAGAATTTATAAAACGTAAGATATGTTTAAAGTTAGTTTCTTTACAATGGGACTACTTTAAGGACATCATACAATACTAGGCAATATTATTGGTCCGTTGGGATCATGTTTTTTTGTTGTTTGGGTGATTCTTTTGTCAAAAGCTTAGTGGAAAATTTCGGAATGTATGCTATAAAGATATGTTGTCATTGCTAAGCCACCTAATTGTGTATGTATATTATATATTATTATAGACAAATTTATATGTGTAAATTATTCCAAATACATGAATGAATAAATTTACCTGACCTGCTTATCAACCAATCATCCTACACAAAAAACTATTTTCAAAATCATGAATTATTTTTCTAGAATATGTAGCCTACCGAAATGATGTGCTGAGTAAACAGATCCACTGTCCTACCTAGTGACTTAATCTAACCTTTGGTTGATTATTTTCTTCAGCTATGTTATTCAGAGTATACATTGCTCTTATATGGGACACATCCGAAATGCGTTACCACAGAAAAGATGCCATTTCTAAGAAAGGTATCTGAATCTGTACAGCATTTATTATTCATTTCATTACGAAAAATGTCTTGAAATTATCATATAAAACTATCAAAAGTCAGTTGTTTTCACTTAGTTGTACTTTCCAGGTTTTAGCAACACAAATCTAAGATTATTTTTAATTAGTCTCTTCCAAAATATCTCATTATAGATTTTAATTTTTATAAAACTTTGTTGGCTAGATTTTTCTTTGCTTTATTTCCTCATAGTAGAAGCTAATTCACCACTTTTCTGTCATATTCTTTTAATGTGTTGTTTCATTGGAATAATCGAAGACTAAATCCCTGTGTAGCTCTTACACGTGAAGTTTAATGAAGCTCTGTAAAAGAATTGGAACGAGCTTCGCCAACGTTGAAGACAACAGATAAAGGAAAGTTAATCTTTTAAAGGAAAAGTTTGAGGCCACGTACAGAAAATAAAGCGGGTAAGTAAACTTTTAGAAACGTAACTCCATCAAAGTTTGTATGAGTCCTCATTGTAACTCAACTTGGATTTTATTACGTGTTTACCTTTAAAATATACTGTATTTATTTAATGTGTGGAAAACTTACTAAATGATATAAAAAATGTCTTTGAATATTATTATTAAAAAAAAACTAACAAGTACCTTAAAATTTCGATTGGTTCACTAGTTACTCTCGTGTAAACACAGTGTACCCAATTAAATGTCTTTCAAATTATCCCATTACAATGTTTTAATTAAGTTAAACGAAGAAAAACACATTTTCTTAAAGTTACCATGCTATTAAATGTTGATAATTACGTTTCGTAGGACGTTATTTCGGACATAAGATCTTTAGTTTTGTAAAATATTGAACATTTAACCTCAAGATATTTTTTATTTTAAACAACCAAAATAGGATTTTAAAATAATAATTGTTTTATGTAGAATACCCTTAAGGAAGTGAGAGAATATTTTTGGATTCTCACACATACACATACTAAGACGAGCAAAGCTTTTATGACACGATTTTATACGAATCGATGGTTGAAGCAGTTGGATAACTTATTGTCCTTCGATTTATTTTCTTATACGAATTAAATCTATTAGTATAATCTTGAAACTTATTTATTAATCTTTTTTAGAATCATATTCTCGATATTAATATCTGTAAATAGGTCTAATTATTTTATATTTTCATTTAATAAAGTGGAAACGTTAAAAACAATCATAGCGAGTTTTATCGTATCAATTACGTCACTGGTTTATACATCAGACTATATTCCTATTATGTATTGACATTTTTATACCTTCCAAAGAAAACATACTGGCAGACATAATGCGTTACGGAGGTCAAGGCGTTTCCTCACATAGAAG
>JBAIZL010000230.1:15000-40000 GCA_036971475.1 Prosapia bicincta | reverse complement strand
TTTCAAGTAAATTAGATCTAATTGTATTAAACAGCATAATGTCTACTGATTAAAAGTTGACAATATAATACCACTATTGTAGAATTTCTGTTGTGTAAATCATAAACTTAGGCCATGCATTTTTTGTTAGAATTATTCTGTTTACGCGAATATAAAATCCGAATCAAAATTGAACCGTATTATTTATTTATTTAATATTAAACACATTAGGAGTACATATATTGCATCAAGTAATTAAATTTTTAATATGTCACTAACTCAAAACAGTTTTTTAATAGCAACATGTGTTTTGTGACGTCATGATTACAGATAGCCAATATACTGAAGCCCTGTACTTGTGACGGTACGCTTTAATAATTACACAGTTACGTTTGACATTCATTGGCTTCTAATGAGATTGCCCGCATGTTTAAGTGTCACTTGGGTGACGCAACGTTTATTGCCGACACAAGGATCGGTGTGCGTTTGTGGCGCCTAATTTAGCTAAATTTGTTACAAAATAAAGAACATTAAATATATTTTATTTATATAAAGGTTTAAATAATAAATGTGGTAACTATAGAGCCAGGTACAACTATTTATTTACAAAGGTAACGTTTCAATAACGGCAAGGTTGTCATCAGGCCTTTCCTCCTGCACTCTATTAAGAGTGACATAACCTTAGTATATTTATGAAATGAGTACATATTTGCTTTCATTAAATCACAGCACCTTTGTCCATGTGTACTAGTAATCAATGTGTTTACTATACACATCGCTCATAAATATACTAAGGGGATGACTCAGTGCTATTTTTTAATAAAGTGCAGAAGGAACAAGACCTGATGACGTCAACGCACCCGTTATTATAACGTTGCCTTTGTAAATAGTTGTACCTGATTCGCAAATCAACCGTATTTATTATCCAAACAAAAACCTCTGCGAGTGTAGACCTAATAACTAAATAACTGTTTTTTTTTTAATCCATGTAAAATATAATAATATGTTTCACAGTGGATTGAAGATGTTATTTTGTAAGCTATATATTTATCCGAGACTTTAAAACTTTAGGATAATTTCATTTCACAGTTATTTCATTACATGTTACCTATAAAACGAGGCAGAGAACTAGATCTTTAGTGTAGTGATGGTTGTAATAGATGGTTTAGATTTTAATTGATAAATTTTAAAACTAATGTTTATAATAAACGCTTTTGATTTAATTTTAATATAGCCCTTTCTTGAGGGAAGATGTTTCAATAATGTACTTTCTGCCTGAATAGGTAATTACTTTTCAGTTTTCATTAAAATCCCAATTTTAATTTTGACATTAACACTTCATTAGCTCAACCTTTACAAGGTTCGGTGAGGTTCTGAAGTAATAACACCACCAAAGGTGAATAAGTGTGAGCATCAGTACCTTTAACTTGCGTCAACAGGTTTTGTATATATTAGGCTTGGAACCAAATTGTCAGATCGCCTTTAAAGTGAGGGACATTCTGCAACGATGTATCCTTTGTCTTCGCCAGCGAGTACACATTATTATATAAATATATGAGACGTATTATAAATATAGTAATTAGTGTATGGAAATAATAAGTTAGAAATTTGCAGAAAAAACGACAAAGAGAGAATAACAGGGAAACAGTTTCATTCATTCAAATAGGAAATAGAAATTATTATATCCAGAAAAAAAACACATATGAAACATCTTCTAGTTATTTTGAAACAAAATTAAAGTATTTAAACGTATTTCTAAAATATATCCCTATATAAAAGTTAAACTTTGATTGAGTGAAATATTATAAAGGGGGGGATAAAAAGCCAGATATCCAAAGGAAAGACATCGATGTCTCCCTTTGTTTCCTCGAGGGAACGGGGACTAAGTTTGGAGCTTCAAGGGAGTATGGACATATTTGGGGAGGCTGGTAGAAGGTGCTAAATACAAGGACTTGTTTAATTTAAGGAACTTTTGAAAATTTAAACAAGATATATAAATGTTATTCATTTTACCATGATTGTATTTATTGTTAGTATACTAAATAAATATACTTTTTACGCGATATTCAACCAACTTTAAGACATAAATTTGTATATAGGGAGCGTGAGCTATAAGTCGGACTTGAAAAAGATAGAAAAGCAAAACACGCATTCAGTTCAATAATTAAAAGAACATTTTCAACAGAGCTTGGGTTTACCTTTATTTCATTAAGCGACTCTTGCAATTTTGGAACAGTTTCCAGCGTCCAAAGGTTTTACTGCGAAAGTCCTTACTTACGAGTGGAGGGGCTTCTTTTATTAACGTGCTGTGAATGAGATTCTGGGATTTAAAATAAGTGGAAACAGCGGGGGTCATTAAACGCCCCGCCGCAGTGGTTGTCGCTCTTACGCTTTCTCCGCTCTGTTCCCAATGTTTGCACTTTGATAAAAACTCTTTTCTACTTTGAATTTTAAAGAACATTAACAAGTTGTTTAATGTTTTAAACGTGGTTTAATGAAATGGTGTTTAATGTTTATTAACATAAAGTTAAATCTAAACTTAATAAATTCAAAGAGATAAATAATAATAAATTTAAACTACAATATAAACTATAAAATCTATACACAGCACAGTAGCATAGTTAAAATAATGAAACACAAATAACCCTTGCTACAAATATATAAACAGCCTTGATGTACATTTCGCTTAGATTCAGTATGTTTGTAACCTTCTGATGACGCTGACTGTGTTGGCAAATGTACATCAAGGCTTTATAAACATTTGTATCAAAGGCTTCTGTTGTTTAATTAATATAAAAACTTATTACCCCCCCCCTATATAACCTATGTAAGTTATATAATTTTTATAACCCCCCAACTTATGTCCCCGACTTATATAACCATAACGGCCTACAAACGAATCAATAATTTTAAAACAAAATACAAATTAATATAGGTTCATAATTGTATTTTTGAAATTGAGATTTTGTTCACATATGTATGAAGTACATTTAATATACAAGAACAAGATTACTCAAGAGACTAACAGCTACTACTTGGGGAGCTAACCAAGATGTTTTAAAGACTGCCTACAAGTCATATATGAGACCAATCTTAGAATATGGTACCGAGGTGACAGTCACGGTGAGTAAATGCACCACAAATTTACTTGATTTTGCTCAAAACAATGCTTCAGGAGTGATAACTTGTGCTGCCAAGTCCACTCCTATTGCTGTAATAGAGGCTCAAATTGAGATTGAAACACTACGGATACGCAGAGAGATGTTAGCCCCATGTTTTTGGGAACGATTTAAACGAATAAACAAATCTTGGGATGAGTACCATAAACCCACAGATAGACTACAATCCAAGCGAACACCCCTTGACTGTTACAAGGATCTTTATAAAAAGTATGGAGTCACTCCCGGAGAACCAGCTCCACTTACTGTTTTTCAGGACTGCTTCCAGAAGCTCCCTGAGGCAGAGTTCCTCCTGACAGATCACCACTTGCCAAAGCATGCATCTTCGGATCAGGAGCTTAGAAGTACAGCCCACGGAACTATCAATGAAAAATAAACTGCACCAGAATGGCTCCAAATTTACACAGATGGATCATCCATACCTGGATCAGGCGAAACAGGTGCTGCATACTACTGCTCATATTTTGAGGGATTTTCTGCTGTCGAGGCCCACCTTATCAACTATGACGGTGAGGTAGCTGCCATATATGGTGCAGCAATAGAACTTGAGAACCTGACTGCTCCGGGTAGGACCGTTTTCCTTGTTGACTCTAAGACCGCCATCATGAATCTCTGGGAACTCACGGACCGATTGTAGTAGAACAATAGAATGTAGAAGAAAACTAAATGCTCTCATAAATGCCGGGTGGGTACTTAATTTCCAGTAGATCCCGAGCCATGTTAACATCACTGGCAATGAAAAGGCTGATCACTAGCCAAGCAGGGAGCAAGCCTCCCCCAGCCCGAGGATCTGAGTTCACTACATTCCTCCAGGTCGCTAATAAAGATGTCCACTAAAAAATGGAATCACGGTCGATTGAGGGAGCTCTCAGCAGGAAAACGGTGGGAAAAACTTGTGACGCGTGGACCAATTGACCAAAACTTGCCCCGATCTGTTAGCGTTGCAGCTTTCAGATTGAAGACCGGTCATGATTATCTTGCTGCGCACCTCCACCGGATTCATGTGCTACCGACCTCGGAGTGTCTGCTGTGTGGTGGTGAACTTATGGATGCCGAACACCTTAATGATTGCACAGCCCTGGACCGGGCCCAGGATTACAGCAGTCCCATCTTCAGGGATGCCCATCTCTACTGGTCAGCGCGTCGCCAAGAGTGGGCGTTGGCTAGTAGTAGTACATTTACTATACACGTTTAAAAGTACTTCCCCTCATTAGATTTGATTCGTCGAAGGCAATTTGACAACAATTAGAATCTCTTGCTCGAAAGATTACGTAACAAGACAATATAAAAAAGCATTTTGGTGGAGATTAAACATGAAATGCTAGAAACACAAAATATTTACACAACTCAAAAATAATAAACATTAATTCTATTGGTGTTTCAATGACTTAGGTGAATGTTGTAGTCAGTTATGCTACCTCAAACATACAACTTTCATTAAGGAAATGGAACATGACCTATACTATTTTTATAAAAGTGAAAACAGGATTTAAGCACTGCCAAAATCTACAACCACGGGCCCTAATATATTTACAATGAACAAATTGTGAACTACAAATAGTTTGTTTGATTTTGATAATAATAAAGTAATTATAAAATGTAATATTAAAATTATTTAAATAATTTAAACTAAACATAATACTAACACTAAATTATTTTCAATAATATGGAATTTTTAATTGGGAAAAAAAGCTTTTTATATGGAGATTAAACATGAGATTATTTACACAATTCAATTATAAAACTTTAATTTCATACGCGTTTCAATGACATAAGTCATCATCATCATCATCATCATCATCATCATTAGTTAAGCTACCACAAACATACAAATTAGTTAAAGAAATGGAACATAGCCTATACTATTTTTGGCATTACCAAATTTACAATTACAGGCACCAATATATTTACAATGAACAAAATGAAAGCTACAAATATAAATTTTCGATAAAAATATAATTATAAAATATAATAATAACAAAATAATTTAAACTAAACATAATATAATATTTAACACTAAAATATTTTCAATAATATGGAATTTTAAATTGGTCCTAATTCATTGTTACACATTTTATTTTTATATCTATTTATAAATTCCCATGCATCTGATTTCTTAAAACTTATCACATTTTGTGAAATGTTTTGTTTAAAATGTTTCAACTATTAGAGTAAGGTATAGAATATATATTGTAATTTATATATTCTGCAAATGGTTACTACATTCGGTAAATAAGACACTTCAATTTCGCTAGACGATGCTAAAAATGACATTAATATAAAAACTTCAACACTGAATAACGTTGGAGAACGTTAAGTCGTTTATTATTTGGGGATTAAATAAATTTTCAATCTCAGTTTCTCAAGGGATTTTCCGTCGGTTAAGTTGGTACTCTGCTAAGTACTGGGTCGAGTGGCGAAGTTTGTTTTATTAACGTGCTTTGAATGAAGATTTCGGTCTCAAAAGAACGAGAAGAGGTCATTAAACCCTCACCTTAGTAAATAATCTTACCGTGCGCAAAGGATAAAGGTCCTGAAATTAAATGTTCCTTACTCGTACAAAAACATAAACTGTGGAACATACAAGGATTTTAAAACGTATATAATTTATATAAATTGCTTGAGAGAAATTACAACCTATTTTCATTTGTAGTTAACTCACAATATAAATTGAATTTTACTCTCTTCAATTTATTAATTCATTTATCAGATTTTATTGGTTATTTACATTAATAAAGATGTAAGATAAAAAGAGTTTACGAAGTAAGAAAATGGTAAAAATGGCATTTTATTCCTACTATTTTAATAGTTGGTTTTATTAAACCAATCAATACCTTTTCTTGCATTATCTTACCTTAAGTACTGTATTATTAAAGTGCCCATTGACTCATTAGTTATTGTCTGAACATTGTCAATACATATTATATTAGAACTAGCACAGCACAACACTACACTAACTCAAATGGTTTGGTTCTCTTCAATCTCCTAACCATGGACTGGTTACAGAGAAGTATAGAGCCACTGCACTTGGACGAATTTGAAGTCTCTTTTCATTTATTTTTTTTCCATCTTCTTTATTTCTTCTGTTATCGTCTGGATATTCAGATCGCTGTGAATGTCTTCCTTTTTTACATAACAAGGGACATATAATATTTCTCAGCACCTTATTTTGGAACATCTGAAAATTATCTATATTAGACTCCTTTGCACATCCCCACAGTGTGCTCTCATAGAACCAAACTGGTTTCAAGAGCAGTTTGCAGATTTTCATTTTATTATATATATTATTTTGTTATATAATGAAAGGTTTGAGTTTCTATCCAATAACCAATAGTGCTTACGGTATTTGATATTTAATTCCTCCTTCTTTTTCTTGATGTATTGTTTCCATCTTAATTTAGCATCTAGGTTCATACCTAGATAGTTATCATTATTTTGATAAGGGATGATGATTCCGTTAACATCTAACAGCGGAGGAAAAAAAGGGCATGAGTAAACAATATGGTTACGGTACCTCCTATACCAGTAATGTTAAATTTAACAACTTTGATGTACCTTTTTAGTGAAACTAAGTACAGTACTGCATTGAAAGTTTCATAGCTTCTTTGGGGACTGTTTATAAACATTTTAACAGAGGGTTAAAAAAAAACAAATTCTAGAAAAAATATGATCTTTTTTATTTTGCACAAAAAAACTCAAAAATATTAATATTTTCATTTTATATCTCAACATAAAACATGGTAAACATAAACATAAGAAATCCTCGTATTAAAGTTTGTACAGGCATATCATAAACTAGTAGTAAATATTTGATAAGCCTATGTGAAATGGTTCCTGAGAAAAGGTAGACCTACATTATGTACAAAAAAACACAGTTTTTCTAAAAAAACTCTAAACATTATCTTTAGCTTTAAATAATACATGCCTGAGGCATATGAAGGCCAGGCGCAGGCTTCCTAATCATCTCTTTTATCTGGTCCTCCAGCTTCCTTTTCACAAGTCTCTTACTCTGTCTAGCCCTTTTGTGAAATTCTGAAGCTTCCCATTCGCCTTTTCGAACTCTAATTGTGTCCAAAGATCTCATCGTCTTCACGCAGTTTGATCCCGGCTCAACACCCAAACTCTTCAATAACTGACACTTTATTATGTTGCCTTCATTAAAACTAGCTACTGCATCATACACACCTAAACAAAGAGTCCTTAGACCTACAAAGTATATTTTAGGTAGCTTACTCCATATAACGTGTGTGTGTGTGTATGTGTGTGTGTGTGTGTGTGTGTGTGTGTGTGTGTGTGTGTGTGTGTGTGTGTGTGTGTGTGTGTGTGTGTGTGTGTGTGTGTGTGTGTGTGTGAGTTCAAAGATTCATTGGGATTTTGAGTCTTGCCGTGTAAGCATTTGCGGAGTAACTCAGGTGCACTCAAATCTTTAAAGATTGGTTTTATTTCTTGCATGACATTTCTGGTAAATCATAATGCTTGTTGTGGTCATGCTTATTCTTCAAAGCTACTGCTGTTTGGTATTTACACCAGCTTGTGTCCCCTTTCGGGCAGAGGCCATGTTGAGGGTTTTCGTTAGACGATAGCAAATGGTAAAACTCAGCCCACACAGCCTTTTTCATAGAGTCTAAATCTGCTGTATTTCTCCTTATTGCTAAGCCATAATAATTTTGTATTTGTAGTACAGCTGCATCTGTAAGTCTACCTCTGCCTGATAAAGGTTTCTTGTCCACAAGCTTGGTTCCTCTAGATCTTACTTTCAGTACCTTCAAACGCGTACCCATTCGCTTTTGGACGTGACCTACACATTCCAATTTTTGAATTTTGAAGTCATTTCCATATAAATGTGCCTCTTCTACATGTTGAAAGGTTTTGGAATCACCATCACCTAGGTAAAAGCATAGTGAACATTTCTGTCGAGGGAACGTTTAAAAATCCATTACGCCCATGACCTCCACGCCGAGGTAATTGGCGATGCAAGTGTTCAAATGAGTGTTTCCGTTTACCTAAAACTATGTTATATATATATATATATATATATATATATATATATATATATATATATGTATATCAAAATGATCAGAATGAAACATAGAATAAGAAGCAAATATTAAAAAAAATTCATATTTTTTTCATTTTTGAGGTACCACACCCCCAACGCTATAGTAACCTGAAATAAATTGTAGCATTTATAAAATTTGTGTTTTTTTCCAGTTGAACTTGCTATAATGATATAAGAATTTTAGGTGAGATTTTTAATTTTCACTTACTTTAAAACCCTAGATTTGTTGTACTAATAATTACTTTCGCCTGTAGTATTGTTACAAAGTACAATAGATATAATAAAATGTAACTTCTTTGTATATTTTAAGCCATTTTTTTTCAATATGATTTTTTTATGAGAAAAGCCAATAACCTTTCCTTAATTACTCAGTTATAGTATTTAAATTTTAAACGCACTGAACGCATATTCCTGCGATATGCTTTTAATTTTAAAAATTCAATGGTTCAAAAATATGTCTGAACTGAAGAACTAAAAGTTCCAAAGATACAGTTGTAAAATAACTAAATGTTTATTAAAAGATTATAGAATAAAGATTGACTGTGTTGCATGAAAATAACTCTTAATGTAATAATCTAGTCACCTTTTTGCTAGTCGCAAAGTTGTTAATAAAACAACTTTTAATTTAATTTAAAATTTAAGCTAAATGAATACAAAATAATATCATTTGTTATATGTATGAGATAAATAATTTAAAAAATAGAAGAGTTGGATTGCGTATTATGTAAATTCTGCTTTATCCTAGGAATAAGAATTCTTAACCACAGGAATTTGCTCAAATCAACTAAAGGGACGTCCTCAATTTACCATAAAGGTTTTATACAGACATGTTTTTATGTAGATAACTATTCTTTGAGCTTAGCTTGTGAGGTTATGTTAACACAAATAAAATACGTACACAAAACTTACAAATTAATCATTTATTTGAGTTTTGAGTGTTAATCTTTACTTGTATGTTGGTATGTATATTTTCTGTATGCATTTTATTTGATATACAATTATAGGTTTGATTTTAAATGTATACAAGTAATATAATCATTATAAGTATAACTATTTGTTTTAAATTTGTTTTCTAAACGTTTTTATGATTCTCTATTTAGACTTCGAAGAAAACTTTGAACACTTACAAACAAAAATCTATTCAATCCTAAAGAAACAGGTTTTTCAATTCCTTCTATTAGTTCACACTCTTCTTATAGACATCTCGGTCAAATTTTCAGTCGTTCATAAAATAACTTTTATTACGTAAATTCAAATACATTTTTTTTTTTAATTTGTAGTGAATGACAATCGATGTTAATAAAGTTTTTTATATAATAATTTCATAATTGAAAAATAATTAACTAACTTTAGTTTTAAATGGGACCAGCTCTTTTCACAAAATTGGTAAGATATAGAATATAAGTAAATAATTCGTCCCATTTGGCTTAAAATAAGTGATATCATATGATTCAATAAAACAGATTTTATGTTATAGCGTATGAGGTAGAGAGCGCATATGATTTGTAGCTTTATTTATATTATTTGTAATTATTTAATAAAAAGTAACCGAAACAAAAGTTTTCTTTGTTGACTTAAGTGGGAATTTGCCTGTTATAGTAATAAAAAAACATTACCCCATTTGCTATAAACTACTTTCCTTGGTTATGAAGTGTATATAGATTAATTTTACAATTGAACTCATTCCAGTTTTTTCCTGAATTATATAATCTCCCACTCATTGTTTCTCGCTCGAAGTTTGTAACATTTAGTTTAAAAAGAATATTTAACCTCAAATCGGTCGCGCCGCTAATATAACAAAAAATATTATGTAACAACATTTTTCGAGCTATTGTTCTGACGACCGACCAAAGTGTCGTTGACCTTATCCAGTAAACGTTTTGGTGTCGATATGATGACTAACCGTTCTAAAGGGGAGTATGGGGGGATAAAGTGTCGCGCCGCTGTTCTAGCTAAGGAGTTATTATTTCCTCAAAAACGCAAGCTTTTGTTTCATAAATAGTTTGTTTGTGTGTTTGGTGTCGTCTTGATTTATTAAAATTGATCTCTAAGCAAAGTGTAAACACTGAATTTTTTTTATTGTGGGCTAAATGTAAATATTGCGATTAAAATACTGCCTTATTTTGTTTCATTACGTAATTTGTTTATGTGCTTGAATGTGGTGTTAAGGGGAAAATGTGTTTACAATGAATTCATTTTCTTCAAAAAAGAGCAGACTTCATCATGGGCGGATTTAAGGTTAGAAAAGTGATGCTTCACGTTATACGGCCATGGAAAACACTGACAGCGAGCCGTTTGCTGATGACAACAGAATGAAAGAACACCAAATGCGGTCAATGTTAATTTACCACCGAGTCAGCAAGTTAGCTTCTGAAGAGATTCCTACACCAGCCTCCAACACTATTGTGCAGGCAACCTCTCCGGGTTTTATAGGTTGGAAAATAAAATGCATAAAGTGATAAACGTATCTCCGAGGTAAAGACAACTTAATCAAATGGCATATTCACATACTACAAAGCAAAAATAAACAAAGAAAAATATATTTACTATGTTAACTAGTGGTTAATAATCGGGAGAGAACAAAAAACCAATTGTTGATTGTTGAAGAATATTTGTTTAACGAAATAACCGTTTTACCAAACAGTGACATCGGTATGTATGACATCAGTTACAAACAGTATGTAACAGATAATGTGTTGTGAGTGTACTAGATCAAAAATGTCAATCTGTTTATGGGTAATGAAGGACATCAAAATGACGCTTTTCAAACATTTTCTATAAACTAATTTTAAATATTTTCTTACGCCTAAGTTACCTTATAGTTTGTAATTTACACATTTTTTTCTAATTTTTATTGAATAAAATAGATTTAAATGAAAATGTTTGGTATATTTAATGAGTTTGAAATGTTTGGTCTACTATTCACGCTACGAACCGGGGCGTGATCACGAGTTTGTACCTCCAACCAATCTAACACCATTTTAGACCTGGCTTGATTGTAAAAAAATAGTCCATAAGCGGGCTTATGTTGCTTCATTTCACCATTCATTCACTACACTTTAGGAAACTTGAAAATTTTATAATAAATTGTCCTCAGTGGATACTTTGTAGATATATTTTAATAAAGCTTTATAGTAATCTAGTTGTAACATAGTGTGGTAACTCCTCAATAACTTCTCGATAAACCCGAGTACTTCCAATATAAATCTTTAATAGGATAGCGATTATTTACGGATGCCCACAGTTTCCCACACTCACGATTGGATAAAAATGAAAATAAACGAGGGTTAACTAATATCAATTTTGTTTATTGTTTTTTTGTGTGACAGATGGGAAATACTGCAGATGGAATCCAATACGTCTCAGATTACACGAGATATTTTACAGGAATAACTCAGTTTCACCTAACGTTTCTTTCTCTTCCTAGATATATCACTCTATCCCAACACAAGGCTGTATGATTGTACATATTTTATCTAATAAAACTGAATATTGCTTGCCAGTGAATGGAGCTTTATCATATCACTTCAAAGTTGCTATATTATTTCTCTGATTCTGTTGCAGAAATTGTTATTCTGCTATATAAAACTAACGTGTTCTCGTGAACAGACAATCAGGTTTACTTCTGGTTTGTAAAGGTGGCCAGGTATTTTATTAAACTAATAATATGAACCTAATAATACGCACATTTAAGGTAATATTCTGTCCCTGTACCACAAAAAGTAATAAAGAAAATTAAAATCAACTCCAACTTAGGTCAACAAAGAAAAATTTTATTTGAGTTACTTTTCAATAAATAATCCCAATCAATATAAATTAGGTAATATAATCTATGTGTTAAAACATCTGTTCTATCACATAACCTGTAACATAGAATCTGGTGTTTTATGGAATGGTGTTATCACTTATTTTAAGCCAAATGGAACGAAATTACTATATTGCAAACTATGCCTTTTTGTGCAAAGTTTTTTTTCCATAGAAAACTAAAATTTAATTTAAATCATTTTAAATTTAATTAGTGTAATAATATTTGAAAAAATTGTGTTAACATCAATTGTCATCCACTACAAGTTAAAATAAATGCTTTTGAACTCGAGTGAATAAATAAAAAGTATTGTATCAACGATTGAAAATGTGAACAATATATATATATATATATATATACATAGAGAGAGAGAGAGAGAGAGAGAAAGGAGAGAGAGAGCTATTAGCAGGAATTGAAAAAACTACAAAGTTTAAATGATTATCTACAGTTGTTATGTGGTGGTTTAGAAAACACTTTACCATTTTTATAAATTAAGTATCTGAGAATTGTTTTAAATACGATACGAAATATAAGTACACTTTCTTATGGGAAATTGCATACAAATTAAACAAAGAACAGGAAGTGTACAAGACGCATGAAATTATTATTAATTTTTTACCAAACTCTGCCTGCTCGTTTAAATAGATAAAACCTCTTAAACAAAAATAAATATAATAATAAACTAACGAGAGGTTTAAAAAAACGTTTTTTTTGAGTTTAAGGGATTTTATTTATTTAAATCATATCTACGCCACACTGTCTTCAAGTTGTAATTGTTTTGAATAGTTTATTGATGTAAAGCTGTGGTGGCGCTAGCGATGGTTTTGATGCTGGTTGGTTATTGAATAAAAACAAAATAATTTTCCCTGCAACCATCTTTCTTTATTTCAACAAAGTACCAATTCGCTTCACACTGTCAGAAAGTATTCCCAAATCAGTTTTGTCTTCATTATTTTACTTTACAATGTGTACATAAAGCTGATATTAGGTGCTTAGTTAACAGAATATAAATTTGACAATATCCAATATTTTGTTTCGCCGCCATCATTTTTCTGTTGTATATAATGTGGGAAAGATCTATATAAATGGATATTTGGCAGTAAATAACAGCAAGGCTTTAAGCTTTAAGTAACATCAAAGAGTCCAGTTAAGGCATTCCTATGTCTGGTGGAGACTGTTACTACGTCATAGTAAGAATGTGGAACGTATCACAGTTCATTTGGGAAGATTGTTAGGCTCGATGTAATGTACGTGCAGTGTTTGCGCGCGCGCGCGCGGCTATGTGTGTGTGTGTGTGTGTGTGTGTGTGTATGTTTGTGATTATAAGTATGTTGTCAGTATTTAAGGAAAGCTCATGTTTTTCACTCACACTTACAAATATAGTTATTATTATTTTAATGATTTGACAGGCTTTACATTATTCATTTTTTTGAGATTTTACAAATGAAAAATTAAAAATCACTGCTAAAGGTTATAAAATGTTTAATAAAAATTCAATATTTGTGAGTAAAAAGAGTAAATTGATTAACTTCATTTTCAAGATAATATATTTATGTTTATAAAACATAAAAGATGCAGTACTTTTAAAAAGACAGATAGATTCAAATCAATTTGTTATTTTTTCAAAACTACTACCGGACAAAGGGTCAAATAATCTTGTTAAAAGAAGGTTGAATACGACTTACAAGTAATACGATAGATTGTTTATCTTGAAGAGACAAAATTATTTCGCTAGGAGATCCGAGATTAAATTTGTGACATAACAATTCTTTTGTAACACTCTTAAAAATAAGGTGTTACATATAAATTCATTTATATATTTAATTTTTATTTAATAATTATATCGTCCCAATATAAAAGAAAATTTTTGTTTTCTTGGTGCTTATTGTGGATCTAGCGTAGGTAGTAAGCGCTCCTAGCGGGCGAAATTGAAAAATATCGTGCGAGTTAGTAACTTAAGGTAATTAAGCACATCACGCCATGTGACGTAAGCATGAGGCGATTCCTGACAACCAATCAGAATATTTATATATATAAATAAGAGTGGGAGTTTGTTTGAAAATTTCAGTTAGCGCGTCCTTGCAACGACCCCACTTCTATAAAAGTCTTCGAACGAGACGGACGTGATGGCTTTTTCGGACATAACCTAGAAATTAGTAAGCTTCCAGTATTCAAAATTTAAGATGTCAAGGCCGGTACCAAATTTTACAAACTCAACTAAAGAAGAAGTCAGAAGCGATTATTTATGTGTTTCAAACAAGTAAAAGTTTATATCATTTTTGTTTAAGAGCGCTGATTGCAAAAGCAATGTGCAGTGATTAGTGTACAAAAGTGATGTGCAATGTTCAATGATATGTGTTAAAGTGTTTTACAAGTAAAGTGCACAACCAGGTACGTTTTAGATAATAATAAAGAAAATGTGTTTTAATGTTAACTAAGTTGAAGAATTTTTAATTGATAAACGGTTAACACATGAATGGTAGAAATTATCCTTTGAATATTCATTTCTAAATATTTAATTGGGAATCTTAAGTTACTACCTTCTCGATATATATAAATTTGAAAAGTTAACAAGCAATTAAAATATGTATGGAATAGTTAGCAGTTATTAAAAGTTAATTACTCGACACATGGTGTCATTTGTTCTTTTGTAATTTGTCATTGATTAATAAATTGTTTAACTTTGTATTTTAAAATTTTCAATTCTTATTTCACAAGTAACCTAGTTCTAGCTTCAAGATAGAAAAGCGTCCCAGACAGATAGTAATTGCCTGAGCTCTGGCATAGAACTAGAGCCCTCGTAAGTAAAATTAATTATGTTGGTAATAAACAATTAATAATAAAACATTTCAAATAAAATAAAACTTACCGAGGTGAAAAGGGCCTGACCGTTACACTTTAATAAAACCTCATTGACATTAAGTCTTTAACATTCATTTTATACGAATTCTATAGCTATATATGGATTTATGTTTTTTTATAATATTTTCTATTTTACGCATGTCACACATCACTTTTGATTCACTGAGAGCTTTTTATATTCCTATCGCAACTCGTATCAGACTCTGTCTGCAGAAGACGCACGTAGCTGGGATGTGTTTCATGCGCTAAAGGAGAAAACATTTTGACACCCTTCACAATTTGCGCCAGGAAATTAGATGACTATCGGAGCAGGACACGAAATTCAATCAGTTGACTTTAGGCATCAACGACTATTTCACGCCTGATTTAGCCATAAACCAACCTCTAGACCTGTCTTATAACATTCAACTAAATATCACTTAAGTGATATAATTCTATGAATGCAGTGAAATTGTCAGCTAAAGGTTTTGCAAATATTGTAATAATCACGAAACCAAACAATGCATAATATATATTAATTATAATTCAAATGATAAAAAATTAAATGAGGTTTTATTAGAAAATGAAGTAAGCAAGTTACGACGTAAAGTGATTTGTAAATCAATAATTTCACTAACCATTGCTCCCTTGCAATAGTTATGTTGCCATAAAAACTGTTGTTACCCTTTAAAAAAACATGAGCTACTCATAACAAGACATTTCTAGTAATTTATACTTATACTGTACGTAACAAGACTCATATTTTATATAACAAGACTAATATTTACCGTAACAAAACTTATACTTTACGTAAAAGGACTAATATTTACCGTAACAAGCCTCATACTTCCCATAACAATACTTATACTTTACGTAAGAAGACTAGTATATACCGTAACAAAACCTATACCTCCCGAAACAATCTGTAACAAGACTATTAATTACCGTAAAAAAACATATAGGCTACTTCCCGTATCAATGTCTATTCTTTACGTACCAATACTAATAGTTACCGTAACAAAACTTATACTTCCTGTAACAATACTCATACTTCCCGTAACCATACGTATACTTCCTATAACAATAATAACAATTACCATAGCAAGACTTATAATTACGGTAACAATAATTATACTTTGCGTAACAAGACTAATAATTACCGTAAAAAAACATATACTTCCCGTATCAATATCTATACTTTACGTAACAAGACTAATAATTACCGTAAAAAAACATATATTTCCCGTATCAATATCTATACTTTACGTACCAATACTAATAGTTACCGTAACAAAACTTATACTTCCTGTAACAATACTCATACTTCCCGTAACAATACGTATACTTCCTATAACAATAATAACAATTACCATAGCAAGACTTATAATTACGGTAACAATAATTATACTTTACGTAACAAGACTAATAATTACCGTAAAAAAACATATACTTCCCGTATCAATGTCTATACTTTACGTACCAATACTAATAGTTACCGTAACAAAACTTATACTACCTGTAACAATACTCATACTTCCCGTAACAATACGTATACTTCCTGTAACAATAATAACAATTACCGTAGCAAGACTTATAATTACGGTAACAATAATTATACTTTACGTAACAAGACTAATAATTACCGTAACAAAACTTATACTTCCCGTAACAAAACTCATACTTCCTGTAACAATAATAATATATACCGTAACAAAACTTATACTTTCCGTTACAAAACTTATACTTCCTGTAACAATAATAATTTTTACCGTAACAAAACGTATACTTCCCGTAACAAAACTTATACTTCCTGTAACAATAATAATATTTACCGTAACAAAACTTATACTTTCCGTTACAAAACTCATACTTTCCCTAACAATACTTATACTTCCTGTAACAAGACTAATAATTACCGTAGCAAGACTTACACTTCCCGTAACAATACTTATATTTAACGTAGCAAGGCTAATATGTAACGTAACAACATTTATACTTCTCTTAACAAAAATCATACTTCTCGTAAAAAAAACGTATACTTCCTGTAACAAGACTCATACTTCTCGTAACAATACTTATACTTCCTGTAACAAGACTAATATGTACTATAACAAAACCTATACTTCCTGTAACAAGACTAATATATACCATAACAAAACCTATACTCCTCGTAACAAGACTTATACTTCTTGTAGCAAGACTAATATGTACCATAACAAAACCTATACTTCCCGTAACAATACTTATACTTCCTGTAACAAGACTAATATGTATCATATCATAACCCATACTTCCTGTAACAAGACTAATATGTACCATAACAAAACCTATACTTCCTGTAACAATACTTATACTTCCTGTAACAAGACTAATATGTACCATAACAAAACCTATACTTCCTGTAACAAGACTAATATGTACCATAACAAAACCTATACTTTCTGTAACAAGACTAATATGTACCATAACAAAAACTATACTTCCTGTAACAAGACTAATATGTACCATAACAAAACCTATACTCCCCGTAACAAGACTTATACTTCCTGTAACAGGACTAAAATGTACCATTACAAAACCTATACTTCCCGTAACAAGACCTATACTTCCTGTAACAAGACTAATATGTACCATAACAAAACCTATACTCCCCGTAACAAGACTTATACTTCCTGTAACAAGACTAAAATGTACCATAACAAAACCTATACTTCCTGTAACAAAACTTATACTTCCTGTAACAAGACTAATATGTACCATAACAAAACCTATACTTCCTGTAACAAGACTAATATGTACCATAACAAAACCTAAACTTCCTGTAACAAGACTAATATGTACCATAACAAAACCTATACTTCCTGTAACAAGACTAATATGTACCATAACAAAACCTATACTCCCCGTAACAAGACTTATACTTCCTGTAGCAAGACTAAAATGTACCATAACAAAACCTATACTTTCCGTAACAAGACCTATACTTCCTGTAACAAGACATAAACTTCCTACTTCAAGACTTCCCTTTATTATTCAAAATTTATTCTGACCATAATAAGAGTTAAATTATAAACATAGTTTCTAAGCTAAAGTAATTATAAACAAAGGTACATTCCTAGCTATGACAAACAATAATTAATAATTCTAAAAGTAAAATGAAAAAGGTTGAAAAAACCTTTGGTATTGTTCCTAAAACGCATATACAAGGTTTTTACATAGTTACTGGTATTTGAAAGAATTCAATTTCAGACAACATTTATTTGGTCTTTGTGCATTCATAGCTGGACAGTTGTTTCAGATTTATTTGGTTTTGGAACGACGATTAACTTCTTTTAAATATTGGCATGCGCTGCTGAAGGGCGAGAAATCTTACAATTTCCCCCAGAATGATTACTTTTTTATTCATTACAATTACTGTATTTGTAGTTTGCAATTGTAAACTTAATGTTTCAATTTGAAAACCCCATTTTCTCTCGTGAGTATAAAATCCGTCCCAAAAATTTTACCTAAAGTAAAGTACAATGGAGAACTTTGAAATAAAATATTGGTTGTCCTATGGGTTAAATAGAAGGATTTGAATCAGCGACATCAAAGGGAAAACACGAAAGAAGAAAGTATTACGCATTGCTTCCTTTGAACACATTCAAAATATTTTCTATAGTTTGCATCTTTGTAAAATAAACCGATTTATCTGTAAGATTCTAGCATTGTAAATTATTAGCAAAATATTCATTTACGTTTTTTTTTTTTATTTATATGATTAGTAAGCATTTTTTTTTGTTATATAATTTTCTACACAAATAAAAAAAAGCAATTTAGAATACAATGTTCTATTATATATATATATATATATATATACTAGGGATGGGCCGATTCCTAAAATTTTCGATTCCGATTCCGATTCCGATTCTAAAATTTTCCGTTCGATTCTCGATTCTTTACTCGATTCTCGATTCTCGATTCTTTCAAGTTATATTAGCTTACATTCTAGTTCTCTAATAATTAATTTAGTTAACATCTTGGTCATATGGCAAAACCTTTTAAAAGTTCTGTTTTAATGTAATAGGCTACACAAAACCTTCAACCTTGATTTATCAATAGGCATTTTTTTAAACATAAAAACATATCAGAATAAAGTAATGACTTATTTTAAAGTTA
The DNA here is from genome assembly GCA_036971475.1 of Prosapia bicincta. Classification (NCBI taxonomy): domain Eukaryota; kingdom Metazoa; phylum Arthropoda; class Insecta; order Hemiptera; family Cercopidae; genus Prosapia; species Prosapia bicincta. The sequence goes on along the minus strand of JBAIZL010000230.1, from coordinate 20,979 downwards.
AAAATGTGAACTTTACTTATTTTATGATGTTTGAAAAAATTCCTAAGCCTATTTACATTGTCTCCCAAGCAAAACAAAAATTAAAAACAAACGAACGACATAAAAAGTAAAAAATTAATACAAATAGGATAGTTTTTAATATTTAAAAGTCTGGCAGGTAATGTACATTTCTGTTCAAAAACACAAGCATTTGAATACGTTGTGGGTCAAGCTAGTTTCATCGCTAGTCACATATAGCTCCTGAAGTTGAGAAAGGTTTTTCAGAAAACACTGTCGCGAGTAGGCAGACAGGTATTTTATTGCCATTGCATTTAAATGAGGGTATTTGGCACTTTGTACTGCCAAATACTTCCCAACATTACAATCTGGACTGGCTAATGGTTCCCCCAGATAATTGTTTACTTCTTCTTCTACTATCAATTTCCCTGGGGTACCTTCTTCCCCAACATTCTGGATTAGTGGGGCATACCTTCTCCACATCTGGTGGGACCTTTTTTTCTGCCGGTGTCTGGAACAAGTGCAACTGATTCAGGCCTATTTTGTATTTATTACTCAATCCCAGTTGATTTTTAACCGACTATCACTTGTAGGTCCTGTGTCTGAGGATAAAGTTTCTTTAAGTATAGATCTTTTTTGTTGATAAATTTGGGCAAAATGAATGATGTTTAAGTGCTTTTTCATATTTGATATATTATGTGGTTTTCCACCGTCAGTTTCTGTTAACCGTCATCGAATTGACGCGACGGCCAGTACCCTGAACCGAATACCGCCAGGCCTCTTGAAGCTTTATGTTTATTAGTACTACTCAGCTGGTGTTGCTCTTTTGGAAAAATTAAGGCACAGTATTTAACAACAAGCTTCACACTACTTACAGATGTATTTATGATAGTTTTTGTTTGATAGATAAACGCCGACGGGATTAAAAACATGATGTTATTCTAAGAGCTTTTTGTCCGTAGTTACGGGCCGACACACATATTTGTTATAACGTATTGTAATGATTTTCACTACTGTTTTCAAAATTTCACAAAACCTTAAAAGTAAGTCGGAAAAATTGACTAAATATTTAGTTGTAAAATAATCCTTAAAAACGGACTTTGTGAAAGTTAAGTACAAACATTGATACACTTAGATAAACTCATCCTTACTAGGAAGTAAATTATAACGTAAATTCCTTAACAAGTATATTATTTGGTGTTAAAACGTTTACTTAATATGAATATAGGATAGTATTTATTGGACCTGTAGCATTACTTATCAGAGAGAGAATATATTACACTTTAGTTCTATATTCAAAATATTTATAAACTCACAAATCAATCACATGTGACACGTTTACGTGTCTTAGTGATAGGCGCAAAAACACTTTTATCACCAGTCTATTTATTATTTGGGTAGCCGGGACATGAAATTATGGTTTTGTTGTTTCTTGCTAACACAAAACACAAAAAATATCAAAACAGTGTGGCACAGATAATAAAATTTAATTAAATCAAAATGTCGGGTAAATTGGTCCGACGGAGTTTATTTACGTTTCATTTACGGTAGGAAAAAACTATGTTGGGCCAGTTGGTCCGACACGTATTTTTATAAATATCCGGAATCGTGTGGAATCGGAATCGACACTTTTATGATGAAGAATCGAGTATCGACGATTCCTCGATACCACCTAGAATCGACGATTCCTGGAATCGAGAATCGGAATCGGCCCATCCCTATTATATACACTAACATTGTAAGTATTAAGTACTTATAACATTTATTAAAATTCCTAAATGATAGTATATGATGAACAACGCTATCAAAAAATTACTCCAGAAGACTAAAAGTTTGATCATAAATGATTGACACAATTGCATCAACACTAGATTTTATTAAATATGACTTGAGCTGTTACTAGTATATTACTAATGGTATTTTTTTGTTGTTTTGTTTGCTTTTATATTCGTTTTTATGAAGTGTTGTGTCTTGTTATCCTTTTGAGGAACTTGTTTTTTTTCATTATGCAATATCTTCTCCTGATTATAACGTAAAAGAGTAATATTAAATAGAATTTAAATGCTGATCATGTAAAATCTATTCGTTTTACGTTTAAACTACGCTTGTACTGTATAGAAACATTTTATGACTACTTTTAATTTGCAAACAATTTCATAAACTTAGAGTACGTAATGTGATGAACGTTTGTGATATTTTATAATCATTTGTATAACTTATTAAGTGTATAACTGTTCCAAATCATTATAATACAGTGAAAGCTTAAGGTTGTTATTTTTTTTTAATTCTAAAGAGTTTTTTGTATTCCTATTATTATTCTTTCAAATTTTGTAGCCATATTAAATTTTTTAAACTTAATTGTGGTTTATTTTGCGAGTCAGGTACAATAACTTATTTTAACGCAACGATTTACTACAAAAATTACATTTTAAATACATAGTTGTACCTGACTCAAACCAACCGCAATTGTTTAAACAATATCTGTGATTGTAAACATGACTAATACACACTATAAGTGGTTTATCATTTATAGTAATATTAATAGTTTAAAAAATTGTACATAAATATTTTATAACAAACCTACGTCTATGTATTAGAGTCTTCTTTCGAATAATACAAGCACGTTAATTGTTGTGATAAATAAGTGAAGCATATAGAGGTAATGAAACAAGTTAACTTTAGTCACTTTTTATTTCATAATTACAATTAATATCAATGTTTATATATATAAAACAGGATAACAATATTAAATGGCAAAATATAAAAGTAATTTCCTTGAAATTTTACATTTTCCTCTCTATACAGTGTTGGACTATTATTTTTTTTGTTACTAATTTTTTGATTTCTTTATTTTAGTTTGTAATTTATGAAGCTAGTGGTGGTCTATAATTTCTCATGTAATCTCTTGTAATGCTTCATTATTTCAAGTAACATTTCTCTTATAATTTCACATACATTTTTAAGTCAATGATTTCTAGCAACGGGAAAGTTGGCTCAGTGCCAAAGCGTTGCATTTCAAACATGTAGTTCTTCAGTTCGAATGCGGCCGCAAATATCAAGGTGTTTGAGATTTAATTAATGAATAAATATTTAAACATCTGTATCAACGTCAATTGTCATCCACTATAGGTTAAAAAGTATATTTGAGATTGATTAGATAAATAGAAACGTATTTGTATAACGATTACAAATTTGTACAAGATATGTACTAGGAGAGTGTAAACTAACAGAAGGAGTTGATGAAAAAAACTGAGTTCTGCAAAGAATTATTCTTGTTAAGATTAGGAGCGAAAGCATTTCGAATAAAGACAGATTATGTTTGTCTGACGTTGATTTATGTTCCTTCCTAGAGAACAAATTGGTTTCTTAGTTCTTTAATGAGGATAAATTTTACTGTTTTCAGTAAGTGTTTACGTTTGTTGTTGTAGTTGTACTCACATATGCAATTAGTTTACAACTATTGCATTGGTGACTGTAAATATAAACTGAAGAAGTGGACAAGCCTGCAACGATCTACAACCAGTATTAACAAATTCAGCTTCAAGATGTGGTATCCTAGAAAACAGTAGAGTGGCGCGATCTGTGAATTTCAAGAGCTTTAATCTTTTAAATGACAGATTTATTCTGAAGCCTCAGCGAACTTGGTCGCGTTGTCTTTATAGCTGGAAAATATTTCACAGACATTAACATCAGCATGAAATCTTATCTTACACTTTGGGCAGAAATAACACATACGTAGGTCATAAATTACATTAAAACATAAAAAATTTAATAAATTGTATTATAGAATCGGTATAACTGTTATTTTGTATCAAAAAAGGACTTCTAATTTGAGTCAGTGCTGTAGTTCCAAATTCTATCTTTTTGGCTTTGAAGGAGGGTTTATTTCTACACAGGGCATGATCCGCACCTGTAAAGTAGTTACTATATTTTAGCAATGGCAATCTTAGCGCTACCGGTGTCGGGACTCTGTACTACTGAACTAAGTCAGTCAAAAGACAAATGTTGTGTTTAAATCTACCTCCACTACCGATTCTATAACATAATTTAATAAATTCATATGAATTTTTAAAGCAATAAAGTTTTTTTGACTTATGCTACTGGCTACACACATTGAAATTTTTATTTAAAAAAAGTTAAAAAACTAACTAAGTTACAGAGTCATATTAGAATTTTAAGTAAGTACAATTAGATCATTAGCACCATGTTAAACATATTCTGTTAAAAAAAGAACTGTCAAACTTAGCAAAGGCAGTTTTCCAAATAACCTTAAAGATTCAACCTGGAAACTTTTTTGTATTTTTAGATGACGTTTTTGTAAGATTTTACAAGAATTATAAAATCAATGTTTATTCATAAACACAAAGCTAGTTAGATTATGATTATAGACAGATTTTATAATTAGAAAAGTTTGGACTAAGCTCAGTCCGTCAAAAAGTAAATTAAAAGTTCTCAAAATCAAATATAAAATTTACATGAAGTTACTAGTGAAAATCAAGGAACTAGCAAATTGGTCAAACCTAAGAAACGTTATGGTATAATATTAATTTGCTGCATATTACTGAATTCCTTAATGATTTTAATTACCTTTAGCAGTTTATAATGGAAACAATTGAAACTATGCCGGAGGTAAAAAAAAGAAAGATTAAAGTCAAAAAAGACAGAGATGGTTTAAAATGTCGAACAAGTTTTCTGCTTTAATCTTGATGTTGGGAGTGTGGGTGTAGGTATTAATTAAGTTGTTCCCTCTTTATCTTGAACTCAGGATTGTCAACACACAAAAATAAATACAACTGAAGCAATATCACAATAAAGCTAAATTCTTAGATAAATTACTACTTTTTGTTTTGTGAAAATGTTAAATAATACCCTTTAGATTTGCATGTGCATCAGCTATAGATTTCGATAAAGCAGAACACAATGTAAAATGTAGTTATACAAATGTCGTAGGGGGGTGAAGTTGATCCCCTGCTCTCGACTGAACGATCAACAGTCTGCGCTATACGCGAGCAGACCACAAGAGCAATAAAGATAAAGATAAACAAAATGTTTACAAACTGCCTCTTCAGGGCCCTGACGACGGCCTGAAGCTAACCTTTTGGAATGCCGGAGGCCTAAACCAATCCAAATTATTAGATCTAAAACATATTATATTAACTTTTGACGCGGACATCTTTATAATTGTCGAAGATGGTGCATGCACTGACAACACTGTGTTTTGCCAAGTCCCAGGATACTCCCTCGTAACTCTGAAAATAGCACGACCTGTTGCATCGGGAATTCTTGCCGGTGTGAAAAATACAGTCATTGCTGAACATCATACATGAAATGACCAACGACGATAAGTCAGAGATAATTCTTTTTAAGGTTTGGAAGCAAACAAAAATGTACAAAGTCTATGGACTTTACAATCCACCACTAAACAGACCAAGTCTTGAAAACAGCATTCTGGGTATTTGTGCAAACACAATCATCACGGGAGAGTTCAACGCACCATCATTAAGATGGGGTTATGATAGAACAACCGCAGTAGGAAGATCTATAGAGGACTTTGTTGACGAAAACCACCTCCACGTCCAACACAGTGACCCAACGTTTCTGTCCTACATCGGCTCACTGACCAGACCGGATCTTACGCTGCTCCACCCCGATCTGATGACACGTACCAGCTTCGAACTGAAAGGCCCAGCTAGTGGCTGCGGACACCGCGTAATTAACATCACTGTCGCACAGACCCGACGACCTGCAGCACCTAAGAGAAAACCAAGGTGGAACTTCAAGAAAGCCAACTGGACAAAGTTTAAATTTCTCTCCGATGACCTACCAACGGGCAATCTCATTACAGGTTGCCCTGACAAATCCACAAAGGCCGTAGCACCCACTATACCTGAATGCGCCCAATCAACTGTGCCTCAAGGACAAGTGAAAAAACACCGACCTTTCTGGTCAGCGAAACTCTCCACTCTGAAAAAGAAACGAAAT
>JBAIZL010000230.1:2500-10000 GCA_036971475.1 Prosapia bicincta | reverse complement strand
CTACTCGGTGCATTCTAAATTTTGCTATAATATGAGCATGTTTTTTATCTTAGATATATACCATTTATCCTTTAAAATTATTTACAATTAAGAATTTTAACAATTAAATATAAAAAACGTTGGGTAGGTCTTCCCAGCCTATCAGCTGGAGCCGTCACTGCTTAGGTTACCAATTCCTTATGAAACGGGAAATACCAACAGACACCACAATACAGACCTCCTAGCCTTCATCTGTACTCGATGAATATTGACAGTTAATGGTACAAGGATGAGTGGTTGAAATTTACTTCCCCGAAGTAGGCGAGAATGGAATCAAGGCAACCCAATGAAGTCCTTAATCAATAGGTAGCTAAATCAGGGTGCTCTACACTTACTCAGTTGATAGGCTGAGGATCATGGGCGGCCTCAGGATTTAGTTTTTGGGTAGACACAGTTAAGGAGTCGTAACTACTGGAGGGGATACTCCTACAGAAATTTTTTAAAACTTCAATGGTGAGTTAGAGGGCTTTTTCACTCTCATGGCAAATTGATTAAAAGCTAAAAAAAAGAGCGATTACATGATAATTTATTATGCTCGGTGCATTCTAAATTTCGCTATAATATGAGCATGTTTTTAATCTTAGATATATAACATTCATCCTTTAAATTATTTACAATTAGGGATTTTAACAATTAAATATAAAAAAGTGTGGGGTAGTCCTATCCAGCCTATCCGCTGGAGGCGACACTGCTCAGGTTACTAATTCTCTATGGAACAGGAAATACTGACAGACATCACAATACTGGCTTCCAAGCCTTTTTCTGTACTCGACGAATATTCATAGTGGTTGGTACAAAGTAGGGTGGATACTTCCACGAAGTATGCGAGAGTGGAATTATGGCCACCCACCGAATCTCTGACTCAGTAGGGAGCTAAATCTGCTTTCAAGGTCCCTGTTTTCCTCAAGTTTCAATCGCCGGGCCAGTCAATGACACATACTGTCGTGACAAAGACATCATTGAAAATACAAACCAACCAGAGGTTGCAACAGGTTTATTAAAGTTAGTATTGAATTTAAGCTGAAATACAATATTTGTTACAACATGGAGTCAAAGGTGAAGGACCGAGGTGAGGGCAAAACCATCTGTTACTTTGATATACCAAACCAAAGACGCACCGCGGGGGCCTACAGAGAGGAGTTTAAGGTTGCTTTCCCTCGCTGTATGTTATATTCTCCCAGCATTTACTCTCTGTGTTATTCAGAAAAGCGGATAAGAGGTGTCCTTCGTCCTCATTGTTAAATTTTCATCATGTTTATTTCTCCAGGCTCTTTTTATAACACACTAGCACAATTTCCCCCCACGTATTCCCTCTCTAATTTTGAGAATAAAGGTTGTTGTCAGAGAAGAGGCAAAATTTGAATTTCAGAAGTAGAATATATTATACAATTCTTTCTTAGTTCACTCTCTCCCTACATAAATATATATATTGTTTAAATATTCAATCGTTAATAAAATACACTGTATTCATCCACTCATGTTCAAATACACTCTTTTAAATTTTTTTTTGTTACAGATTATGAGGTAGCAAAGCTGTTTTAACGCATAGATTATGTTACTTAATTTATATTAATTCTAATTATTTAATAAAATGTAACTGAAATAAAATGGTTCTTTCTTGACCTGTTTAGGAATTGACTTATTTTAAAATCCAGGTTATTATTTAAAGTATTCCAAATGTGTGAAATGTTACCAAGAAACTTTTAAAATTCTGACATGTTCGATTTGGTTCTTACTAACGAATAAATAGTAAGAAAAACAGTGACGCTGAATTTGGTGTGGCACTCTCTAGTACGGGTGGGAGCATATAAGCTGTCCACAGCTCCAGTACAGTGTTTCTGAAGGGGGGGCTTATTAGTTAACGAGTTGTTTGAAGGATAGTGATCGTAAAGTCAAGTGTAGCGAGGAACAGGATTAAAAAAGCAACCAAAAGTGAACCGCCTTGAAATGTATCCTTTCCGGTAAACAATACTGAATCGCAACTGCATTATCCATAGTGCAAGTCCAAACTCAAACGCCATAATCCGTATTCCAGCCAAACGTAAAATTCATCTTTGTAATTAAGACGCCGATAATCCACGGTGGTCACCAAGTCTCAACTTTTCACGACTGATTGACTGAATCAGAGAGGAGGTCTGGACAAGAAAAAAAGCCAAACCGGAAGTTCCAAAGGATTATTATGCCATTACGGCTAGACAAAAGTATAGGTCCCTGCTAGTAACACCCAGAACTTATTTCGGTCTGGCATCCCAGCCAAATACAACGAATCTGCCTCTCACTCATCAACTTGTGCTCCCTCTTGTGTTTCATATCAAGGTTGGGTAGCCCAAACGAACGATACGCTATAAATACCACCTCCATCTAAAAAAATGAAAAAGATGACCATTAAGCCCAAAATGACCTTTCCTCGTAACCAGAACCTTCATCGATAAACTCAAGAAAGAAGAGTCCTTAACTAGTCTTCCAAACAAACAAACAAAGCAGAAACCACAACCGAACGTTTTAGCGCTCGCGAATGACTTGATATCATTACAGCTTCATGTTTATAGCGATTTCACTTGATAACACTTCGCTTCATTATTGAAGGCTTTACATGACCAACTAGAAGTGACATGTAGAAGCAACCTTGGGGGGTTGTTGAGCTAAGAACTACATAGCCTATACACGTTTCCTGTCCAAACTGGTCACTTCAATACGTTTCCCTCAAAGCCCTTAACTACATAGAACGTCGTCGATTTTACAATACAAACTAAGATGAACTAGAGGATCCAATTAAATGTCAACTCAAACAACATTCAGAACAAGTCTGCGTGTGTGTGTGTGTGTGTGTTGTGCGTATGTGTGTGAGTGTGTGGGTGCGTGTGTGTGTGTGTGTGTGTGTGGGTGTGAGTGTGTGTGTGTGTGGTGTGTGTGTGTGTGTGGGGGGGGGTGTGGGTGTGAGTGTGTGTGTGTGTGTGCGCGCGCGCGCGTGTGTGTTTATGAGTGTGTGGGTGCGCGTGTGTGTGTGTGGAGTGGTGTGTGTGTATGTGTGTGTGTGTGGGGGGGTGTGTATAAGTGTGTGTTGGAGGGGGTGTCTGTGAGGTGTGTGTGTGTGTGAGAGAGAGAGAGAGAGAGAGAGAGAGCGTAAAACAGGGTCAACAAATACTTATTCGAACACGTATTAACTTATTATTAAATACTCATTACACAACTCTATTTGCAAACTCCTTGGAAAGTATATAATGGAATATAATTGGTATAAGTTTATTTAAAGTAAGGTTTAAACTAAGCCAAGTAATAAGGGTTCCACTCCAGTGTGATATAATGAGCGCTACTTGATGCAAGTTTCAAATGCAGCCGAAACGTAAAAACTAAACTTTTTTAATAGGACCAATAAATATTTGATTGTTCAAATGTTTATGTAAACGAAAAATCATTTGAGAAGAAATTGTAGAAATATCAGTTGTGTAAGGCGATTTAGCTATAATATATGAGAATAATTAATTTCTTAAATCAATATTTCAAATTATACAAAAATAATAAATAATTAATTTGAATGTAATTCAATTTTATTTTTAAAAAATGGTCCAATACATAAATTAAATATTGCTTTATGGATATACAAGTTTTATATGCCATTTTTTTAACATTGGAAAGTTATATAACTAGACAAAATATATACATTTTATAACTTTAAACGAATTTCGAAATTTTCTTAAAATTTATTCTTAAATTTGAAAAAAAACTCATTATTTAGGCACACAAAATTTAATGTGCCTAAAACCAAAAATATCACCAAAAAATGATATTTTTTTTCACAAAATGCTAGAAAACGCTTTACCAATTTACGTCAGTTAAAAAGCATTAAACGGAAAATATTAATATTATATGGTACAACTGTATCTAGAAACCTTTGTAACTGATGTAATCTTTGCATCTGAGAGTATGTGCTACAGTGTAGGAAACGTTGTTATATTACATTTCCCCTAAGTTCTCACATGGCTCACAAGTCAGACGCGCGACATTGACGTAGGGAAATTTTAGCGCCCCCGCAATTCTCTTCAGGATATTAGATGTATATCGGGAGGGTAGATAGGAATTCAATCTGCCGTGTTTAAGCTCCAACGACCATGTCACACGCGACACAATCCAACATTTCGCTAAAATTGAAAGCATTAGAGGAGAACCTAAATTAAAAGTGACGATAAATTATGTTTAAGAAATTTGAAATTTAAAAGTAATGTCACAATTTTCAGTTATTACTAATGGATATCTTATTTTTATTGCTACATTTCTAGATTAAAAGACAAATATTAGGTAACAAACACTTGGTAATTATTTGTGTTTACAATAATTTTAGTTTTACTATTTTAATTATTTAACGAAATTAAAAGCTTTACTGGATTATATACTCTTAAAATTGTTCGTTTTATTTAAAATAGGTAAATCGTTTAAAGTAGAATTTATATAAATTTAAAATACATAACTATTAAAACAGATTGCTACCTTCATTTATCATAAGCATCTATCGCTTGCAAAAAGAGTTTATTTATATTTTAGAATAACCTTATTTATATTTTGGATTATCGAATTTCGCAGGACATTTTAGCACTTTATTTTCAAGTTTGAAAAGTTATGGTTTCTTTAAATGCAAACTGTCTTCAAAATGGTGGGTTCTATCAAAACCGGGTATTATTATTTAATCCTTATAAATATATTTAACTGTCCCACAACTTAGACTTTTACCAGTTTTAAATTATTTCAAATTTATATATTTTTTATTGTTTACAATTCAATATGTCTGTAGACGTGGGTATAACAGTTTTCACTTCTATTAGCAAACCCCCCCCCCTTCCCGAGTGCTACAACCAAATTTCTTTTTAAACGAATTTTCTGAATATATTTTTTAAAAGTTTATTTTTTAAAACACATATTAAAACATCTCCTGAAAATATTTAGCATACAAATAAGCAATTAATTTAACAAACTAACAATTTCCTTTCAAAGAAAGGAAATTAAAGTAACTGATTTCTTATTTTCGTAGAAACCACTTTGACTAGGTTTTCAATTATTTTAAATAGCCTCCAGCAAAGCTAACTTACTCCAAATGTAAATTGCTTATTCAAGCAGATTCAATTCTGAAAAATCGCTCGAGGCTAGCATATCAAAACTCGCGTCATGCCGTACTACAGTTTAGTATTTACTTGGAAGTGAAATATAATTGAAAGGTAAGGCAAGAAATGTATTTTTAAAAAAGTATTCCTAGCTCTCGATTGAATATTAATTGTCCATAAATACTATAAGATGTTTACGACGTAATATCATTTAAATCAACTAATGTATGTGGTGTAAATACAAAATATGTGACTTGAAATTCCCATTTTACATTACAAATTCATTATTAATCAAGGAACAAGGCCTATCAACCTTTCTCGTATGGAAGCAATTGTTATAGAAAATCAATTCTCGAGCCACAATATATAAATACACATTATAAATAATAGATAAATAAATAATAAATAAATTATTATTAAATATTTATTATAAAATAATTTATAAATAAAGAAATAATAGATAAATAAATAGATAGATATTATTATTAATATATTATAGTTACACATTTAATCTCTTTTATTAGCTCACACTGTCCTTATATATATATATATATATATATATATATATATATATATATATATATATATCTTGTAAACATTTTCAATCGATAACAAAATACGTTCCTATTCAGCCAATCAAGTTCAAATGGATATTTTTTTTTAAAATTGTGAATAAAAATTGACTTTTATACAGTTTTTCTCCAATATCTATTCATTATTTAAATCTTAAAATCTTGATTCCCCGGTCGGATTCGAACTGAGGAGCTTCATTATTGAAATCCAGCACTTTGGCACTGAGCCAACTTTCCCATAGCTAGAAATCCAACACTTAATTATATATAAGAAAGTATAGAAGAAAGGTTCCGTGCAATAATGAAACATTACAAGAGGAGGATAGAATGAGAAATTATGGATCACAAACGGCTTGATTCATTAGAAACGCAAAAAATGAAAGGGAATTATTAGTAATAGACAAAAATAATAGTCCAATACCACATGCTGCATACAGAGGGAAATGAAAAATCGCAAGGTCATTTGTATATACTTCTGTCATATTTATAATAATTATAAATATAAAATAAAAAAAGGTTTCTTTTTTTTAACTTAACTAGAAACCGACTTTAACAAATGTTGGTTTATACAACTTTAAATTATATTTACGTTTTAATTTAAAACTAGATGAGTATTACGATTCTGTATATTGCAGATTATAAAATATAAAAAACCGCATAGTATGCTGAAGGCGACATACATCCAGAAATAGGCTGATTCCAGTTCCAAAAGATGACATTAATGGTTTAAATTGATGATGTTCAAGAATTTCAGTTTCTGTTTCCATTTCACGGTTTCACAAGGAAATGGGTTGCACAGGATTAGTTTATGCTCCACTTGACAAATCTTTCATTACCATCCCTCGCAAGTAAAATATAAAAGCTTTCATTTCATCCCACTTTTCCTTTGCAATATTATAACTCAGAATCCCTCAATGACAAATTTCAGTGTCTTTTATTTCTTAAAAAGGATATTATTTATGCATAAGAAATTTATATATTTTTATTCGTAAATTTATTTAATGGGTTATAAATAGTAATACTTTTTATGAATGTTATTTTTTATTACAAGTATAGCATATATAAACTAAATTGAATTACTTACTTCCCGCGTCGCCACTGAAGATTACAGCTTGGCTGTCGAAACATGTAAGGCAATAATTTCATTTTTAAACTATAATTGTGAGTTTTCAGTGACTTTGCTAGTTTCCTGTCTTTATATAAACAAATATTATTTTTAAAACAAATACACCAAACGTTGCGATGGCTTTGTCTAAAACTAATTACATTTATACTTAACGTATATAAATAAAACCTGTTTGTATTTACTTGCATTTTATTTACGGCTCCTCAGAGTTTAAAAATATCAAAAATGTTTTTAAAAAACACCAATATTATAACAATTATATGTTTATTCCATATTTTCCGATTAGAAGTGAAAAATATTTGGACAAATGGTAGATATGTTTTGTAATATGTTAGAAAAAAATGATATTGCCTGTTAAAAGCGATTAAAGTATTGTGATATATAAACAAAATTAAGATATTTATATTCTTTAAGCTTAGCTTGTGAGGTTATGTTAAAAAAAATAAAAACACTAAAACTCAGAAATTAATGATTTATTGACTCATACGCGTTTCAATGATAACGTCATCATCATCATTGAGTGTTACAACTACAAACTCCAGTTGAGTTGTAAGTTAGAGTTTGTAGTAGTAACAATCACTGATGATGATGACTTTGTCATTGAAACGCGTATGAGTCAATAAATGATTAATTTCTGAGGATTGCGTATGTTTTTTTTTTTTTTAATTAA
>JBAIZL010000229.1:72500-204995 GCA_036971475.1 Prosapia bicincta | reverse complement strand
ATAGGTAAAGCAAACACGGAGCAAGGACTTAGGTAAAAGCCATCTCGAAGCCAGCCCATAGGTAAAGTAACCCAGGAATCGTACATTAAGTAGGGGTGGTTATCAAATAATATATGAAATTGTCAAAAACCGATCGGTTAGATAAAACGACCAACAATTATACACCGAGTGCAAATAGTCAACAAGTTGAATCGACCAATCACATTGCAGGGGCCCGGTGGGCCTACGCAAACGGTCTCAGTAAGACGTGAAGGCCCATATACCATGCTAAACCAATATATATGATAGCCCACATAATGTGTTAAACAAATAAGCAAGCAAGCCTACATACATACTATGCTAGGCCAACATACTATGTCTGTAAACCACGGGCCAAAACCTTCATGACCTGAGCTATTTTCACCTCTTCTATCAGGTTGATCCTGGCAACCGTATAATATGGGAGGTACTATAGGGTACATCTACCAACGCATAATCAATCAAGCCCGCGTAAAGATTTATGACGTATCCGCGTTCGAGCGACTCAGGTATTAGGCCCACCCCAACTAGAGTGTTCTACCCCAAAATGATATGGCTGATGCGGGGCAAGGGGTTATGATTGCTAAACTCAAAATTTGTCTATGCTACAAAATAATAAACAATGCGACAAAGCCTTATCGTGTGAGGCAATACGCTTGACCGTGTGCCTGACATGTACAGACTTGCAGAGATAACACATTATCTAAAAACCGCAACGGCAATCGGTGACCGCTATAGCAGGCATAAAAACCAGCACGGCTGTGTCGTTGTGAATCTAGGCATGTGTTTATGTTTTGATTACTGTATCAAATTACTGTGTACTGTCGTCATACCAAGGCCTATAATCAGAAATCAGTGTAAATAATCAAATAGCCTCAATGGACATCTCCTATAGTTGTAAATGTATCTAGATATAAAGGTATATATGGAGAAACACTAATAATGAGGCCTATCACAAAATAATGGAGAATAAATATATGTTATAAAACGATGCTAGGCCATCATGCATGCTATCATACATAGGCTTGTTTAGCCAACACACGTGATAGGACATATAATGTGTTAAACAAATATGCGTGTAAACCTGCATACATACTATGCTAAGCCGACTTACAGGGGCCTACTATGTCGGTAAACCGCCGGCCAAGCCTATATGACCTGAGCTATTTACACCTCGTCTATCAGGTAGAACTTGGCAACCATATAATACGGGAAGTACGATATGGTATAGCTAACAATGCATAACCCATCACGCCCATGACGGTCAACAAATATTACAATATAATTTAAAAAAAGTTACGCAACCTATATACATACAATGCTAACCAATATAGGCATATATACTATCCTAAACCAGCATGCAATATACTCTAAATAGCCATATATATATGCTGTTAAACCAATATGCAGGTTAACCTATATACAGCCCTTATTAGGCAAATATCCCCGCTACCCACATAGGCCTATGTTAAACCAGGATGAATGATAGCTTATATAGTGTGTTAAACAAATATGTATGTAAACCTACATAAATAATATGCTAAGCCTGTGCTAAACAGATATGCGTGTAAACCTACATAAATACTATGCTAACCAACATCAATGCTATCCTACATAGGCTTATATACTATGTTAGGCCTGCATACGTAATCACCCTATATAGTGTGTTAAATAAATATGCGTGTAAACCAAATAAATACTATGCTAAGCCAACATGCATGCTATCATACTATGTTAGGCCTACATAATGTGTTAAACATATATGTGTGTAAGCTTGCATAGATATTATGCTAAGAAGACATGGGCCTACAAAGTATAACACATTATATCCGGTGCATAGTTTAGCTAATGGTTATCACACACACTATCCCACAAGTGGCCCACAAATTGCCACATAATACCTGATACATAGCTTGGCTAATCATTAACACATAGTAGGCCCCAACACATAATATCCGGTGCACAGCCTAGCTAAATAAGCATAAACTCCCCAAAATTGGCATATCAATTATGTATGGTCTAGATATAGTCACACATGTCATTTCAAAAGTCAGCTGGAAAGAAACACTAGCCTGGCTAATCCGTGATGGCCAGTGTAGGCTAGATCAAATAACCAAACCACTGCCTTACGCTAAGTTTAACCAACCAACATACGCGAGGTTCAAACGAACAACATTTACACCGGGTCCAAATAGGCTACGGCCAGATCAACGTTTGAGCTAATCAACGTTGAAAAACCTACGCTAATCAACCAACATCTACACCGAGGTCAAACGGGCCTATGGTTAGTGAAGGCACAGGCAAAAGCCCTAGGTCTTAGACATAGTTACCAACGCTTACCAAAATATCTATGCAGAAACCGTCAAGGCCTGTCTAGGTATGTTGTATCATTTACAGCATCAAAACTTAGGTAAAGCTACCTTTCAGGTAGGCCCTAGGTAAAGCTACCCCGGAGTCAGGTAGTAGGTAAAGACACCCAGGTCTTAGGTAAAGCCACCTTGGACTTAGGTTAAAACCATCCTGAAGGCCAGCATAGATATTATGCTAAGAAGACATGGACCTACAAAGTATAACACATTATATTCGGTGCATAGTTTAGCTAATGGATATCACACACACTATCCCACAAGGTGCCCACAAACTACCACATAATACCTGATACATAGCCCGGTTAACCATTATACATAGTATACGATGCAAATCACGACTAGGGCTAACAATATATCCAAACCATAGCCTGACTAGGGCTAACACATAGTATACGATGAGAAGTATGAATACATAATATCCGTTGCATAGCTCGGCTAAAGTTCGTCATATAGCACCCGAAGTATAGCTTGACAAACACATAGCATCTCATGAGTGGCGTGATATAAGGTAACACATAGTATCCGATACACAACCTAGGATCGAATATGACGTCATCCAGGTGGAGAACAAGATGGCTGTAATGGTCAAAAGGGCTATGGCCTGTGTAGGCTAGATCAAATAACCAACGTTTCAACTAAACTACTGTCATACGCGTAGTTTAACCAACCAACATACGCGAAGTTCAAACGAACAGCACTGACACCAAGTCCAAATAGGCTATGGCGGCTATGCCCAGATCAGCGTTTCAGCTAATCAAAATGAAAAACCTACGCTAATCAACCAACATCTACACCGAGGTCAAATGGGTTATGGTTAGCGAAGGCACTGGCAAAAGCTTTAAGCCTTAGACATAATTATAGCTATCAACGCATACCAAAATAGCTATGCAGAAACCGTCAAGGCCGTTACACATATTGTCCAGGTATGTTCTCCATCAAACCGAGACTTTAGACACCATCTCTGTAAAACAGCTACCAAATTATACTCTACCATAATAGGTATGTCAAAACTGTTACCGGCTCATAATCTAAGACAGTGGTTACGTAACGCCCTTTATCAATTTAAGACCTTAAGCGATATCTTCGTAAAGACAGCCACAATAGTTACGTTAGAACTACCGCTGCTCACCCTACCATAATAGCTACGTACAGACGGCTAATATTGTATAACCTATCACAAGACTTATGTAAAAACAGCTATGCATAACCTGTCACACAATAACTGCGTAAAGGCAGCTAACAAGGCCTACCCCATTAAAATAGCTACGAAAAGATAACATCCAATACATACCCTATCATATTAGCTATGTAAAGACAATAAATGCGTAAAGGCTGCTAACAATGCCTACCCCATTAAAATAGCTACGAAAAGATAACAACCAATACATAACTTATCATAATAGCTATGTAAAGACAGCTAAAGATGCATAACCTAACTCAGTAATGATTGCTATTAAATAATGAACCATTACACTAGCCACGTAAAGACAGCTACCAACATCACAATAGCTACGTAAAAACAGTTATCGATCCGTGACCAAGATAATACTTACGTAAGATCTATATCAGTGCTAAGACAATAGCTCCGTAAGGAAAACCTACCACTTCATGAACTACGACAACAGCAAGGTGTGGACGGCTACCAATACATTACTTATCACAGCTACCAACACATAACTCGTCACACTAGCTAAGTAAATAGCGCTACGATTGAATAGCCTATCACACAGGCTAATTGAAGGTCACTAACTAAACCATCACAATATCTCTGTACATGGCAGATGGCGTGATGATCCTCATCTTTATCGCACACCTAACAGTAGGTTAGGTTAGAAGCACTCTGGCTAGCTTAGGTTAGTGGGCTGAAAATAATTTTTTCTAAAAACTACCCCTCTAGACGTGGTTGAACACCCAACAGTAGGTTAGGTTAGAAGCACTCTGGCTAGCTTAGGTTAGTGGGTTGAAAATAATTTTTTCTAAAAACTACCCCTCTAGACGTGGTTGAACCCTCCCCCAAGGCTACGATCAAGGTCACATCGACCGCCTGCATCCCCAAGGCTACGATCAAGGTCACATCGACCGCCTGCATCATCCAAAACCACCCCTAACTCTCAAAGGTTGGTCGTATCTCCATCACGGGCATCACTGACCTGTGGTTGTAGAAGTTAGGGGTGGTTTTGGATGATGCAGGCGGTCGATGTGACCTTGATCGTAGCCTTGGGGAGGCAGGCGGTCGATGTGACCTTGATCGTAGCCTTGGGGGAGGGTTCAACCACGTCTAGAGGGGTAGTTTTTAGAAAAAATTATTTTCAACCCACTAACCTAAGCTAGCCAGAGTGCTTCTAACCTAACCTACTGTTGGGTGTTCAACCACGTCTAGAGGGGTAGTTTTTAGAAAAAATTATTTTCAGCCCACTAACCTAAGCTAGCCAGAGTGCTTCTAACCTAACCTACTGTTAGGTGTGCGATAAAGATGAGGATCATCACGCCATCTGCCATGTACAGAGATATTGTGATGGTTTAGTTAGTGACCTTCAATTAGCCTGTGTGATAGGCTATTCAATCGTAGCGCTATTTACTTAGCTAGTGTGACGAGTTATGTGTTGGTAGCTGTGATAAGTAATGTATTGGTAGCCGTCCACACCTTGCTGTTGTCGTAGTTCATGAAGTGGTAGGTTTTCCTTACGGAGCTATTGTCTTAGCACTGATATAGATCTTACGTAAGTATTATCTTGGTCACGGATCGATAACTGTTTTTACGTAGCTATTGTGATGTTGGTAGCTGTCTTTACGTGGCTAGTGTAATGGTTCATTATTTAATAGCAATCATTACTGAGTTAGGTTATGCATCTTTAGCTGTCTTTACATAGCTATTATGATAAGTTATGTATTGGTTGTTATCTTTTCGTAGCTATTTTAATGGGGTAGGCATTGTTAGCAGCCTTTACGCATTTATTGTCTTTACATAGCTAATATGATAGGGTATGTATTGGATGTTATCTTTTCGTAGCTATTTTAATGGGGTAGGCCTTGTTAGCTGCCTTTACGCAGTTATTGTGTGACAGGTTATGCATAGCTGTTTTTACATAAGTCTTGTGATAGGTTATACAATATTAGCCGTCTGTACGTAGCTATTATGGTAGGGTGAGCAGCGGTAGTTCTAACGTAACTATTGTGGCTGTCTTTACGAAGATATCGCTTAAGGTCTTAAATTGATAAAGGGCGTTACGTAACCACTGTCTTAGATTATGAGCCGGTAACAGTTTTGACATACCTATTATGGTAGAGTATAATTTGGTAGCTGTTTTACAGAGATGGTGTCTAAAGTCTCGGTTTGATGGAGAACATACCTGGACAATATGTGTAACGGCCTTGACGGTTTCTGCATAGCTATTTTGGTATGCGTTGATAGCTATAATTATGTCTAAGGCTTAAAGCTTTTGCCAGTGCCTTCGCTAACCATAACCCATTTGACCTCGGTGTAGATGTTGGTTGATTAGCGTAGGTTTTTCATTTTGATTAGCTGAAACGCTGATCTGGGCATAGCCGCCATAGCCTATTTGGACTTGGTGTCAGTGCTGTTCGTTTGAACTTCGCGTATGTTGGTTGGTTAAACTACGCGTATGACAGTAGTTTAGTTGAAACGTTGGTTATTTGATCTAGCCTACACAGGCCATAGCCCTTTTGACCATTACAGCCATCTTGTTCTCCACCTGGATGACGTCATATTCGATCCTAGGTTGTGTATCGGATACTATGTGTTACCTTATATCACGCCACTCATGAGATGCTATGTGTTTGTCAAGCTATACTTCGGGTGCTATATGACGAACTTTAGCCGAGCTATGCAACGGATATTATGTATTCATACTTCTCATCGTATACTATGTGTTAGCCCTAGTCAGGCTATGGTTTGGATATATTGTTAGCCCTAGTCGTGATTTGCATCGTATACTATGTATAATGGTTAACCGGGCTATGTATCAGGTATTATGTGGTAGTTTGTGGGCACCTTGTGGGATAGTGTGTGTGATATCCATTAGCTAAACTATGCACCGAATATAATGTGTTATACTTTGTAGGTCCATGTCTTCTTAGCATAATATCTATGCTGGCCTTCAGGATGGTTTTAACCTAAGTCCAAGGTGGCTTTACCTAAGACCTGGGTGTCTTTACCTACTACCTGACTCCGGGGTAGCTTTACCTAGGGCCTACCTGAAAGGTAGCTTTACCTAAGTTTTGATGCTGTAAATGATACAACATACCTAGACAGGCCTTGACGGTTTCTGCATAGATATTTTGGTAAGCGTTGGTAACTATGTCTAAGACCTAGGGCTTTTGCCTGTGCCTTCACTAACCATAGGCCCGTTTGACCTCGGTGTAGATGTTGGTTGATTAGCGTAGGTTTTTCAACGTTGATTAGCTCAAACGTTGATCTGGCCGTAGCCTATTTGGACCCGGTGTAAATGTTGTTCGTTTGAACCTCGCGTATGTTGGTTGGTTAAACTTAGCGTAAGGCAGTGGTTTGGTTATTTGATCTAGCCTACACTGGCCATCACGGATTAGCCAGGCTAGTGTTTCTTTCCAGCTGACTTTTGAAATGACATGTGTGACTATATCTAGACCATACATAATTGATATGCCAATTTTGGGGAGTTTATGCTTATTTAGCTAGGCTGTGCACCGGATATTATGTGTTGGGGCCTACTATGTGTTAATGATTAGCCAAGCTATGTATCAGGTATTATGTGGCAATTTGTGGGCCACTTGTGGGATAGTGTGTGTGATAACCATTAGCTAAACTATGCACCGGATATAATGTGTTATACTTTGTAGGCCCATGTCTTCTTAGCATAATATCTATGCAAGCTTACACACATATATGTTTAACACATTATGTAGGCCTAACATAGTATGATAGCATGCATGTTGGCTTAGCATAGTATTTATTTGGTTTACACGCATATTTATTTAACACACTATATAGGGTGATTACGTATGCAGGCCTAACATAGTATATAAGCCTATGTAGGATAGCATTGATGTTGGTTAGCATAGTATTTATGTAGGTTTACACGCATATCTGTTTAGCACAGGCTTAGCATATTATTTATGTAGGTTTACATACATATTTGTTTAACACACTATATAAGCTATCATTCATCCTGGTTTAACATAGGCCTATGTGGGTAGCGGGGATATTTGCCTAATAAGGGCTGTATATAGGTTAACCTGCATATTGGTTTAACAGCATATATATATGGCTATTTAGAGTATATTGCATGCTGGTTTAGGATAGTATATATGCCTATATTGGTTAGCATTGTATGTATATAGGTTGCGTAACTTTTTTTAAATTATATTGTAATATTTGTTGACCGTCATGGGCGTGATGGGTTATGCATTGTTAGCTATACCATATCGTACTTCCCGTATTATATGGTTGCCAAGTTCTACCTGATAGACGAGGTGTAAATAGCTCAGGTCATATAGGCTTTGGCCGGCGGTTTACCGACATAGTAGGCCCCTGTAAGTCGGCTTAGCATAGTATGTATGCAGGTTTACACGCATATTTGTTTAACACATTATATGTCCTATCACGTGTGTTGGCTAAACAAGCCTATGTATGATAGCATGCATGATGGCCTAGCATCGTTTTATAACATATATTTATTCTCCATTATTTTGTGATAGGCCTCATTATTAGTGTTTCTCCATATATACCTTTATATCTAGATACATTTACAACTATAGGAGATGTCCATTGAGGCTATTTGATTATTTACACTGATTTCTGATTATAGGCCTTGGTATGACGACAGTACACAGTAATTTGATACAGTAATCAAAACATAAACACATGCCTAGATTCACAACGACACAGCCGTGCTGGTTTTTATGCCTGCTATAGCGGTCACCGATTGCCGTTGCGGTTTTTAGATAATGTGTTATCTCTGCAAGTCTGTACATGTCAGGCACACGGTCAAGCGTATTGCCTCACACGATAAGGCTTTGTCGCATTGTTTATTATTTTGTAGCATAGACAAATTTTGAGTTTAGCAATCATAACCCCTTGCCCCGCATCAGCCATATCATTTTGGGGTAGAACACTCTAGTTGGGGTGGGCCTAATACCTGAGTCGCTCGAACGCGGATACGTCATAAATCTTTACGCGGGCTTGATTGATTATGCGTTGGTAGATGTACCCTATAGTACCTCCCATATTATACGGTTGCCAGGATCAACCTGATAGAAGAGGTGAAAATAGCTCAGGTCATGAAGGTTTTGGCCCGTGGTTTACAGACATAGTATGTTGGCCTAGCATAGTATGTATGTAGGCTTGCTTGCTTATTTGTTTAACACATTATGTGGGCTATCATATATATTGGTTTAGCATGGTATATGGGCCTTCACGTCTTACTGAGACCGTTTGCGTAGGCCCACCGGGCCCCTGCAATGTGATTGGTCGATTCAACTTGTTGACTATTTGCACTCGGTGTATAATTGTTGGTCGTTTTATCTAACCGATCGGTTTTTGACAATTTCATATATTATTTGATAACCACCCCTACTTAATGTACGATTCCTGGGTTACTTTACCTATGGGCTGGCTTCGAGATGGCTTTTACCTAAGTCCTTGCTCCGTGTTTGCTTTACCTATGGTCTAACTCCATGGTAGCTTTACCCAGGTACCGACTCTGTGGTAGCTTTACCGGATTTCTCGTTCCAGGGTTACTTTACCTAGGGTGTGGCTTCGGGATAGCTTTTACCTGAGTCCTTGCTCCGTGTTTGCTTTACCTATGGTCTAACTTCATGGTAGCTTTACCTAGGTCCCTACTCTGTGGTAGCTTTACCGGAGGTCTAGTTCCAGGGTTACTTTACCTATGGGCTGGCTTCGGGATAGCTTTTACCCAAGGCTTTGCTCCGTGTTAGCTTTACCTAAGGTCTAACTCCGTGGTAGCTTTACCTAAGCTCCGACTCCGTGGTAGCTTTACCGGAGGTCTGGTTCCTGGGTTACTTTACCTAGGGCAAGGCTTCGGGATAGCTTTTACCCGAGGCTTTGCTCCATGTTAGCTTTACCTAAGGTCTAATTCCATGGTAGCTTTACCTAAGACTTGGTGGGGGTATTTGTCTTGGTAGATGAAATAGCAACCATCCTAACCCTGCTCTTGTGTAGCTTTACTTAAAGGCTGAGTGTATTGTTTATTAATTTAGTAGGATAGACAAATTTTGAGTTTGGCAATCGTTTACCCCCGGGCCCCTTATCACCCGATTCATTTGGGGTAGACCACTATAGTTAGGGTGAGCCTACTACTTACCTGGATTCGCTCGAGCGCTGATACGTCATCAAATAACCATTAAATCTTTCCAAAGTTACCCCCACCACCAAAGCTGTTCCTGGGTTACTTTACCTAAGCGTCCTTACTTAAGGGCCGGCCTCGAGATGGCTTTACCTCGAGCATGACTACTAGGTGACTTTTACCTAGGACCTCGATCATTTTTGGCAATCTGAACACCACCTCTAGGTGAAACCACCCGCGCAGCCCGCCATTATGGATTCTAGACATATCCCGTACGGTCTTTCGATCGACCCGATCGATTTTGGCAATTTCATATTTTATTTAAAAACAACCCCTTGGCGATCCCGCCCCCGCAGTATTCCATAATGGACTCTAGACATATCCCGTACTGTCTGTTGATCAAACCGTTCGATTTTCGGCATTTTCGTATTTTTTGTAAAAACTACCCCTAGGTGAAACTACCCCTACCGACGCAATAATACACTCTAGACACACCCTATCGGTCAAGGCACGTTTTTCCAAAATTTTTTCGAAAACTACCCCCCACCCCCAATCCACCCCCGGAGCTGGCCCCGGAGATGGTCCTGAACGTGGCCGGGGTCACCCCCTACACGTGTGTTAGGTTAGGTTTGATCAGATTTGGCTAGCTTAGGTCGATTTTCGGCATTTTCGTATTTTGTTTAAAAACTACCCTTAGGCAAAACTACCCCTCAGCAACCCGTAATAGACTCTAAACTCATCCTATCGGTCAAGACACGATTTTCCAAATTTTTTTTCGAAAACTACCCCCCCCCCCCCCCCCACCCCAACTCCGCCCCCGGAGCATCCCCCGGGTATGGTCCTCAACGTAGCTGAGGTCACCCCCAACACTTGG
Organism: Prosapia bicincta; assembly: GCA_036971475.1. Lineage (NCBI taxonomy): Eukaryota > Metazoa > Arthropoda > Insecta > Hemiptera > Cercopidae > Prosapia > Prosapia bicincta. The sequence goes on along the minus strand of JBAIZL010000229.1, from coordinate 194,433 downwards.
GTTAGGTTAGGTTAGATGCATTTTGGCTGGCTTAGGTCAGTAGGTTAGAATCAATTTTTTTTTCGAAAAACTACCCCCCACCCCTCTAGACGTGGTCGAAACCACCCCCAAAGCTACGGTCAGGGTCAGGACGTCCGCCCGCATCATCCGAAACTACCCCTATTGTCCTAGGTTACGTAGCGGCCGAATTTTTTTTTTTTTTTTCGAAAAACTACCCCCTACCCCCCTGAACGTGGTCGAAACCACCCCTTGGTCTGGGGTCAAGGTCGGGATGACCTTGAGCATCATCCAAAACTACCCCTATAGTCCTAGGTTACGTAGCGGCCGAGTTTAGGGGTTGCTGTGCCCAAGTGTCTCAACTTCTACTGATAGCTCTCAGTCACTGCGCTTTCCCTCTGGAAGCCCTGGGAGAGCCCTCGTTCATACCTTAACATTTACTGTAAGAAGTTCCTACACGCGCAAGGGATAGCTCTCAGTCACTGTGCTTTCCCTCTGTAAGCCCTGAGAGAACCCTCGTTCATACCTTAACATTTACTGTAAGAAGTTCCTACACGCGCAAGGGATAGCTCTCAGTCACTGTGCTTTCCCTCTGGAAGCCCTGGGAGAACCCTCGTTCATACCTTAACATTTACTGTAAGAGGTTCCTACACGCGCAAGGGATAGCTCTCAGTCACTGTGCTTTCCCTCTGTAAGCTCTGAGAGAACCCTCGTTCATACCTTAACATTTACTGTAAGAAGTTCCTACACGCGCAAGGGGTAGCTCTCAGTCACTGTGCTTTCCCTCTGTAAGCCCTGAGAGAACCCTCGTTCATACCTTAACATTTGATGTAAGAAGTTCCTACACGCGCAAGGGATAGCTCTCAGTTACTGCGCTTTCCCTCTGGAAGCCCTGGGGGACCCCTCATTCATACCTTAACATTTACTGTAAGACGTTCCTACACGCGCAAGATGTAGCTCTCAGTCACTGTGCTTTCCCTCTGTAAGCCCTGGGAGAACCCTCGTTCATACCTTAACATTTACTGTAAGAAGTTCCTACAAGCGCAAGGGATAGCTTTCAGTCACTGCGCTTTCCCTCTGGAAGCCCTGGGAGAACCCTCGTTCATACCTTAACATTTGATGTAAGAAGTTCCTACACGCGCAAGGGATAGCTCTCAGTTACTGCGCTTTCCCTCTGGAAGCCCTGGGAGACCCCTCATTCATACCTTAACATTTACTGTAAGAAGTTCCTACACGCGCAAGGGGTAGCTCTCAGTCACTGTGCTTTCCCTCTGTAAGCCCTGGGAGAGCCCTCGTTCATACCTTAACATTTGATGTAAGAAGTTCCTACACGCGCAAGGGATAGCTCTCAGTCACTGCGCTTTCCCTCTGGAAGCCCTGGGAGAACCCTCGTTCATACTTTAACATTTACTGTAAGAAATTCCTACAAGCGCAAGGGATAGCTCTCAGTCACTGCGCTTTCCCTCTGGAAGCCCTGGGGGAACCCTCGTTCATACCTTAACATTTGATGTAAGAAGTTCCTACAAGCGCAAGGGATAGCTCTCAGTCACTGCGCTTTCCCTCTGGAAGCACTGGGAGAACCCTCGTTCATACCTTAACATTTGATGTAAGAAGTTCCTAAACGCGCAAGGGGTAGCTCTCAGTCACTGCGCTTTCCCTCTGGAAGCCCTGAGAGAACCCTCGTTCATACCTTAACATTTACTGTAAGAAGTTCCTACACGCGCAAGGGGTAGCTCTCAGTCACTGCGCTTTCCCTCTGTAAGCCCTGGGAGAACCCTCGTTCATACCTTAACATTTGATGTAAGAAGTTCCTACACGCGCAAGGGGTAGCTCTCAGTCACTGTGCTTTCCCTCTGTAAGCCCTGAGAGAACCCTCGTTCATACCTTAACATTTGATGTAAGAAGTTCCTACACGCGCAAGGGATAGCTCTCAGTCACTGCGCTTTCCCTCTGGAAGCCCTGAGAGAACCCTCGTTCATACCTTAACATTTACTGTAAGAAGTTCCTACACGCGCAAGGGGTAGCTCTCAGTCACTGCGCTTTCCCTCTGTAAGCCCTGGGAGAACCCTCGTTCATACCTTAACATTTGATGTAAGAAGTTCCTACACGCGCAAGGGATAGCTCTCAGTCACTGCGCTTTCCCTCTGGAAGCCCTGAGAGAACCCTCGTTCATACCTTAACATTTACTGTAAGAAGTTCCTACACGCGCAAGGGATAGCTCTCAGTCACTGCGCTTTCCCTCTGGAAGCCCTGAGAGAACCCTCGTTCATACCTTAACATTTACTGTAAGAACTTCCTACACGCGCAAGGGATAGCTCTCAGTCACTGCGCTTTCTCTCTGGAAGCCCTGAGAGAACCCTCGTTCATACCTTAACATTTACTGTAAGAAGTTCCTACACGCGCAAGGGATAGCTCTCAGTCACTGCGCTTTCCCTCTGGAAGCCCTGAGAGAACCCTCGTTCATACCTTAACATTTACTGTAAGAAGTTCCTACACGCGCAAGGGGTAGCTCTCAGTCACTGCGCTTTCCCTCTGGAAGCCCTGGGAGAACCCTCGTTCATACCTTAACATTTGATGTAAGAAGTTCCTACACGCGCAAGGGATAGCTCTCAGTCACTGCGCTTTCCCTCTGGAAGCCCTGGGAGAACCCTCGTTCATACCTTAACATTTGATGTAAGAAGTTCCTACACGCGCAAGGGGTAGCTCTCAGTCACTGCGCTTTCCCTCTGTAAGCCCTGGGAGAACCCTCGTTCATACCTTAACATTTGATGTAAGAAGTTCCTACACGCGCAAGGGGTAGCTCTCAGTCACTGCGCTTTCCCTCTGGAAGCCCTGGGAGAACCCTCGTTCATACCTTAACATTTACTGTAAGAAGTTCCTACACGCGCAAGGGGTAGCTCTCAGTCACTGCGTTTTCCCTCTGGAAGCCCTGAGAGAACCCTCGTTCATACCTTAACATTTACTGTAAGAAGTTCCTACACGCGCAAGGGGTAGCTCTCAGTCACTGTGCTTTCCCTCTGGAAGCCCTGAGAGAACCCTCGTTCATACCTTAATATTTACTGTAAGAAGTTCCTACACGCGCAAGGGGTAGCTCTCAGTCGCTGCGTTTTCCCTCTGGAAGCCCTGAGAAAACCCTCGCTCATACCTTAACATTTACTGTAAGAAGTTCCTACACGCGCAAGGGGTAGCTCTCAGTCACTGCGTTTTCCCTCTGGAAGCCCTGAGAAAACCCTCGCTCATACCTTAACATTTACTTTAAGAAGTAACTTTTTCGGGCAATATTCATCATTCACTGAAGTTAACATTTCCAGCAAAAGATGTATAAAACTGAATAAACATTTATTTTTATGGTGTATACATTTCGCACACTTATACTTTTTAATAAGTATGGCCACCAACCTTACCTTAGGCTAATTTATAACCCAAGCTAACTTAATACTTCAAACAATGATAATATTATAAAAATTACTTTTAATTATTACCTCTACCATAATTTTGAAATTAATTTCCGTGGGCAAACCTCTATGTAACGTGTTTGTGAACGGGAAGCAAAGATCATTTAGGTAAGCAATAAGGGTGATAAAGGGCTTTATTAGGGGTCTTGACCGCGTCCTGTTCTGTTACCTTGTTAAAACCACCTCTAAACAAAGAAGATTTAAAAGCCTAAACAGTATTTTATGTAGGTGGAGTTAATTCGATTGAAGCGGAAAAGCATCGTCTAGCTCATGTTTGTAACATCAACGCTTCGGAAAGCTTACATTATCGAAACGTTTAAAAGATAGCTCACTCGTAAGGGTTTTTTACTTAGGCAATACTCGTAGGCAATACTAGAGGCTTTTTAAACCCATCAAATGGTGTTAGAAAATAAGCTCGGCAGGGTAATTAATTGTGGATGCGTTAGTAATAAAGGTGGTGCTAAAAAAGGACGGCCATCTTGTTTTTAGTAGTTTGATTGCTCTTGACCGGCATCATTACTTCCGGTGGTCGAGCCCCCTTCTGCGGCGAATAAACTATATAACGGCCCGGGGCGAGCACGCATCGCGGCCGCGGAAATGTCTTACAGAACAAAGAATCTTCACAGCCAAACGCCTTCGTAATTATCGAGAAAGCGATGCTGGCAGACGCGGGACAAAGGCAACTCGAAATTGAAGTCTCAAATGAAAAGCATAGAGACTCGGACCGGAGCCGTCCGCTGACAGTTGTCGTTTGTGCCGGAGAAAGTCGAACGGGGATTTCGCAATTGTACAAATGCCTCGCTCCCAGCAAGACCCGACCTGTGGCAGTAGATCGTCACTTTGCGTACCTTCTAAGCCGATAAATCACAAACTGCGCCCTGATTTTCATTTTATCCAGGCCCGTAAATAACGGTTACCCGTTCGCAGTTATAACTGTTATTTAAGCACATAAATCAAAGTTATTTTCCCAGCATTCTGCACAGTTTAGCACCACATCGATCAAAGCGTACAGAAAGCTTTATGTTCTTAACATTTTCCGCATGTAGACGCTAATTTCACTGCGGAAGTCATTTTTGTAAAATAAAGTAGTAAAATGTCATTTTTCAAGACTGCATGAACAACTCGCCTTGACAGAGCGCCTCTACTCACTTAAGTCATGATAGCTTCTCTCTTCATTCTTCTGTCTAACCTGTTTCTTTAAAGCGGTAGGCTACTCGTATTTTGATCATATCTACGTAATAGAATAAAACCTAGAAGCTAAAAGATGATAATTTTGTTGCTGAAACGCGTTACAATGATCAACAAATCTTATGAGTATTTGTGTCCTCGTTTGATTTGAATAGTCTCTGTAATGACGTTACGTGAAGACATTCCTGTGCGGCCTTGATAGAGGATGTAACCTGCCAGACGCCTCCCTACCCGTTCCTATAGCCTATTATTCGACCTTTCATTGCATGCCGTCTACAAGCATTTCACTCGCTTACGTTAAATCTGCTTCTATCGTCACTACATGGGTACGTCTGGGCGACTGCTTCGCCATCCTCTGAAGCAGCCGCAAATAACAGAGGTATTGAGATATACTGATTCTGTATCCCTTCTGTTACAGATCTAGTGGAGAACGCGGCCATTTTGAAGGCCTGCTTCTATCGTCACTACATGGGTACGTCTGGACAGAGGTATCGAGATATACTGATTCTGTATCCCTTCTGTTACAGATCTAGTGGAGAACGCGGCCATTTTGAAGGCCTGCTTCTATCGTCACTACATGGGTACGTCTGGACAGAGGTATTGAGATATACTGATTCTGTATCCCTTCTGTTACAGATCTAGTGGAGAACGCGGCCATTTTGAAGGCCTGCTTCTATCGTCACTACATGGGTACGTCTGGACAGAGGTATTGAGATATACTGATTCTGTATCCCTTCTGTTACAGATCTAGTGGAGAACGCGGCCATTTTGAAGGCCTGCTTCTATCGTCACTACATGGGTACGTCTGGACAGAGGTATTGAGATATACTGATTCTGTATCCCTTCTGTTACAGATCTAGTGGAGAACGCGGCCATTTTGAAGGCCTGCTTATAATTCGTTAGTTATAACTGAAGATGGAGACTTGGTTAGTGAAACGTGTCGAAGTAAATAAACGTACCCTATAATTCTGAATGTAACAATAGCCTCTAACCTCTTGCATCAAACCTGTAGCCTCTAGCCTCTGGCGTCAAACCTGTACCCTCTAGAAGTGAAGCCTGTATCCTCTAGGCTCTATCGTCAAGCCTATGGCCTCTAGCATCTACTCACGATCCAGTTCCAGCTTTAGGACCCTGTCCATAGAGGCAGGTTTACCTAACTACTCCTGATCACTGAACAAGAGGGTCACGACACGGAAGCTGACAACGATTGGAAGAGCGATCGTGATCGGCCCGCGTTTTATAAGCAATCATTGCCTTCCTGCCTTAAGAAGACGTTACTGGTAGCTTTAGATGTCCGAGAAGGGACGTCAGTGATTGCCTCTGAGCAAATGTCACTGAGTCATGTGAGAGTTGTTGCACGTGTAGGAGGAGTGAGGTTCCCACACCCTGCGCGAGTCGCCCTCTTACTCCTCCGTTTTTATCATGTTTGTGCATGATACTTTTATAATAATAAATTTAGAGTTTATTTTTCTCTTCGTGATAAAAATGTTTTCTTTTGTCATCGTTATTATCCATTTTTATAACTGATATTCTTTTCCTTTTGATCTCACCTTGTTTAGTTTGATTTCTGTTGTAGGTTTTTATTTGGCCTCTCGGTGTTATCTTTTTGTTGTTAATGTTCGTTTCAATTCATTTTTTTATTATGTATAGCCTACTGTCGTTTTGATTCCATTCTTGTTTATCTATAGTTGTTTGATTTCTAATCCATCGTTTTTCTTCGCTTTTTTTTATTATGTATAGCCTACTGTCGTTTTGATTCCATTCTTGTTTATCTATAGTTGTTTGATTTTTATTCCATCGTTTTTCTTCGCTTTTTTTATTATGTATAGCCTACTGTCGTTTTGATTCCATTCTTGTTTATCTATAGTTGTTTGATTTTTAATCCATCGTTTTTCTTCGCTTTTTTTATTATGTATAGCCTACTGTCGTTTTGATTCCATTCTTGTTTATCTATAGTTGTTTGATTTTTATTCCATCGTTTTTCTTCGCTTTTTTTATTATGTTTTTTGGTATTACTTTTATTATTATTTTTATATTTTTGTTTTTTGTTCTCCTTTTATTCGACATGCTTTCCTTGTGTTTCGTCAAGCAACTATTCTTACCTATATTTCCATTGTGCGTCTCTAGTTATATTTGTTTTACTTGTATTGTTATTTTTTGATTTCATAATTTTTACATTTCATCAAATTCCTCATTTCTGTTCTTCTGATTTATTTTGTGTTTCTTGTTTCCTTAATATATAGTTTTCTCTCGAATTGTATCTGATCTACTAGCTCTTTGTTTATGTTTATAAAGCTCTAATATACCCATTATTGTTTTTACAGACTTCAGTGATGTACATTGATAAAGAGGGAAGTGAGTGTTAGGTTTTGTAATATTTAGATGGCAGTGGAAAAGGGACATAGCCTACGTAGCTCCTTTGCAAAAGTTAGATACACTTTATTTTTCAATGCCTTCTAAATGTGTACTAAGTTCACACTCTCTCTACGTGTTCAAACTTTCAATCGTTAATAAAATACTTTGTATTAATTCACTTAAGTTCAAATACATTTTTTAAAACTTGTAGTATATGACACTTGGGGTTAATAAAGTTTTTCAAATATTGATTCCTCAATTAAAGTTAATGAAATTTAGTTTTATATGGGAAAAACTTGTCACAAAAAGGGGCAAGTTATGCAATATAGTTATTTCGTTCTATTTGTCTTAAAATAAATGATAACATATAATTTCATAAAACAGCTGATATAATATTATAGGTTAAGCGGTAAAACAGCTGTTTTAACGCATAGGTTATGTTACTTTATTTACAATAATTGTAATTATTTAATAAAAAGAAGCCAAATAAAAAATTTTTTGTTAAATAAAAACACGGTTGATGCGTGAGTCAAACAAACCTGATTTATTAGAAATTTGGCAACGTTTCGACAACTAAATTGTCTTCCTCATTCAGGCCTACCAAGTATAATAGACAGAATTAGCATCTACATCATAAAAATTCACAACAAAATTAACATAAAATCAAAAACATTACAATAAGTCATTAATACTAATAAATTAACAAAACAACAACACAAATAAATTAACAAAACAACAACACACTATAAAACGTGATAGTCCATTATAATAAAAACTATTAACAATTAATTAAAATGAGGACGATAATTTAGTCGTCGAAACGTTGCATCAACCGTGTTTTAATTGAACAAAGTTTTGTGAGTGTAGATCTCATCAAAACTTTTTTTGTTAATCTAAGTAGGAATTGACTTTAATAGAGTAGTTGAGAGTAAAATAGAGTGATATGGTAAAGCGCCTAGACATTTCGTCTCAGTAACATGTCATACTCCAAGGCTAATACAGAAACTGCGTTAAGGAATGAAAGAGGTCCTTGCATGGGACAAAAAGTTTTATAGAAGTAATGTTTTTAATTATGGGCCTTAATAAGAGCATACATGTGTTTCGTATAGGGAACCCGCCTCGTATGTCGACAGTGCGTGTGCTGATAGTTCCTGCGGCAAGCATTGTGCCTTACAAACGGCGTCACATAAACAAACAAAAACCGATTGCCGTAATGTTTTATTGGATTTCGATGTGAATGAAGCCGTAAATGTCTACGTGAAAGCGTGAGTAGATTTATGTCATTATTTGGGCTTTGTAGTTACTTGAAGTAGTGGGAGTAACTGCAGAATGTAGCTTGATAATACTACGTTTAATTAAATAAAATTAATTTTTTAAATATGTTTTATTTCGAAATTATCTAAACAGAATAAATAAGGATAATTGGTTCAGGGAATGTTGAAATGTTTTTACTAAATTCCGGGAGCTTGGAGAGGAATCTTGCTTTAAAAAAAGATTTTTACCATTCTACAGAACATTAAAACTGAAAGTACTTATATATCGTAGACATGAAATAAATTACACGCGTCTCTGGTATTTACTATTCGCCATAAATAATTTCCAAGTTTCTAGATAGTAAAAATACTGTTCGGTGTTGTGTTTGGATCAAGTTAAAATGTAAAAGCCTTTTCTATCTATTATCTTTATAATTGACTTATGTATTGCTATTTATGTATTGCTATTTATGTATTGCTATTTATGTATTGCTATTTATGTATTGCTATTTATGTATTGCATATATGATTATGCTAAATTTCAGTACAACTACACATAGGGAAATTAATGAAAAATAGATTAGATTTGAACTACACTAATAGTTTATCCAGTTCCTACTTAGTTGGCAATATATTTATATATATTGTGCATATTTTCAATCGTTGGTAAAATACTTTTTATTCATCCAATTAAATTCAAACACATTTTTTTAAACTTGTAATGGATGACATTTGATACAGCGTCTTCAAATATTAATTCATTGTTTAAATTTATTTAAATAATTATAATTATTAATTTTGATTTCTATTTTGCCACTTAATATTGTGATGCTGTCATTTGTATATACATATTTATATTAATGTTAATTATTTGTTAAAAAGTAACTAAAAGAACATTCTTCTTTCTTCTTTCAAGTAGGAATTCACTTGAATTTTTTTGCAATAATTATTTATTTATTTTACCGAGCTTAATTTTAAGCTTTTATGGCTTAATTTCAAGGTCAAATCGTAATATTTGTTCAATGTTTTCGGGCATCAGAAATACGTGTACTTCATGCTCCAAATGATGAACTCCTTATTTACTGCGAAGATTATCGAAAGCGTGTACAAATAAACTGAATTTATCAACAGAATTTTGTATATAGTCAGTTTTATTAACGGCAAATGTAAGGATTAATTGTGGAGTTAATCAAGGAACTACGGTAGAGTCGGGCGTTAAGGGCTGAGTGTAGGCGTTAGAGACAGAACTTGCTATATTCTGCTTAGAAATTTTAACAGCTGGATAGGTAGCTAAAATACACATCGAAGGGATGTATTGTTGTAAACAATCCTACAAAACAATTTGGGTTCTACCTTCACCTAGCAATTAAGCCGCGGTCCAAACAGAACAGAATGAGTGCAAAGTTATTCCAAGTTGTATGCAATAGTGGCGGAGAGGCGAGGTAGTTTTCGGTAGAACGGAGACGTAGTGGGAGTAAAGTATGTAGGCCAACTAAATCGTGTTCGAGCCGTGACGAAAGTGGATGCACGGGCAGCTTATCTCCCAGCCACGACTCCGGCTACACTGTGCGCAATATCCAACACATCCATTGTTCCGGCCGTACAACGATGTGTGTTACACATAATCATTCTTGGTAATATCCACTCTTTGTTGGAAGTGATGATTAAGGATTTCCTTATATGTTTACTTTACCACTAGTGGGGATCCTAGATCATATTGCCAAGTTCCAGGACATCACTGGCTTAGTTCTACAAGGAGACTTTATTCCTTATGCAACATAAGCTGCGCCCAAAATCCTTTTCTAGACTTTGTTAAAACACTGATCCACATAAATCTAAAACCACTCATCACAATCTCCTCATATGCTTAGACTTTACCTTACCTGGAGTACCAACCTCCGCGAGAGAGTGTATTGCCGCTTTGCTATGCCGACGCAAGTACAGCATACGGTGACGAGTTTATTCCCTTGCTGCCAAATTAACTGTGAAAAATTAAGCTTGTTAAATAAAATGGCATCCAATTTAAATAGCAGAGAAATACAGTGTCAAAACAAGAAAGTAAAGATGAACAGGACCAATGCTGTGTAGCGTTAAGAGCTCTCGAGACAGTACGGACGGACGGACAATTCTTCACGTGGTTTGACAGTTACTTGAGCGTACAGTCCAATGCAACATTCAAAGCGGGGAGATTTGCAGGCTTCTTTGGCAAAGCAGCTCTGGAGTGTTTCTCTTTACGATAGGTTAGGTATGATAGTGCTTCTGAGGGGTCCTCATCTCCTCAGCAGCAAGGTTTGCACGTAGCACCTGACGACTACCTGTTTTAATTATTATCCCAGCTTCAATTTCCTGGACAGGTTAGGTTAGGTTAGGTATGATAGTGCTTCTGAGGGGTCCTCATCTCCTCAGCAGCAAGGTTTGCACGTAGCACCTGACGACTACCTGTTTTAATTATTATCCCAGCTTCAATTTCCTGGACAGGTTAGGTTAGGTTAGGTATGATAGTGCTTCTGAGGGGTCCTCATCTCCTCAGCAGCAAGGTTTGCACGTAGCACCTGACGACTACCTGTTTTAATTATAATCCCAGCATCAATGTCAGGTTAGGTTAGGTTAGGTGTGACAGTGGTTCTGAGGGCTCCCCATCTCCTCAGCAGCAAGGTTTGCACGTAGCACCTGACGACTACCTGTTTTAATTATTATCCCAGCTTCAATTTCCTGGACAGGTTAGGTTAGGTTAGGTATGATAGTGCTTCTGAGGGGTCCTCATCTCCTCAGCAGCAAGGTTTGCACGTAGCACCTGACGACTACCTGTTTTAATTATAATCCCAGCATCAATGTCAGGTTAGGTTAGGTTAGGTGTGACAGTGGTTCTGAGGGCTCCCCATCTCCTCAGCAGCAAGGTTTGCACGTAGCACCTGACGACTACCTGTTTTAATTATAATCCCAGCATCAATGTCAGGTTAGGTTAGGTTAGGTGTGACAGTGGTTCTGAGGGCTCCCCATCTCCTCAGCAGCAAGGTTTGCACGTAGCACCTGACGACTACCTGTTTCAATTATTAACCCACCTTCAGCTTTCCTGGACAGGTTAGGTTAGGTTAGGTGTGATAGAGCTTCTGAGAGCTCCCCATCTCCTCAGCAGCAAGGTTTGCACGTAGCACCTGACGACTACCTGTTTTAATTATTATCCCAGCTTCAATTTCCTGGACAGGTTAGGTTAGGTTAGGTTTGACAGTGGTTCTGAGGGCTATCCATCTCCTCAGTAGCAAGGATTCCACTTCACACCTGACAACTACCTGTTTTAATTATTATCCCAGCTTCAATTTCCTGGACAGGTTAGGTTAGGTTAGGTTTGACAGTGGTTCTGAGGGCTATCCATCTCCTCAGTAGCAAGGATTCCACTTCACACCTGACAACTACCTGTTTTAATTATTATCCCAGCTTCAATTTCCTGGATAGGTTTGGTTAGGTTAGGTTTGACAGTGGTTCTGAGGGCTATCCATCTCCTCAGTAGCAAGGATTCCACTTCACACCTGACAACTACCTGTTTTAATTATTATCCCAGCTTCAAATTCCTGGACAGGTTAGGTTAGGTTAGGTTTGACAGTGGTTCTGAGGGCTATCCATCTCCTCAGTAGCAAGGATTCCACTTCACACCTGACAACTACCTGTTTTAATTATTATCCCAGCTTCAAATTCCTGGACAGTTTAGGTTAGGTTAGGTGTGATAGTGCTTCTGTGAGCTCCCCATCTCCTCAGCAGCAAGGTTTGCACGTAGCACCTGACGACTACCTGTTTTAATTATAATCCCAGCATCAATGTCAGGTTAGGTTAGGTTAGGTGTGACAGTGGTTCTGAGGGCTCCCCATCTCCTCAGCAGCAAGGTTTGCACGTCACACCGGAGGACTACCAGTTTTAATTATTAACCCAGCTTCAGCTTTCCTGGACAGGTTAGGTTATTTTAGGTGTGATAGTGCTTCTGAGAGCTCCCCATCTCCTCAGCAGCAAGGTTTGCACGTAGCACCTGACGACTACCTGTTTAATTATTATCCCAGCTTCAGTTTTCCTTTACAGGTTAGGTTAGGTTAGGTTAGGTATGATAGGAAACGTACCCGGCCTTCACACGAACCCGGTAAAGTCTCCGAATATCTTCGGGGCCACTGTGTGTTACAAGGGCATAGTAAGGCATTTATCTCGTTAGATATAAGGTAATTACGTATACTTTAACTTACCACCGATTCACAGGTAGGCCGAAACGTTCCCGGCCTTCACACGAACCCGGTAAAGTCTCCGAATATCTTCGGGGCCACTGTGTGTTACAAGGGCATACTAAGGCATTTATCTCGTTAGATATAAGGTAATTACGTATACTTTAACTTACCACCGATTCACAGGTAGGCCGAAACGTTCCCGGCCTTCACACGAACCCGGTAAAGTCTCCGAATATCTTCGGGGCCACTGTATTACAAGGGCATACTAAGGCATTTATCTCGTTAGATATAAGGTAATTACGTATACTTTAACTTACCACCGATTCACAGGTAGGCCGAAACGTTCCCGGTCTTCACACGAACCCGGTAAAGTCTCCGAATATCTTCGGGGCCACTGTGTGTTACAAGGGCATACTAAGGCATTTATCTCGTTAGATATAAGGTAATTACGTATACTTTAACTTACCACCGATTCACAGGTAGGCCGAAACGTACCCGGCCTTCACACGAACCCGGTAAAGTCTCCGAATATCTTCGGGGCGACTGTGTGTTACAAGGGCATACTAAGGCATTTATCTCGTTAGATATAAGGTAATTACGTATACTTTAACTTACCACCGATTCACAGGTAGGCCGAAACGTACCCGGCCTTCACACGAACCCGGTAAAGTCTCCGAATATCTTCGGGGCCACTGTGTGTTACAAGGGCATACTAAGGCATTTATCTCGTTAGATATAAGGTAATTACGTATACTTTAACTTACCACCGATTCACAGGTAGGCCGAAACGTACCCGGCCTTCACACGAACCCGGTAAAGTCTCCGAATATCTTCGGGGCCACTGTGTGTTACAAGGGCATACTAAGGCATTTATCTCGTTAGATATAAGGTAATTACGTATACTTCAACTTACCACCGATTCACAGGTAGGCCGAAACGTTCCCGGCCTTCACACGAACCCGGTAAAGTCTCCGAATATCTTCGCGGCCACTGTGTGTTACAAGGGCATACTAAGGCATTTATCTCGTTAGATATAAGGTAATTACGTATACTTTAACTTACCACCGATTCACAGGTAGGCCGAAACGTTCCCGGCCTTCACACGAACCCGGTAAAGTCTCCGAATATCTTCGGGGCCACTGTGTGTTACAAGGGCATACTAAGGCATTTATCTCGTTAGATATAAGGTAATTACGTATACTTTAACTTACCACCGATTCACAGGTAGGCCGAAACGTACCCGGCCTTCACACGAACCCGGTAAAGTCTCCGAATATCTTCGGGGCGACTGTGTGTTACAAGGGCATACTAAGGCATTTATCTCGTTAGATATAAGGTAATTACGTATACTTTAACTTACCACCGATTCACAGGTAGGCCGAAACGTACCCGGCCTTCACACGAACCCGGTAAAGTCTCCGAATATCTTCGGGGCCACTGTGTGTTACAAGGGCATACTAAGGCATTTATCTCGTTAGATATAAGGTAATTACGTATACTTTAACTTACCACCGATTCACAGGTAGGCCGAAACGTACCCGGCCTTCACACCCGGTAAAGTCTCCGAATATCTTCGGGGCCACTGTGTTTTACAAGGGCATACTAAGGCATTTATCTCGTTAGATATAAGGTAATTACGTATACTTTAACTTACCACCGAGTCACAGGTAGGCCGAAACGTACCCGGCCTTCACACGAACCCGGTAAAGTCTCCGAATATCTTCGGGGCCACTGTGTGTTACAAGGGCATACTAAGGCATTTATCTCGTTAGATATAAGTAATTACGTATACTTTAACTTACCACCGATTCACAGGTAGGCCGAAACGTTCCCGGCCTTCACACGAACCCGGTAAAGTCTCCGAATATCTTCGGGGCCACTGTGTGTTACAAGGGCATACTAAGGCATTTATCTCGTTAGATATAAGGTAATTACGTATACTTTAACTTAAAACCGATTCACAGGTAGGCCGAAACGTTCCCGGCCTTCACACGAACCCGGTAAAGTCTCCGAATATCTTCGGGGCCACTGTGTGTTACAAGGGCATACTAAGGCATTTATCTCGTTAGATATAAGGTAATTACGTATACTTTAACTTACCACCGATTCACAGGTAGGCCGAAACGTACCCGGCCTCACACCCGGTAAAGTCTCCGAATATCTTCGGGGCCACTGTGTGTTACAAGGGCATACTAAGGCATTTATCTCGTTAGATATAAGGTAATTACGTATACTTTAACTTACCACCGATTCACAGGTAGGCCGAAACGTTCCCGGCCTTCACACGAACCCGGTAAAGTCTCCGAATATCTTCGCGGTCACTGTGTGTTACAAGGGCATACTAAGGCATTTATCTCGTTAGATATAAGGTAATTACGTATACTTTAACTTACCACCGATTCACAGGGGGGCCGAAACGTTCCCGGCCTTCACACGAACCCGGTAAAGTCTCCGAATATCTTCGGGGCCACTGTGTGTTACAAGGGCATACTAAGGCATTTATCTCGTTAGATATAAGGTAATTACGTATACTTAACCTTACCACCGATTCACAGGTAGGCCGAAACGTTCCCGGCCTTCACACGAACCCGGTAAAGTCTCCGAATATCTTCGGGGCCACTGTGTGTTACAAGGGCATACTAAGGCATTTATCTCGTTAGATATAAGGTAATTACGTATACTTTAACTTACCACCGATTCACAGGTAGGCCGAAACGTTCCCGGCCTTCACACGAACCCGGTAAAGTCTCCGAATATCTTCGGGGCCACTGTGTGTTACAAGGGCATACTAAGGCATTTATCTCGTTAGATATAAGGTAATTACGTATACTTTAACTTACCACCGATTCACAGGTAGGCCGAAACGTACCCGGCCTTCACACGAACCCGGTAAAGTCTCCGAATATCTTCGGTGCGACTGTGTGTTACAAGGGCATACTAAGGCATTTATCTCGTTAGATATAAGGTAATTACGTATACTTTAACTTACCACCGATTCACAGGTAGGCCGAAACGTTCCCGGCCTTCACACGAACCCGGTAAAGTCTCCGAATATCTTCGGGGCCACTGTGTGTTACAAGGGCATACTAAGGCATTTATCTCGTTAGATATAAGGTAATTACGTATACTTTAACTTACCACCGATTCACAGGTAGGCCGAAACGTACCCGGCCTTCACACCCGGTAAAGTCTCCGAATATCTTCGGGGCCACTGTGTGTTACAAGGGCATACTAAGGCATTTATCTCGTTAGATATAAGGTAATTACGTATACTATAACTTACCACCGATTCACAGGTAGGCCGAAACGTTTCCGGCCTTCACACGAACCCGGTAATGTCTCCGAATATCTTCGGGGCGACTGTGTGTTACAAGGGCATACTAAGGCATTTATCTCGTTAGATATAAGGTAATTACGTATACTTTAACTTACCACCGATTCACAGGTAGGCCGAAACGTACCCGGCCTTCACACGAACCCGGTAAAGTCTCCGAATATCTTCGCGGCCACTGTGTGTTACAAGGGCATACTAAGGCATTTATCTCGTTAGATATAAGGTAATTACGTATACTTTAACTTACCACCGATTCACAGGTAGGCCGAAACGTTACCGGCCTTCACACGAACCCGGTAAAGTCTCCGAATATCTTCGGGGCCACTGTGTGTTACAAGGGCATACTAAGGCATTTATCTCGTTAGATATAAGGTAATTACTTATACTTTAACTTACCACCGATTCACAGGTAGGCCGAAACGTACCCGGCCTTCACACCCGGTAAAGTCTCCGAATATCTTCGGGGCCACTGTGTGTTACAAGGGCATACTAAGGCATTTATCTCGTTAGATATAAGGTAATTACGTATACTTTAACTTACCACCGATTCACAGGTAGGCCGAAACGTTCCCGGACTTCACACGAACCCGGTAAAGTCTCCGAATATCTTCGGGGCCACTGTGTGTTACAAGGGCATACTAAGGCATTTATCTCGTTAGATATAAGGTAATTACGTATACTTTAACTTACCACCGATTCACAGGTAGGCCGAAACGTACCCGGCCTTCACACCCGGTAAAGTCTCCGAATATCTTCGGGGCCACTGTGTGTTACAAGGGCATACTAAGGCATTTATCTCGTTAGATATAAGGTAATTACGTATACTTTAACTTACCACCGATTCACAGGTAGGCCGAAACGTTCCCGGCCTTCACACGAACCCTGTAACGTCTCCGAATATCTTCGGGGCCACTGTGTGTTACAAGGGCATACTAAGGCATTTATCTCGTTAGATATAAGGTAATTACGTATACTTTAACTTACCACCGATTCACAGGTAGGCCGAAACGTTAACGGCCTTCACACGAACCCGGTAAAGTCTCCGAATATCTTCGGGGCCACTGTGTGTTACAAGGGCATACTAAGGCATTTATCTCGTTAGATATAAGGTAATTACGTATACTTTAACTTACCACCGATTCACAGGTAGGCCGAAACGTACCCGGCCTTCACACGAACCCGGTAAAGTCTCCGAATATCTTCGGGGCCACTGTGTGTTACAAGGGCATACTAAGGCATTTATCTCGTTAGATATAAGGTAATTACGTATACTTTAACTTACCACCGATTCACAGGTAGGCCGAAACGTACCCGGCCTTCACACGAACCCGGTAAAGTCTCCGAATATCTTCGGGGCCACTGTGTGTTACAAGGGCATACTGAGGCATTTATCTCGTTAGATATAAGGTAATTACGTATACTTTAACTTACCACCGATTCACAGGTAGGCCGAAACGTTCCCGGCCTTCACACGAACCCGGTAAAGTCTCCGAATATCTTCGGGGCCACTGTGTGTTACAAGGGCATACTAAGGCATTTATCTCGTTAGATATAAGTAATTACGTATACTTTAACTTACCACCGATTCACAGGTAGGCCGAAAAGTTCCCGGCCTTCACACGAACCCGGTAAAGTCTCCGAATATCTTCGGGGCCACTGTGTGTTACAAGGGCATACTAAGGCATTTATCTCGTTAGATATAAGTAATTACGTATACTTTAACTTACCACCGATTCACAGGTAGGCCGAAACGTTCCCGGCCTTCACACGAACCCGGTAAAGTCTCCGAATATCTTCGGGGCCACTGTGTGTTACAAGGGCATACTAAGGCATTTATCTCGTTAGATATAAGGTAATTACGTATACTTTAACTTACCACCGATTCACAGGTAGGCCGAAACGTTCCCGGCCTTCACACGAACCCGGTAAAGTCTCCGAATATCTTCGGGGCCACTGTGTGTTACAAGGGCATACTAAGGCATTTATCTCGTTAGATATAAGGTAATTACGTATACTTTAACTTACCACCGATTCACAGGTAGGCCGAAACGTTCCCGGCCTTCACACGAACCCGGTAAAGTCTCCGAATATCTTCGGGGCCACTGTGGGTTACAAGGGCATACTAAGGCATTTATCTCGTTAGATATAAGGTAATTACGTATACTTTAACTTACCACCGATTCACAGGTAGGCCGAAACGTACCCGGCCTTCACACCCGGTAAAGTCTCCGAATATCTTCGGGGCCACTGTGTGTTACAAGGGCATACTAAGGCATTTATCTCGTTAGATATAAGGTAATTACGTATACTTTAACTTACCACCGATTCACAGGTAGGCCGAAACGTTCCCGGACTTCACACGAACCCGGTAAAGTCTCCGAATATCTTCGGGGCCACTGTGTGTTACAAGGGCATACTAAGGCATTTATCTCGTTAGATATAAGGTAATTACGTATACTTTAACTTACCACCGATTCACAGGTAGGCCGAAACGTACCCGGCCTTCACACCCGGTAAAGTCTCCGAATATCTTCGGGGCCACTGTGTGTTACAAGGGCTTACTAAGGCATTTATCTCGTTAGATATAAGGTAATTACGTATACTTTAACTTACCACCGATTCACAGGTAGGCCGAAACGTACCCGGCCTTCACACGAACCCGGTAAAGTCTCCGAATATCTTCGGGGCCACTGTGTGTTACAAGGGCATACTAAGGCATTTATCTCGTTAGATATAAGGTAATTACGTATACTTTAACTTACCACCGATTCACAGGTAGGCCGAAACGTTCCCGGCCTTCACACGAACCCGGTAAAGTCTCCGAATATCTTCGCGGCCACTGTGTGTTACAAGGGCATACTAAGGCATTTATCTCGTTAGATATAAGGTAATTACGTATACTTTAACTTACCACAGATTCACAGGTAGGCCAAAACGTTCCCGGCCTTCACACGAACCCGGTAAAGTCTCCGAATATCTTCGGGGCCACTGTGTGTTACAAGGGCATACTAAGGCATTTATCTCGTTAGATATAAGGTAATTACGTATACTTTAACTTACCACCGATTCACAGGTAGGCCGAAACGTACCCGGCCTTCACACGAACCCGGTAAAGTCTCCGAATATCTTCGGGGCCACTGTGTGTTACAAGGGCATACTAAGGCATTTATCTCGTTAGATATAAGTAATTACGTATACTTTAACTTACCACCGATTCACAGGTAGGCCGAAACGTTCCCGGCCTTCACACGAACCCGGTAAAGTCTCCGAATATCTTCGGGGCCACTGTGTGTTACAAGGGCATACTAAGGCATTTATCTCGTTAGATATAAGGTAATTACGTATACTTTAACTTACCACCGATTCACAGGTAGGCCGAAACGTACCCGGCCTTCACACCCGGTAAAGTCTCCGAATATCTTCGGGGCCACTGTGTGTTACAAGGGCATACTAAGGCATTTATCTCGTTAGATATAAGGTAATTACGTATACTTTAACTTACCACCGATTCACAGGTAGGCCAAAACGTTCCCGGCCTTCACACGAACCCGGTAAAGTCTCCGAATATCTTCGGGGCCACTGTGTGTTACAAGGGCATACTAAGGCATTTATCTCGTTAGATATAGGGTAATTACGTATACTTTAACTTACCACCGATTCACAGGTAGGCCGAAACGTTCCCGGCCTTCACACGAACCCGGTAAAGTCTCCGAATATCTTCGGGGCCACTGTGTGTTACAAGGGCATACTAAGGCATTTATCTCGTTAGATATAAGGTAATTACGTATACTTTAACTTACCACCGATTCACAGGTAGGCCGAAACGTACCCGGCCTTCACACGAACCCGGTAAAGTCTCCGAATATCTTCGGGGCCACTGTGTGTTACAAGGGCATACTAAGGCATTTATCTCGTTAGATATAAGGTAATTACGTATACTTTAACTTACCACCGATTCACAGGTAGGCCGAAACGTTCCCGGCCTTCACACGAACCCGGTAAAGTCTCCGAATATCTTCGCGGCCACTGTGTGTTACAAGGGCATACTAAGGCATTTATCTCATTAGATATAAGGTAATTACGTATACTTTAACTTACCACCGATTCACAGGTAGGCCGAAACGTTACCGGCCTTCACACGAACCCGGTAAAGTCTCCGAATATCTTCGGGGCCACTGTGTGTTACAAGGGCATACTAAGGCATTTATCTCGTTAGATATAAGGTAATTACGTATACTTTAACTTACCACCGATTCACAGGTAGGCCGAAACGTACCCGGCCTTCACACCCGGTAAAGTCTCCGAATATCTTCGGGGCCACTGTGTGTTACAAGGGCATACTAAGGCATTTATCTCGTTAGATATAAGGTAATTACGTATACTTTAACTTACCACCGATTCACAGGTAGGCCAAAACGTTCCCGGCCTTCACACGAACCCGGTAAAGTCTCCGAATATCTTCGGGGCCACTGTGTGTTACAAGGGCATACTAAGGCATTTATCTCGTTAGATATAGGGTAATTACGTATACTTTAACTTACCACCGATTCACAGGTAGGCCGAAACATTACCAGCCTTCACACGAACCCGGTAAAGTCTCCGAATATCTTCGGGGCCACTGTGTGTTACAAGGGCATACTAAGGCATTTATCTCGTTAGATATAAGGTAATTACGTATACTTTAACTTACCACCGATTCACAGGTAGGCCGAAACGTACCCGGCCTTCACACGAACCCGGTAAAGTCTCCGAATATCTTCGGGGCCACTGTGTGTTACAAGGGCATACTGAGGCATTTATCTCGTTAGATATAAGGTAATTACGTATACTTTAACTTACCACCGATTCACAGGTAGGCCGAAACGTTCCCGGCCTTCACACGAACCCGGTAAAGTCTCCGAATATCTTCGGGGCCACTGTGTGTTACAAGGGCATACTAAGGCATTTATCTCGTTAGATATAAGTAATTACGTATACTTTAACTTACCACCGATTCAAAGGTAGGCCGAAAAGTTCCCGGCCTTCACACGAACCCGGTAAAGTCTCCGAATATCTTCGGGGCCACTGTGTGTTACAAGGGCATACTAAGGCATTTATCTCGTTAGATATAAGGTAATTACGTATACTTTAACTTACCACCGATTCACAGGTAGGCCGAAACGTACCCATCTTTCACACGAACCCTGTTAAGTCTCCGAATATCTTCGGGGCCACTGTGTGTTACAAGGGCATACTAAGGCATTTATCTCGTTAGATATAAGGTAATTACGTATACTTTAACTTACCACCGATTCACAATTAGGCCGAAACGTTCCCGGCCTTCACACGAACCCGGTAAAGTCTCCGAATATCTTCGGGGCCACTGTGTGTTACAAGGACATACTAAGGCATTTATCTCGTTAGATATAAGTAATTACGTATACTTTAACTTACCACCGATTCACAGGTAGGCCGAAAAGTTCCCGGCTTTCACACGAACCCGGTAAAGTCTCCGAATATCTTCGGGGCCACTGTGTGTTACAAGGGCATACTAAGGCATTTATCTCGTTAGATATAAGTAATTACGTATACTTTAACTTACCACCGATTCACAGGTAGGCCGAAACGTTCCCGGCCTTCACACGAACCCGGTAAAGTCTCCGAATATCTTCGGGGCCACTGTGTGTTACAAGGGCATACTAAGGCATTTATCTCGTTAGATATAAGGTAATTACGTATACTTTAACTTACCACCGATTCACAGGTAGGCCGAAACGTTCCCGGCCTTCACACGAACCCGGTAAAGTCTCCGAATATCTTCGGGGCCACTGTAGGTTACAAGGGCATACTAAGGCATTTATCTCGTTAGATATAAGGTAATTACGTATACTTTAACTTACCACCGATTCACAGGTAGGCCGAAACGTACCCGGCCTTCACACCCGGTAAAGTCTCCGAATATCTTCGGGGCCACTGTGTGTTACAAGGGCATACTAAGGCATTTATCTCGTTAGATATAAGGTAATTACGTATACTTTAACTTACCACCGATTCACAGGTTGGCCGAAACGTTCCCGGACTTCACACGAACCCGGTAAAGTCTCCGAATATCTTCGGGGCCACTGTGTGTTACAAGGGCATACTAAGGCATTTATCTCGTTAGATATAAGGTAATTACGTATACTTTAACTTACCACCGATTCACAGGTAGGCCGAAACGTACCCGGCCTTCACACCCGGTAAAGTCTCCGAATATCTTCGGGGCCACTGTGTGTTACAAGGGCATACTAAGGCATTTATCTCGTTAGATATAAGGTAATTACGTATACTTTAACTTACCACCGATTCACAGGTAGGCCGAAACGTTCCCGGCCTTCACACCCGGTAAAGTCTCCGAATATCTTCGGGGCCACTGTGTGTTACAAGGGCATACTAAGGCATTTATCTCGTTAGATATAAGGTAATTACGTATACTTTAACTTACCACCGATTCACAGGTAGGCCGAAACGTTCCCGGCCTTCACACGAACCCGGTAAAGTCTCCGAATATCTTCGGGGCCACTGTGTGTTACAAGGGCATACTAAGGCATTTATCTCGTTAGATATAAGGTAATTACGTATACTTTAAATTACCACCGATTCACAGGTAGGCCGAAACGTTTCCGGCCTTCACACGAACCCGGTAAAGTCTCCGAATATCTTCGGGGCCACTGTGTGTTACAAGGGCATACTAAGGCATTTATCTCGTTAGATATAAGGTAATTACGTATACTTTAACTTACCACCGATTCACAGGTAGGCCGAAACGTTCCAGGCCTTCACACGAACCCGGTAAAGTCTCCGAATATCTTCGGGGCCACTGTGTGTTACAAGGGCATACTAAGGCATTTATCTCGTTAGATATAAGGTAATTACGTATACTTTAACTTACCACCGATTCACAGTTAGGCCGAAACGTACCCGGCCTTCACACGAACCCGGTAAAGTCTCCGAATATCTTCGGGGCCACTGTGTGTTACAAGGGCATACTAAGGCATTTATCTCGTTAGATATAAGGTAATTACGTATACTTTAACTTACCACCGATTCACAGGTAGGCCGAAACGTACCCGTCTTTCACACGAACCCTGTTAAGTCTCCGAATATCTTCGCGGCCACTGTGTGTTACAAGGGCATACTAAGGCATTTATCTCGTTAGATATAAGGTAATTACGTATACTTTAACTTACCACCGATTCACAGGTAGGCCAAAACGTTCCCGGCCTTCACACGAACCCGGTAAAGTCTCCGAATATCTTCGGGGCCACTGTGTGTTACAAGGGCATACTAAGGCATTTATCTCGTTAGATATAGGGTAATTACGTATACTTTAACTTACCACCGATTCACAGGTAGGCCGAAACGTTCCCGGCCTTCACACGAACCCGGTAAAGTCTCCGAATATCTTCGGGGCCACTGTGTGTTACAAGGGCATACTAAGGCATTTATCTCGTTAGATATAAGGTAATTACGTATACTTTAACTTACCACCGATTCACAGGTAGGCCGAAACGTACCCGGCCTTCACACGAACCCGGTAAAGTCTCCGAATATCTTCGGGGCCACTGTGTGTTACAAGGGCATACTAAGGCATTTATCTCGTTAGATATAAGGTAATTACGTATACTTTAACTTACCACCGATTCACAGGTAGGCCGAAACGTTCCCGGCCTTCACACGAACCCGGTAAAGTCTCCGAATATCTTCGCGGCCACTGTGTGTTACAAGGGCATACTAAGGCATTTATCTCGTTAGATATAAGGTAATTACGTATACTTTAACTTACCACCGATTCACAGGTAGGCCGAAACGTTACCGGCCTTCACACGAACCCGGTAAAGTCTCCGAATATCTTCGGGGCCACTGTGTGTTACAAGGGCATACTAAGGCATTTATCTCGTTAGATATAAGGTAATTACGTATACTTTAACTTACCACCGATTCACAGGTAGGCCGAAACGTACCCGGCCTTCACACCCGGTAAAGTCTCCGAATATCTTCGGGGCCACTGTGTGTTACAAGGGCATACTAAGGCATTTATCTCGTTAGATATAAGGTAATTACGTATACTTTAACTTACCACCGATTCACAGGTAGGCCGAAACGTACCCGGCCTTCACACCCGGTAAAGTCTCCGAATATCTTCGGGGCCACTGTGTGTTACAAGGGCATACTAAGGCATTTATCTCGTTAGATATAAGGTAATTACGTATACTTTAACTTACCACCGATTCACAGGTAGGCCGAAACGTACCCGGCCTTCACACGAACCCGGTAAAGTCTCCGAATATCTTCGGGGCCACTGTGTGTTACAAGGGCATACTGAGGCATTTATCTCGTTAGATATAAGGTAATTACGTATACTTTAACTTACCACCGATTCACAGGTAGGCCGAAACGTTCCCGGCCTTCACACGAACCCGGTAAAGTCTCCGAATATCTTCGGGGCCACTGTGTGTTACAAGGGCATACTAAGGCATTTATCTCGTTAGATATAAGTAATTACGTATACTTTAACTTACCAACGATTCAAAGTTAGGCCGAAAAGTTCCCGGCCTTCACACGAACCCGGTAAAGTCTCCGAA
The DNA here is from genome assembly GCA_036971475.1 of Prosapia bicincta. Taxonomy (NCBI): domain Eukaryota; kingdom Metazoa; phylum Arthropoda; class Insecta; order Hemiptera; family Cercopidae; genus Prosapia; species Prosapia bicincta. The sequence continues at coordinate 170,043 of JBAIZL010000229.1, read as the reverse complement.
TATCTTCGTGGCCACTGTGTGTTACAAGGGCATACTAAGGCATTTATCTCGTTAGATATAAGGTAATTACGTATACTTTAACTTACCACCGATTCACAGGTAGGCCGAAACGTACCCGGCTTTCACACGAACCCTGTTAAGTCTCCGAATATCTTCGGGGCCACTGTGTGTTACAAGGGCATACTAAGGCATTTATCTCGTTAGATATAAGGTAATTACGTATACTTTAACTTACCACCGATTCACAGGTAGGCCGAAACGTTCCCGGCCTTCACACGAACCCGGTAAAGTCTCCGAATATCTTCGGGGCCACTGTGTGTTACAAGGGCATACTAAGGCATTTATCTCGTTAGATATAAGTAATTACGTATACTTTAACTTACCACCGATTCACAGGTAGGCCGAAAAGTTCCCGGCCTTCACACGAACCCGGTAAAGTCTCCGAATATCTTCGGGGCCACTGTGTGTTACAAGGGCATACTAAGGCATTTATCTCGTTAGATATAAGTAATTACGTATACTTTAACTTACCACCGATTCACAGGTAGGCCGAAACGTTCCCGGCCTTCACACGAACCCGGTAAAGTCTCCGAATATCTTCGGGGCCACTGTGTGTTACAAGGGCATACTAAGGCATTTATCTCGTTAGATATAAGGTAATTACGTATACTTTACCTTACCACCGATTCACAGGTAGGCCGAAACGTACCCGGCTTTCACACGAACCCGGTTAAGTCTCCGAATATCTTCGGGGCCACTGTGTGTTACAAGGGCATACTAAGGCATTTATCTCGTTAGATATAAGGTAATTACGTATACTTTAACTTACCACCGATTCACAGGTAGGCCGAAACGTTCCCGGCCTTCACACGAACCCGGTAAAGTCTCCGAATATCTTCGGGGCCACTGTGTGTTACAAGGGCATACTAAGGCATTTATCTCGTTAGATATAAGGTAATTACGTATACTTTAACTTACCACCGATTCACAGGTAGGTCGAAACGTACCCGGCCTTCACACGAACCCGGTAAAGTCTCCGAATATCTTCGGGGCCACTGTGTGTTACAAGGGCATACTAAGGCATTTATCTCGTTAGATATAAGGTAATTACGTATACTTTAACTTACCACCGATTCACAGGTAGGCCGAAACGTTCCCGGCCTTCACACGAACCCGGTAAAGTCTCCGAATATCTTCGCGGCCACTGTGTGTTACAAGGGCATACTAAGGCATTTATCTCGTTAGATATAAGGCAATTACGTATACTTTAACTTACCACCGATTCACAGGTAGGCCAAAACGTTCCCGGCCTTCACACGAACCCGGTAAAGTCTCCGAATATCTTCGGGGCCACTGTGTGTTACAAGGGCATACTAAGGCATTTATCTCGTTAGATATAAGGTAATTACGTATACTTTAACTTACCACCGATTCACAGGTAGGCCAAAAAGTTCCCGGCCTTCACACGTACCCGGTAAAGTCTCCGAATATCTTCGGGGCCACTGTGTGTTACAAGGGCATACTAAGGCATTTATCTCGTTAGATATAAGGTAATTACGTATACTTTAACTTACCACCGATTCACAGGTATTCCGAAACGTACCCGGCCTTCACACGAACCCGGTAAAGTCTCCGAATATCTTCGGGGCCACTGTGTGTTACAAGGGCATACTAAGGCATTTATCTCGTTAGATATAAGGTAATTACGTATACTTTAACTTACCACCGATTCACAGGTAGGCCGAAACGTACCCGGCCTTCACACGAATCCGGTAAAGTCTCCGAATATCTTCGGGGCCACTGTGTGTTACAAGGGCATACTAAGGCATTTATCTCGTTAGATATAAGGTAATTACGTATACTTCAACTTACCACCGATTCACAGGTAGGCCGAAACGTTCCCGGCCTTCACACGAACCCGGTAAAGTCTCCGAATATCTTCGCGGCCACTGTGTGTTACAAGGGCATACTAAGGCATTTATCTCGTTAGATATAAGGTAATTACGTATACTTTAACTTACCACCGATTCACAGGTAGGCCGAAACGTTCCCGGCCTTCACACGAATCCGGTAAAGTCTCCGAATATCTTCGGGGTCACTGTGTGTTACAAGGGCATACTAAGGCATTTATCTCGTTAGATATAAGGTAATTACGTATACTTTAACTTACCACCGATTCACAGGTAGGCCGAAACGTACACAGCCTTCACACGAACCCGGTAAAGTCTCCGAATCTCTTCGGGGCCACTGTGTGTTACAAGGGCATACTAAGGCATTTATCTCGTTAGATATAAGGTAATTACGTATACTTTAACTTACCACCGATTCACAGGTAGGCCGAAACGTACCCGGCCTTCACACGAACCCGGTAAAGTCTCCGAATATCTTCGGGGCCACTGTGTGTTACAAGGGCATACTAAGGCATTTATCTCGTTAGATATAAGGTAATTACGTATACTTTAACTTACCACCGATTCACAGGTAGGCCGAAACGTTCCCGGCCTTCACACCCGGTAAAGTCTCCGAATATCTTCGGGGCCACTGTGTGTTACAAGGGCATACTAAGGCATTTATCTCGTTAGATATAAGGTAATTACGTATACTTTAACTTACCACCGATTCACAGGTAGGCCGAAACGTACCCGGCCTTCACACCCGGTAAAGTCTCCGAATATCTTCGGGGCCACTGTGTGTTACAAGGGCATACTAAGGCATTTATCTCGTTAGATATAAGGTAATTACGTATACTTTAACTTACCACCGATTCACAGGTAGGCCGAAACGTTCCCGGCCTTCACACCCGGTAAAGTCTCCGAATATCTTCGGGGCCACTGTGTGTTACAAGGGCATACTAAGGCATTTATCTCGTTAGATATAAGGTAATTACGTATACTTTAACTTACCACCGATTCACAGGTAGGCCGAAACGTTCCCGGCCTTCACACGAACCCGGTAAAGTCTCCGAATATCTTCGGGGCCACTGTGTGTTACAAGGGCATACTAAAGCATTTATCTCGTTAGATATAAGGTAATTACGTATACTTTAACTTACCACCGATTCACAGGTAGGCCGAAACGTTCCCGGCCTTCACACGAACCCGGTAAAGTCTCCGAATATCTTCGGGGCCACTGTGTGTTACAAGGGCATACTAAGGCATTTATCTCGTTAGATATAAGGTAATTACGTATACTTTAACTTACCACCGATTCACAGGTAGGCCGAAACGTTCCCGGCCTTTACACGAACCCGGTAAAGTCTCCGAATATCTTCGGGGCCACTGTGTGTTACAAGGGCATACTAAGGCATTTATCTCGTTAGATATAAGGTAATTACGTATACTTTAACTTACCACCGATTTACAGTTAGGCCGAAACGTACCCGGCCTTCACACGAACCCGGTAAAGTCTCCGAATATCGTCGGGGCCACTGTGTGTTACAAGGGCATACTAAGGCATTTATCTCGTTAGATATAAGGTAATTATGTATACTTTTACTTACCACCGATTCACAGGTAGGCCGAAACGTACCCGGCCTTCACACGAACCCGGTAAAGTCTCCGAATATCTTCGGGGCCACTGTGTGTTACAAGGGCATACTAAGGCATTTATCTCGTTAGATATAAGGTAATTACGTATACTTTAACTTACCACCGATTCACAGGTAGGCCGAAACGTACCCGGCCTTCACACGAACCCGGTAAAGTCTCCGAATATCTTCGGGGCCACTGTGTGTTACAAGGGCATACTAAGGCATTTATCTCGTTAGATATATAGGTAAGAGATATAAGGCAATAGAACTACTGAGTATGAGGTGCGTACATTCAAGTGGCCACATACAAAGAGCAGGCCAAGAACTAGTTGCAGCTGATTAGCTATGGCAACGCTGTATGTACGTAAGTATTGATAAATAGATATGGTGCGTCTAAAGAAATACGTTCATGTGAACATCAATGGAAAAACTTACAAATCCAAACACTTATATACACAAATAAACGTTACAGAAGGTTTCTAACAATCTTACGTTATGCGGGAGTTGGAGAAACATCTTCCAGAAGGACGTAAAGAGACGTGGTATCAAAGGATTAGAAAACATAACAAACATGAAGCAGAAAAATCAATTTTCTAAGAACAAAAATACACAATGAAGGACTATAGCCGACAACGGTTTAAGAGAGTACAGCGTATTGAGAGAAAGGAACTGACACGATCATAAATCAATACACAAAAACAAGAAAAAATTGAAACCCGGTCTTACAGGACGTGTGAGCATCAAATCTTCACTTACTTTCTCAACAAATATTAGTGAATGTTTGGATACTGTAAGCAGTGGTGTGATGTATCATCCACATGACCTGCACTGGGGTTTATAGTCGCGTTGGACCCCCAACACTAATTACCTCAACATCTCAGGGACTATTTGTCTTAGGACAAGCCATCATGTCACCAGACTGGAAGTGGGTTTCAATGGCGTGAAATAACCTCCGCCCATACTGGTCGGGTGTGAGTCGGGACTACTAGCGGCTGAGTAGCTAGGATATCTGGAGGTCGTGGATATCTTACTAAGAGCCCTAGAGTCGGGACTACTAGCGGCTGAGTAGCTAGGATATCTGGAGCTCGTGGATATCTTACTAAGAGCCCTAGAGTCGGGACTACTAGCGGCTGAGTAGCTAGGATATCTGGAGGTCGTGGATATCTTACTAAGAGGATCCCCCTAGAGTCGGGACTACTAGCGGCTGAGTAGCTAGGATATCTGGAGGTCGTGGATATCTTACTAAGAGGATCCCCCTAGAGTCGGGACTACTAGCGGCTGAGTAGCTAGGATATCTGGAGGTCGTGGATATCTTACTAAGAGGATCCCCCTAGAGTCGGGACTACTAGCGGCTGAGTAGCTAGGATATCTGGAGGTCGTGGATATCTTACTAAGAGGATCCCCCTAGAGTCGGGACTACTAGCGGCTGTGTAGCTAGGATATCTGGAGGTCGTGGATATCTTACTAAGAGCCCTAGAGTCGGGACTACTAGCGGCTGAGTAGCTAGGATATCTGGAGGTCGTGGATATCTTACTAAGAGGATCCCCCTAGAGTCGGGACTACTAGCGGCTGAGTAGCTAGGATATCTGGAGGTCGTGGATATCTTACTAAGAGCCCTAGAGTCGGGACTACTAGCGGCTGAGTAGCTAGGATATCTGGAGGTCGTGGATATCTTACTAAGAGGATCCCCCTAGAGTCGGGACTACTAGCGGCTGAGTAGCTAGGATATCTGGAGGTCGTGGATATCTTACTAAGAGCCCTAGAGTCGGGACTACTAGCGGCTGAGTAGCTAGGATATCTGGAGGTCGTGGATATCTTACTAAGAGCCCTAGAGTCGGGACTACTAGCGGCTGAGTAGCTAGGATATCTGGAGGTCGTGGATATCTTACTAAGAGCCCTAGAGTCGGGACTACTAGCGGCTGAGTAGCTAGGATATCTGGAGGTCGTGGATATCTTACTAAGAGCCCTAGAGTCGGGACTACTAGCGGCTGAGTAGCTAGGATATCTGGAGGTCGTGGATATCTTACTAAGAGCCCTAGAGTCGGGACTACTAGCGGCTGAGTAGCTAGGATATCTGGAGGTCGTGGATATCTTACTAAGAGGATCCCCCTAGAGTCGGGACTACTAGCGGCTGAGTAGCTAGGATATCTGGAGGTCGTGGATATCTTACTAAGAGGATCCCCCTAGAGTCGGGACTACTAGCGGCTGAGTAGCTAGGATATCTGGAGGTCGTGGATATCTTACTAAGAGGATCCCCCTAGAGTCGGGACTACTAGCGGCTGAGTAGCTAGGATATCTGGAGGTCGTGGATATCTTACTAAGAGCCCTAGAGTCGGGACTACTAGCGGCTGAGTAGCTAGGATATCTGGAGGTCGTGGATATCTTACTAAGAGCCCTAGAGTCGGGACTACTAGCGGCTGAGTAGCTAGGATATCTGGAGGTCGTGGATATCTTACTAAGAGCCCTAGAGTCGGGACTACTAGCGGCTGAGTAGCTAGGATATCTGGAGGTCGTGGATATCTTACTAAGAGCCCTAGAGTCGGGACTACTAGCGGCTGAGTAGCTAGGATATCTGGAGGTCGTGGATATCTTACTAAGAGCCCTAGAGTCGGGACTACTAGCGGCTGAGTAGCTAGGATATCTGGAGGTCGTGGATATCTTACTAAGAGCCCTAGAGTCGGGACTACTAGCGGCTGAGTAGCTAGGATATTTGGAGGTCGTGGATATCTTACTAAGAGCCCTAGAGTCGGGACTACTAGCGGCTGAGTAGCTAGGATATCTGGAGGTCGTGGATATCTTACTAAGAGGATCCCCCTAGAGTCGGGACTACTAGCGGCTGAGTAGCTAGGATATCTGGAGGTCGTGGATATCTTACTAAGAGCCCTAGAGTCGGGACTACTAGCGGCTGAGTAGCTAGGATATCTGGAGGTCGTGGATATCTTACTAAGAGCCCTAGAGTCGGGACTACTAGCGGCTGAGTAGCTAGGATATCTGGAAGTCGTGGATATCTTACTAAGAGGATCCCCCTAGAGTCGGGACTACTAGCGGCTGAGTAGCTAGGATATCTGGAGGTCGTGGATATCTTACTAAGAGCCCTAGAGTCGGGACTACTAGCGGCTGAGTAGCTAGGATATCTGGAGGTCGTGGATATCTTACTAAGAGCCCTAGAGTCGGGACTACTAGCGGCTGAGTAGCTAGGATATCTGGAGGTCGTGGATATCTTACTAAGAGGATCCCCCTAGAGTCGGGACTACTAGCGGCTGAGTAGCTAGGATATCTGGAGGTCGTGGATATCTTACTAAGAGCCCTAGAGTCGGGACTACTAGCGGCTGAGTAGCTAGGATATCTGGAGGTCGTGGATATCTTACTAAGAGCCCTAGAGTCGGGACTACTAGCGGCTGAGTAGCTAGGATATCTGGAGGTCGTGGATATCTTACTAAGAGGATCCCCCTAGAGTCGGGACTACTAGCGGCTGAGTAGCTAGGATATCTGGAGGTCGTGGATATCTTACTAAGAGGATCCCCCTAGAGTCGGGACTACTAGCGGCTGAGTAGCTAGGATATCTGGAGGTCGTGGATATCTTACTAAGAGCCCTAGAGTCGGGACTACTAGCGGCTGAGTAGCTAGGATATCTGGAGGTCGTGGATATCTTACTAGGAGGATCCCCCTAGAGTCGGGACTACTAGCGGCTGAGTAGCTAGGATATCTGGAGGTCGTGGATATCTTACTAAGAGCCCTAGAGTCGGGACTACTAGCGGCTGAGTAGCTAGGATATCTGGAGGTCGTGGATATCTTACTAAGAGGATGCACTATGACTAGTAAGGGGATCGTACTATGAGGTGAGTCACTATTACCTGCTACAAAGGATAACGGCTTGTATCCAGGACTAACATTAGTTGTAGAAAATTATTTAAATATGGTCGATTTGGGTTTCATTGTCCACAACTGAATTAGTTGGTGTCAAATCACATGATTTATAAACACGTATCCTTTTAGCAAGATAACCATTAGGTGACTTTAGTAAAATAGTTGCTTGGAAGTCTCGAGTCTGAGAGGATCCCGACTCCGGGGTCTTTTCTCATACAAAAACTCCCTTTGTGTAAGACCGGATTCTACTACCTTACACAGCCTAGCTTCTGAATTACAATGGCGCTTATTTTAGCAAGGGAAACGTGACAGCTTCGAGGCGAGTGAAGTATTTTTTTAATACTAATTTACGTTGTATAGGAAGGCATAAAGGCAAATTGGATGTGAAACTAGCTTTAATTGTGAGCTATTATTTATGGCACAAGAGAACAAGTGAGAGCATACTTAAGGAATTACATGGTTTCCCACGGAGCTACATTGTAACGTAATGTATGTAAATTGATCGCCGTAGCGAGGGGAGATGTTTGCTCGGATAAGGCGGGTGATTTTATACAGAATAGTGTCACTGTTGTGCTTTCTAGACTGCAGCCGTATTAGATGTTTCAAGGGAAATAATGTTTTGTGATACGGTATGCAGACTAATTGGTTGATTAATGTGGTACAAACCCCCCGCAAAGATCTCTTAGTAGCCTGTGATTGCCTCAGTAGGGATGAAGAAATTAGAGGGTATATATGGAATAAATAACATGTTGAAGTAAACACGTGAAAACCTTTAGCATATTAACGTGATCACAGCCTTTGGAGAATGTAAAAGAATGGTGCATCATGGGTAGGGTTAGGGTAAGGGCATAAATGGGAGATAATTGACGCTCATATGTGCAAGTTTACTGTACCTATTCCTGCCTCTGTACGTGCAAATATAGATTAGGGGGGAAGGCGGGTCATGTAGCATTCATAACACTGTGATTATGGGAATTCTCTCTACCTACTGCTGTCACGGTGCATGCCAATACATTAGGAGGGAAGGCGGGACATGTAGCATTCATAACACTGTGATTATGGGAATTCTCTCTACCTATTGCTGTCACGGTGCATGCCAATACATTAGGAGGGAAGGCGGGACATGTAGCATTCATAACACTGTGATTGTGGGAATTCTCTCTACCTATTGCTGTCACGGTGCATGCCAATACATTAGGAGGGAAGGCGGGTCATGTAGCATTCATAACACTGTGATTATGGGAATTCTCTCTACCTATTGCTGTCACGGTGCATGCCAATACATTAGGAGGGAAGGCGGGTCATGTAGCATTCATAACACTGTGATTATGGGAATTCTCTCTACCTATTGCTGTCACGGTGCATGCCAATACATTAGGAGGGAAGGCGGGACATGTAGCATTCATAACACTGTGATTATGGGAATTCTCTCTACCTACTGCTGTCACGGTGCATGCCAATACATTAGGAGGGAAGGCGGGTCATGTAGCATTCATAACACTGTGATTATGGGAATTCTCTCTACCTATTGCTGTCACGGTGCATGCCAATACATTAGGAGGGAAGGCGGGACATGTAGCATTCATAACACTGTGATTATGGGAATTCTCTCTACCTATTGCTGTCACGGTGCATGCCAATACATTAGGAGGGAAGGCGGGACATGTAGCATTCATAACACTGTGATTATGGGAATTCTCTCTACCTATTGCTGTCACGGTGCATGCCAATACATTAGGAGGGAAGGCGGGTCATGTAGCATTCATAACACTGTGATTATGGGAATTCTCTCTACCTATTGCTGTCACGGTGCATGCCAATACATTAGGAGGGAAGGCGGGACATGTAGCATTCATAACACTGTGATTATGGAAATTCTCTCTACCTACTGCTGTCACGGTGCATGCCAATACATTAGGAGGGAAGGCGGGTCATGTAGCATTCATAACACTGTGATTATGGGAATTCTCTCTACCTATTGCTGTCACGGTGCATGCCAATACATTAGGAGGGAAGGCGGGACATGTAGCATTCATAACACTGTGATTATGGGAATTCTCTCTACCTATTGCTGTCACGGTGCATGCCAATACATTAGGAGGGAAGGTGGGACATGTAGCATTCATAACACTGTGATTATGGGAATTCTCTCTACCTATTGCTGTCACGGTGCATGCCAATACATTAGGAGGGAAGGCGGGTCATGTAGCATTCATAACACTGTGATTATGGGAATTCTCTCTACCTATTGCTGTCACGGTGCATGCCAATACATTAGGAGGGAAGGCGGGACATGTAGCATTCATAACACTGTGATTATGGGAATTCTCTCTACCTATTGCTGTCACGGTGCATGCCAATACATTAGGAGGGAAGGCGGGACATGTAGCATTCATAACACTGTGATTATGGGAATTCTCTCTACCTATTGCTGTCACGGTGCATGCCAATACATTAGGAGGGAAGGCGGGACATGTAGCATTCATAACACTGTGATTATGGGAATTCTCTCTACCTATTGCTGTCACGGTGCATGCCAATACATTAGGAGGGAAGGCGGGACATGTAGCATTCATAACACTGTGATTATGGGAATTCTCTCTACCTATTGCTGTCACGGTGCATGCCAATACATTAGGAGGGAAGGCGGGACATGTAGCATTCATAACACTGTGATTATGGGAATTCTCTCTACCTATTGCTGTCACGGTGCATGCCAATACATTAGGAGGGAAGGCGGGTCATGTAGCATTCATAACACTGTGATTATGGGAATTCTCTCTACCTATTGCTGTCACGGTGCATGCCAATACATTAGGAGGGAAGGCGGGACATGTAGCATTCATAACACTGTGATTATGGGAATTCTCTCTACCTATTGCTGTCACGGTGCATGCCAATACATTAGGAGGGAAGGCGGGTCATGTAGCATTCATAACACTGTGATTATGGGAATTCTCTCTACCTATTGCTGTCACGGTGCATGCCAATACATTAGGAGGGAAGGCGGGACATGTAGCATTCATAACACTGTGATTATGGGAATTCTCCCTACCTATTGCTGTCACGGTGCATGCCAATACATTAGGAGGGAAGGCGGGTCATGTAGCATTCATAACACTGTGATTATGGGAATTCTCTCTACCTATTGCTGTCACGGTGCATGCCAATACATTAGGAGGGAAGGCGGGACATGTAGCATTCATAACACTGTGATTGTGGGAATTCTCTCTACCTATTGCTGTCACGGTGCATGCCAATACATTAGGAGGGAAGGCGGGTCATGTAGCATTCATAACACTGTGATTATGGGAATTCTCTCTACCTATTGCTGTCACGGTGCATGCCAATACATTAGGAGGGAAGGCGGGACATGTAGCATTCATAACACTGTGATTATGGGAATTCTCTCTACCTACTGCTGTCACGGTGCATGCCTATACATTAGGAGGGAAGGCGGGTCATGTAGCATTCATAACACTGTGATTATGGGAATTCTCTCTACCTATTGCTGTCACGGAGCATGCCAATACATTAGGAGGGAAGGCGGGTCATGTAGCATTCATAACACTGTGATTATGGGAATTCTCTCTACCTATTGCTGTCACGGTGCATGCCAATACATTAGGAGGGAAGGCGGGTCATGTAGCATTCATAACACTGTGATTATGGGAATTCTCTCTACCTACTGCTGTCACGGTGCATGCCTATACATTAGGAGGGAAGGCGGGTCATGTAGCATTCATAACACTGTGATTATGGGAATTCTCTCTACCTACTGCTGTCACGGTGCATGCCAATACATTAGGAGGGAAGGCGGGTCATGTAGCATTCATAACACTGTGATTATGGGAATTCTCTCTACCTATTGCTGTCACGGTGCATGCCAATACATTAGGAGGGAAGGCGGGTCATGTAGCATTCATAACACTGTGATTATGGGAATTCTCTCTACCTATTGCTGTCACGGTGCATGCCAATACATTAGGAGGGAAGGCGGGTCATGTAGCATTCATAACACTGTGATTATGGGAATTCTCTCTACCTATTGCTGTCACGGTGCATGCCAATACATTAGGAGGGAAGGCGGGTCATGTAGCATTCATAACACTGTGATTATGGGAATTCTCTCTACCTACTGCTGTCACGGTGCATGCCAATACATTAGGAGGGAAGGCGGGACATGTAGCATTCATAACACTGTGATTGTGGGAATTCGCTGTCCCTACTGCCGCCACGGTGCATGCCAATACATTAGGAGGGAAGGCGGGTCATGTAGCATTCATAACACTGTGATTATGGGAATTCTCTCTACCTATTGCTGTCACGGTGCATGCCAATACATTAGGAGGGAAGGCGGGACATGTAGCATTCATAACACTGTGATTATGGGAATTCTCTCTACCTATTGCTGTCACGGTGCATGCCAATACATTAGGAGGGAAGGCGGGACATGTAGCATTCATAACACTGTGATTATGGGAATTCTCTCTACCTATTGCTGTCACGGTGCATGCCAATACATTAGGAGGGAAGGCGGGTCATGTAGCATTCATAACACTGTGATTATGGGAATTCTCTCTACCTATTGCTGTCACGGTGCATGCCAATACATTAGGAGGGAAGGCGGGACATGTAGCATTCATAACACTGTGATTATGGAAATTCTCTCTACCTACTGCTGTCACGGTGCATGCCAATACATTAGGAGGGAAGGCGGGTCATGTAGCATTCATAACACTGTGATTATGGGAATTCTCTCTACCTATTGCTGTCACGGTGCATGCCAATACATTAGGAGGGAAGGCGGGACATGTAGCATTCATAACACTGTGATTATGGGAATTCTCTCTACCTATTGCTGTCACGGTGCATGCCAATACATTAGGAGGGAAGGCGGGACATGTAGCATTCATAACACTGTGATTATGGGAATTCTCTCTACCTATTGCTGTCACGGTGCATGCCAATACATTAGGAGGGAAGGCGGGTCATGTAGCATTCATAACACTGTGATTATGGGAATTCTCTCTACCTATTGCTGTCACGGTGCATGCCAATACATTAGGAGGGAAGGCGGGACATGTAGCATTCATAACACTGTGATTATGGGAATTCTCTCTACCTATTGCTGTCACGGTGCATGCCAATACATTAGGAGGGAAGGCGGGTCATGTAGCATTCATAACACTGTGATTATGGGAATTCTCTCTACCTATTGCTGTCACGGTGCATGCCAATACATTAGGAGGGAAGGCGGGACATGTAGCATTCATAACACTGTGATTATGGAAATTCTCTCTACCTACTGCTGTCACGGTGCATGCCAATACATTAGGAGGGAAGGCGGGTCATGTAGCATTCATAACACTGTGATTATGGGAATTCTCTCTACCTATTGCTGTCACGGTGCATGCCAATACATTAGGAGGGAAGGCGGGACATGTAGCATTCATAACACTGTGATTATGGGAATTCTCTCTACCTATTGCTGTCACGGTGCATGCCAATACATTAGGAGGGAAGGCGGGACATGTAGCATTCATAACACTGTGATTATGGGAATTCTCTCTACCTATTGCTGTCACGGTGCATGCCAATACATTAGGAGGGAAGGCGGGTCATGTAGCATTCATAACACTGTGATTATGGGAATTCTCTCTACCTATTGCTGTCACGGTGCATGCCAATACATTAGGAGGGAAGGCGGGACATGTAGCATTCATAACACTGTGATTATGGGAATTCTCTCTACCTATTGCTGTCACGGTGCATGCCAATACATTAGGAGGGAAGGCGGGACATGTAGCATTCATAACACTGTGATTATGGGAATTCTCTCTACCTATTGCTGTCACGGTGCATGCCAATACATTAGGAGGGAAGGCGGGACATGTAGCATTCATAACACTGTGATTATGGGAATTCTCTCTACCTATTGCTGTCACGGTGCATGCCAATACATTAGGAGGGAAGGCGGGACATGTAGCATTCATAACACTGTGATTATGGGAATTCTCTCTACCTATTGCTGTCACGGTGCATGCCAATACATTAGGAGGGAAGGCGGGACATGTAGCATTCATAACACTGTGATTATGGGAATTCTCTCTACCTATTGCTGTCACGGTGCATGCCAATACATTAGGAGGGAAGGCGGGACATGTAGCATTCATAACACTGTGATTATGGGAATTCTCTCTACCTATTGCTGTCACGGTGCATGCCAATACATTAGGAGGGAAGGCGGGTCATGTAGCATTCATAACACTGTGATTATGGGAATTCTCTCTACCTATTGCTGTCACGGTGCATGCCAATACATTAGGAGGGAAGGCGGGACATGTAGCATTCATAACACTGTGATTATGGGAATTCTCTCTACCTATTGCTGTCACGGTGCATGCCAATACATTAGGAGGGAAGGCGGGTCATGTAGCATTCATAACACTGTGATTATGGGAATTCTCTCTACCTATTGCTGTCACGGTGCATGCCAATACATTAGGAGGGAAGGCGGGACATGTAGCATTCATAACACTGTGATTATGGGAATTCTCCCTACCTATTGCTGTCACGGTGCATGCCAATACATTAGGAGGGAAGGCGGGTCATGTAGCATTCATAACACTGTGATTATGGGAATTCTCTCTACCTATTGCTGTCACGGTGCATGCCAATACATTAGGAGGGAAGGCGGGACATGTAGCATTCATAACACTGTGATTGTGGGAATTCTCTCTACCTATTGCTGTCACGGTGCATGCCAATACATTAGGAGGGAAGGCGGGTCATGTAGCATTCATAACACTGTGATTATGGGAATTCTCTCTACCTATTGCTGTCACGGTGCATGCCAATACATTAGGAGGGAAGGCGGGACATGTAGCATTCATAACACTGTGATTATGGGAATTCTCTCTACCTACTGCTGTCACGGTGCATGCCTATACATTAGGAGGGAAGGCGGGTCATGTAGCATTCATAACACTGTGATTATGGGAATTCTCTCTACCTATTGCTGTCACGGTGCATGCCAATACATTAGGAGGGAAGGCGGGTCATGTAGCATTCATAACACTGTGATTATGGGAATTCTCTCTACCTATTGCTGTCACGGTGCATGCCAATACATTAGGAGGGAAGGCGGGTCATGTAGCATTCATAACACTGTGATTATGGGAATTCTCTCTACCTACTGCTGTCACGGTGCATGCCTATACATTAGGAGGGAAGGCGGGTCATGTAGCATTCATAACACTGTGATTATGGGAATTCTCTCTACCTACTGCTGTCACGGTGCATGCCAATACATTAGGAGGGAAGGCGGGTCATGTAGCATTCATAACACTGTGATTATGGGAATTCTCTCTACCTATTGCTGTCACGGTGCATGCCAATACATTAGGAGGGAAGGCGGGTCATGTAGCATTCATAACACTGTGATTATGGGAATTCTCTCTACCTATTGCTGTCACGGTGCATGCCAATACATTAGGAGGGAAGGCGGGTCATGTAGCATTCATAACACTGTGATTATGGGAATTCTCTCTACCTATTGCTGTCACGGTGCATGCCAATACATTAGGAGGGAAGGCGGGTCATGTAGCATTCATAACACTGTGATTATGGGAATTCTCTCTACCTACTGCTGTCACGGTGCATGCCAATACATTAGGAGGGAAGGCGGGACATGTAGCATTCATAACACTGTGATTGTGGGAATTCGCTGTCCCTACTGCCGCCATGGTGCATGCCAATATAGATTAGGGATAAAAAAAGGACATAATACTATGAGGGAGGGAATTAAGTTAACGTATGCAAAGTTCATACCTTGCTCTCTATAGATGCCTCGCCTTAAACAGGAGAGATGAGGAAGATAATGTAAAGGAGGATCATGGAAGAGACATGGAGGCCACATAACATTGGTACGCTCGAGCACTGGAATGTATTAAGCACTCAGTCGCAATGGTGTTCACTTTTACAGAAATACAATGAGGAGCGATAAAACCGACGGGTACACGAGGCAGCACTATGTCCATTTCGCTATCGCACCGTATCCGTCGGTAAGTTGTTAATGTTAATTATATTATATTAATTTCAATATCAAGCGTGTTTTAAAACATTTACTGGCCGTTAATAGCGTTGGACAGTGCAGATATGGCAGGCTGCCAGCGCAGTCCGTGAGAACCCACCTGCTGCACGCCTGCACTAGCACTTTCCATTACAGTGCAAGTTATCAGTAGATGGGGGTAAAGCTTGTCGCCCCGGGCGGTTACATAGATACACCCGCGTGTCAAGGTTTGGGGGTAAAGCTTGTTGCCCCGGGCGGTTACATAGATACACCCGCGTGTCAAGGTTTGGGGGTAAAGCTTGTCGCCCCGGGCGGTTACATAGATACACCCGCGTGTCAAGGTTTGGGGGTAAAGCTTGTTGCCCCGGGCGGTTACATAGATACACCCGCGTGTCAAGGTTTGGGGGTAAAGCTTGTCGCCCCGGGCGGTTACATAGATACACCCGCGTGTCAAGGTTTGGGGGTAAAGCTTGTTGCCCCGGGCGGTTACATAGATACACCCGCGTGTCAAGGTTTGGGGGTAAAGCTTGTCGCCCCGGGCGGTTACATAGATACACCCGCGTGTCAAGGTTGGGGGTAAAGCTTGTTGCCCCGGGCGGTTACATAGATACACCCGCGTGTCAAGGTTTGGGGGTAAAGCTTGTCGCCCTGAGCGGTTACATAGATACACCCGCGTGTCAAGGTTTGGGGGTAAAGCTTGTCGCCCCGGGCGGTTACATAGATACACCCGCGTGTCAAGGTTTGGGGGTAAAGCTTGTCGCCCCGGGCGGTTACATAGATACA
The DNA here is from genome assembly GCA_036971475.1 of Prosapia bicincta. Classification (NCBI taxonomy): domain Eukaryota; kingdom Metazoa; phylum Arthropoda; class Insecta; order Hemiptera; family Cercopidae; genus Prosapia; species Prosapia bicincta. The sequence goes on along the minus strand of JBAIZL010000229.1, from coordinate 153,790 downwards.
CCCGCGTGTCAAGGTTTGGGGGTAAAGCTTGTCGCACCGGGCGTTTACATAGATACACCCGCGTGTCAAGGTTTGGGGGTTAAAGCTTGTCGCCCTGAGCGGTTACATAGATACACCCGCGTGTCAAGGTTTGGGGGTAAAGCTTGTCGCCCCGGGCGGTTACATAGATACACCCGCGTGTCAAGGTTTGGGGGTAAAGCTTGTCGCACCGGGCGGTTACATAGATACACCCGCGTGTCAAGGTTTGGGGGTAAAGCTTGTCGCCCCGGGCGGTTACATAGATACACCCGCGTGTCAAGGTTGGGGGTAAAGCTTGTTGCCCCGGGCGGTTACATAGATACACCCGCGTGTCAAGGTTTGGGGGTAAAGCTTGTCGCCCTGAGCGGTTACATAGATACACCCGCGTGTCAAGGTTTGGGGGTAAAGCTTGTCGCCCCGGGCGGTTACATAGATACACCCGCGTGTCAAGGTTGGGGGTAAAGCTTGTCGCCCTGAGCGGTTACATAGATACACCCGCGTGTCAAGGTTGGGGGTAAAGCTTGTTGCCCCGGGCGGTTACATAGATACACCCGCGTGTCAAGGTTTGGGGGTAAAGCTTGTCGCCCTGAGCGGTTACATAGATACACCCGCGTGTCAAGGTTTGGGGGTAAAGCTTGTCGCCCCGGGCGGTTACATAGATACACCCGCGTGTCAAGGTTGGGGGTAAAGCTTGTTGCCCCGGGCGGTTACATAGATACACCCGCGTGTCAAGGTTTGGGGGTAAAGCTTGTCGCACCGGGCGGTTACATAGATACACCCGCGTGTCAAGGTTTGGGGGTAAAGCTTGTCGCCCTGAGCGGTTACATAGATACACCCGCGTGTCAAGGTTTGGGGGTAAAGCTTGTCGCCCCGGGCGGTTACATAGATACACCCGCGTGTCAAGGTTTGGGGGTAAAGCTTGTCGCCCCGGGCGGTTACATAGATACACCCGCGTGTCAAGGTTTGGGGGTAAAGCTTGTCGCACCGGGCGTTTACATAGATACACCCGCGTGTCAAGGTTTGGGGGTAAAGCTTGTCGCCCTGAGCGGTTACATAGATACACCCGCGTGTCAAGGTTTGGGGGTAAAGCTTGTCGCCCCGGGCGGTTACATAGATACACCCGCGTGTCAAGGTTTGGGGGTAAAGCTTGTCGCACCGGGCGGTTACATAGATACACCCGCGTGTCAAGGTTTGGGGGTAAAGCTTGTCGCACCGGGCGGTTACGTCGCACCGGGCGGTTACATAGATACACCCGCGTGTCAAGGTTTGGGGGTAAAGCTTGTCGCCCCGGGCGGTTACATAGATACACCCGCGTGTCAAGGTTTGGGGGTAAAGCTTGTCGCACCGGGCGGTTACATAGCTACACCCGCGTGTCAAGGTTTGGGGGTAAAGCTTGTCGCACCGGGCGGTTACATAGATACACCCGCGTGTCAAGGTTTGGGGGTAAAGCTTGTCGCACCGGGCGGTTACGTCGCACCGGGCGGTTACATAGATACACCCGCGTGTCAAGGTTTGGGGGTAAAGCTTGTCGCCCCGGGCGGTTACATAGATACACCCGCGTGTCAAGGTTTGGGGGTAAAGCTTGTCGCCCCGGGCGGTTACATAGATACACCCGCGTGTCAAGGTTTGGGGGTAAAGCTTGTCGCCCTGAGCGGTTACATAGATACACCCGCGTGTCAAGGTTTGGGGGTAAAGCTTGTCGCCCCGGGCGGTTACATAGATACACCCGCGTGTCAAGGTTTGGGGGTAAAGCTTGTCGCCCCGGGCGGTTACATAGATACACCCGCGTGTCAAGGTTTGGGGGTAAAGCTTGTCGCACCGGGCGGTTACATAGATACACCCGCGTGTCAAGGTTTGGGGGTAAAGCTTGTCGCCCCGGGCGGTTACATAGATACACCCGCGTGTCAAGGTTTGGGGGTAAAGCTTGTCACCCCGGGCGGTTACATAGATACACCCGCGTGTCAAGGTTTGGGGGTAAAGCTTGTCGCCCCGGGCGGTTACATAGATACACCCGCGTGTCAAGGTTTGGGGGTAAAGCTTGTCGCCCCGGGCGGTTACATAGATACACCCGCGTGTCAAGGTTTGGGGGTAAAGCTTGTCGCCCCGGGCGGTTACATAGATACACCCGCGTGTCAAGGTTTGGGGGTAAAGCTTGTCGCACCGGGCGGTTACATAGCTCACCCGCGTGTCAAGGTTTGGTGGTAAAGCTTGTCGCCCTGAGCGGTTACATAGATACACCCGCGTGTCAAGGTTTGGGGGTAAAGCTTGTCACACCGGGCGGTTACATAGATACACCTGCGTGTCAAGGTTTGGGGGTAAAGCTTGTCGCACCGGGCGGTTACATAGATACACCCGCGTGTCAAGGTTTGGTGGTAAAGCTTGTTGCCCCGGGCGGTTACATAGATACACCCGCGTGTCAAGGTTTGGGGGTAAAGCTTGTCGCACCGGGCGGTTACATAGATACACCCGCGTGTCAAGGTTTGGGGGTAAAGCTTGTCGCCCTGAGCGGTTACATAGATACACCCGCGTGTCAAGGTTTGGGGGTAAAGCTTGTCGCCCTGAGCGGTTACATAGCTACACCCGCGTGTCCAGGTTTGGGGGTAAAGCTTGTCGCCCTGAGCGTTTACATAGATACACCCGCGTGTCAAGGTTTGGGGGTAAAGCTTGTTGCCCCGGGCGGTTACATAGATACACCCGCGTGTCAAGGTTTGGGGGTAAAGCTTGTCGCCCTGATCGTTTACATAGATACACCCGCGTGTCAAGGTTTGGGGGTAAAGCTTGTTGCCCCGGGCGGTTACATAGATACACCCGCATGTCAAGGTTTAGGGGTAAAGCTTGTCGCCCTGAGCGGTTACATAGATACACCCGCGTGTCAAGGTTTGGGGGTAAAGCTTGTCGCCCTGAGCGTTTACATAGATACACCCGCGTGTCAAGGTTTGGGGGTAAAGCTTGTTGCCCCGGGCGGTTACATAGATACACCCGCGTGTCAAGGTTTAGGGGTAAAGCTTGTCGCCCTGAGCGGTTACATAGATACACCCGCGTGTCAAGGTTTGGGGGTAAAGCTTGTCGCCCTGAGCGTTTACATAGATACACCCGCGTGTCAAGGTTTGGGGGTAAAGCTTGTCGCCCTGAGCGTTTACATAGATACACCCGCGTGTCAAGGTTTAGGGGTAAAGCTTGTCGCCCTGAGCGGTTACATAGATACACCCGCGTGTCAAGGTTTGGGGGTAAAGCTTGTCGCCCTGAGCGTTTACATAGATACAACCGCGTGTCAAGGTTTGGGGGTAAAGCTTGTTGCCCCGGGCGGTTACATAGATACACCCGCGTGTCAAGGTTTGGGGGTAAAGCTTGTCGCACCGGGCGGTTACATAGATACACCCGCGTGTCAAGGTTTGGGGGTAAAGCTTGTCGCCCCGGGCGGTTACATAGCTACACCCGCGTGTCCAGGTTTGGGGGTAAAGCTTGTCGCACCGGGCAGTTACATAGATACACCCGCATGTCAAGGTTTAGGGGTAAAGCTTGTCGCCCTGAGCGGTTACATAGATACACCCGCGTGTCAAGGTTTGGGGGTAAAGCTTGTCGCCCTGAGCGTTTACATAGATACACCCGCGTGTCAAGGTTTGGGGGTAAAGCTTGTCGCCCTGATCGTTTACATAGATACACCCGCGTGTCAAGGTTGGGGGTAAAGCTTGTTGCCCCGGGCGGTTACATAGATACACCCGCGTGTCAAGGTTTGGGGGTAAAGCTTGTCGCACCGGGCGGTTACATAGATACACCCGCGTGTCAAGGTTTGGGGGTAAAGCTTGTCGCCCCGGGCGGTTACATAGATACACCCGCGTGTCAAGGTTTGGGGGTAAAGCTTGTCACCCCGGGCGGTTACATAGATACACCCGCGTGTCAAGGTTTGGGGGTAAAGCTTGTCGCCCCGGGCGGTTACATAGATACACCCGCGTGTCAAGGTTTGGGGGTAAAGCTTGTCACCCCGGGCGGTTACATAGATACACCCGCGTGTCAAGGTTTGGGGGTAAAGCTTGTCGCCCCGGGCGGTTACATAGCTACACCCGCGTGTCAAGGTTTGGGGGTAAAGCTTGTTGCCCCGGGCGGTTACATAGATACACCCGCGTGTCAAGGTTTGGGGGTAAAGCTTGTCGCACCGGGCGGTTACATAGATACACCCGCGTGTCAAGGTTTGGGGGTAAAGCTTGTCGCCCCGGGCGGTTACATAGCTACACCCGCGTGTCCAGGTTTGGGGGTAAAGCTTGTCGCACCGGGCGGTTACATAGATACACCCGCGTGTCAAGGTTTGGGGGTAAAGCTTGTCGCCCCGGGCGGTTACATAGCTACACCCGCGTGTCCAGGTTTGGGGGTAAAGCTTGTCGCCCCGGGCGGTTACATAGATACACCTGCGTGTCAAGGTTTGGGGGTAAAGCTTGTCGCCCCGGGCGGTTACATAGCTACACCCGCGTGTCAAGGTTTGGGGGTAAAGCTTGTCGCCCCGGGCGGTTACATAGATACACCTGCGTGTCAAGGTTTGGGGGTAAAGCTTGTCGCCCCGGGCGGTTACATAGCTACACCCGCGTGTCAAGGTTTGGGGGTAAAGCTTGTCGCCCCGGGCGGTTACATAGCTACACCCGCGTGTCCAGGTTTGGGGGTAAAGCTTGTCGCCCCGGGCGGTTACATAGATACACCTGCGTGTCAAGGTTTGGGGGTAAAGCTTGTCGCCCCGGGCGGTTACATAGATACACCCGCGTGTCAAGGTTTGGGGGTAAAGCTTGTCGCCCCGGGCGGTTACATAGCTACACCCGCGTGTCCAGGTTTGGGGGTAAAGCTTGTCGCCCCGGGCGGTTACATAGCTACACCCGCGTGTCCAGGTTTGGGGGTAAAGCTTGTCGCACCGGGCGGTTACATAGATACACCCGCGTGTCAAGGTTTGGGGGTAAAGCTTGTCGCCCCGGGCGGTTACATAGCTACACCCGCGTGTCCAGGTTTGGGGGTAAAGCTTGTCGCCCCGGGCGGTTACATAGCTACACCCGCGTGTCAAGGTTTGGGGGTAAAGCTTGTCGCCCCGGGCGGTTACATAGCTACACCCGCGTGTCTTGGTCAAGTCTAGAAGATTTAAGTGAAGAGTGTTTGAGCAGAAACCATCTTGCAATATTGTTGAGTGTCCTTGGCTCTACGCATGCAGTGCTGATGGCATAATCCTTCCTCTCTTCCTTCAAGGGATATTGAAGGGAACACTTATATAGCGACGCTTGAAAAAACTTATTGGATGGAGTTTAACTTAAAATTAGGAACATATGGTAGATTTTAGGAGGGAGGCTATTTACCGCTCATTTTTCCCCATTACGGACCCTGGAAAATCCCTTAGGTACAAGATTAGATACTCCTTTGGAGACACAAGCGCTCGCGGGCATGTGTGTGTGCGCGAGAGTGTGTGTCTATACGTCAACGAATGGCTTATTAATGTTCTGACTAAACAGATTAGAGCAGGAAATATGCGGCTACGTTATGGGTTACCGAGGCCCACACTCCCAAAAATATTCCGCAGAGCCGAAACCGCAAAATAAGTGAATATGAAAGAAGAAATGCTATAATGTTGTATGTGTCTGGCTATGTAGAGGCACTCGGTGACGTAAGCGACATAACCTCAGCACGACAATCACCTCGCCGTAAGTACTTGGAAAGGAGCTTTTTCACAAAATTATTCACTGTCGTGCGCATTGTTAACTTGGAATAGCCTACAGGAAGTGCGCAGGCGTCAGCACGTGACCAAGTCACACGTCGACACTCCGCAAAAACCACCGGAAGTGCCCGCTCACGGAAACGCCGGATTTTGTTGGTTTTATAGGAAGTAAAGCCTACATCAGGCGCGTGCTTTGCTTGTCGGTGACCCTTGGCATTAGCTGCGCGCATTGGGCTGCTGGCAAACTCTTACTTCCTCTGTCATCACCGCCATATAACCCTATGTTTCAGACAGGATGCACACAAACGTTGTAAATTCCGAAGTATTTATATTGTTTGAAACATTTTGAAATAGCGTTGGTCATACTTTGCGCTTTACTGACTCTGCTTAACTAGCGCTGCTTTTCCATCACATATTATATATCGCAGCTTCTCCAGAGCATCTTGTCTAGACCACTATTTTTTGCCGCACCTCCTTCAGCGCACCTTCTCTGGCGCACCCACCTAGCCGCACCACCTTCAGCGTACCTTCTCTAGCGCACCATCCTAGCCACACCACCTTTAGCGAACCTTCTCTGGCGCACTATCTTTGCTGCACCTCCTGCAGCGCACCTTCTCTGGCGCAGCATACTTGCCGCACCTCCTTTAGCGCACCTTCTCTGGCGCACCATCCTTAGCGCACCTTCTCTGGCGCACTCACCTAGCCGCACCACCTTCAGCGTACCTTCTCTAGCGTATCATCCTAGCCACACCACCTTTAGCGCACCTTCTCTGGCGCACTATCTTTGCTGCACCTCCTGCAGCGCACCTTCTCTGGCGCAGCATACTTGCCGCACCTCCTTCAGCGCACCTTCTCTGGCGCACTATCCTTGCTACACCTCCTTCAGCGCACCTTCTCTGGCGCACCATCCTTGCCGCACCTCCTTCAGCGCACTTTCTTTGACTCATCATCGCCTTGTCGTATGTTCTGGGTCGCGTGTCTGAAGGTATGACTAGGTTAGGCTAGGTAAGGTTATATATGTAGGTATCTATAGGGAGTGGAATGCAGGCAGAGGTGAAGAGAAAGAAGTAGCTGCAGTAAAACTAATACACTATATATAGCACTCTATAAATCAGGAAAGAAACCTTAATACCTAAGATATGTCACGTTAATGTGACATTAACATACAAATATCGATGCAAATAGTAGAGTCTAAACCTCATTGAAAGATTACGATTAGTTAGAGAAGACAGAATTATTATAACGGAAACTATCAAGCGCTGTGTACAATGTTTAGAAAGAACCCACCTGCCTGTGTGCGCACTATAAGGTACTCTGACGTCACTATGACTGGTGACTTGAACGATAGATCAGATTGAGAGCAGAGAGTAAATCATTGGCCGTTACTGGTGCTGTGTACAATGTTTAGAAAGAACCCACCCGCCTCCAAATAATTTGTGTGCGCACTATAGGCTACTTTGACGTCACTATGACAGGTGACTTGAACGACAGATCAGATTTAGAGCTGAGATTAAATCATTGAACGTTACTCAATGTTCTCCCAGAGTGACCGGGTACTGCTAATAAATATCGTTACATTGTCCAAACGTGACGCAGGCTTTCGTAGAACTGTTACTTTCAACTGTGAGTTATTAAAGTGATGGAGTTTGGAATAAATCCTATTCTTGTTAAGGAAAGTAGTAAGGACTAAAAAATTAAAGGAAGTAAAAAAAATTGAAAGAAATTTCAATGAAATAACCCAAAACAAGAACGATTGACAAATTCCTGAAGGAAAGACATCATCATGGTGTCAAAGTAGGACAATTATAAAATCAACAACCAATGCTAGGTAAATAGATATTCTTTCCTTGGACTCTAGGGTGTATATTAATCACGACTCGGGTGTTCATCGTCGCTCTAGCGTACAGCTATTACGGATTATGTACTACGAACTAAGTTTAAACTCACCAGTGTTGCATTGTGCGTTGTATTACAGCGTTGTGAATGGCGCAGCGGATGATGCGTGTGCTTGCTTCTGAAACATATCAAGTCCACTGTTATTTGCAGATCATTTGAGGACTTTAACTTAATGTTTAGGCAAACATAAATATAGGTTCCGATAAACATTAGTAATATAGAGTGGTATTACGTTTAAACATTAAACCAGTTGGAGGTAAAAACGCAGGTGAGGATGAAGCAGGGGGTAGAACATGGCTTCGATCCCAAATAGTGCCTAGTGATTACCTAGGTTAGTAATAGACGATTCAATGGTAATGCTAGTTAAAAGGTCAAGGGAACGCACTGTCCAAGTGAGGCAACTGAGGTGGCAATATGTTAAGTGTTGATATTCTGTGTTGACCTCTCTGACGATACTTATAAGCACTAATCACAGAATTATTCCAAAATATTTCCTTGCAGCACCTACCCTCGACATCCACGCACGTTGTAAATATAAAATTACTGAGCTTCTTAAACTTCGGGTTTAAGTCAAATTCTTTTTTTAATTTAATAATTACAAAAATAATATCTCGTAGTTTTTAATTGACATTTGCAAATTATTAGAAATATAAAAAGATAAAATAGCTCCCGACTTCTCCCAATTTGAATCTCTTGAATCGATAAGCCTGTAAAAAATTTCAAGCAAGAAAATATAAATTCATTGAAGTTGCTTGATGTAATCATCTTGAATTCACTGATTAAACTAATTTTAAAAATACTTAACTAAGTGAATACGTAATTGCTTACTTGCTGACGCGTTTCAAAACATTCGTTCCTTTTACGAAGCTAACCCTCTACTCAGGATTAGAGCAACTACGTATTCACTTAGTTAAGTACTTTTAAAATTAGATTGTTGTTTAAACAATGAGCTATATAATCCTCGTTAAGAGCAATACAATATTATAATATATATATTTAAAACTATTAACAATCTCCGGCGTTTGACGTCATGGTTTAAGACACCAATAACGACGTGGCATAGGCTATCCTGATGGTAATAAAATCTCCAATACAGGAATTAATATAAACATATTTACTAATGTAAAATACATAGGCCTATAGGGTATAAATATTTGCTTATTGCAATGTAAACTCGAGTCATTAGGCCTAATAAATGTAGCTTAGATCATGGAACAGTTGGTATATTACAGTTATTTAATTAGATATACAATGTTTAACAGTCATTTTTAAATTTCGAAATTTGTTCCTAGATTTCAGGACAATACGTTAGCCTCCTAATTTTTACTCATTCTCGTAGAGATTTCTAAGTGCTGCGTCATAAACGTTTAAGCAAAGTTGTGAGCTTTTTGTATTAAATTTACTCCATATACCTAAAGCAAGCCTATTTAATAAGGTCGAAGGAAAATCCGCTGCTAATAGCTATACACTGTAACGCACTTGGCTTTAATACGTCCATAAGTACCAAAACATTGGCACTCATTCATTGAGAAGGCTAATCGAAGATAAATTATAGGCTTAGGCCTTCTGTTATAATAGGCTAATTAGAGTAAAACCAATTAGACCCACTGAGTGTCATTAGAGGTGCGTCTATACAGATCCAAGGCCGGAGACATTTTAGTGAAGTATAACGCGTAATGAGCGACCATTGCTTGAGTGTTCTGCAGCAGTAATCAGGCGCTGTACTTCTTTCTCAGTGGCATTAAATGTTCCCGAATACGATGGAGACTTTAATGAGAGGTGTGATCTAGGATCGCTTGAAGGAGGCAAAATGACTGACAATATACACAATAAGAAAGAAATCTAACTGTAATTTATTTTATTTAATAAAAATTAAAAGCATTTTGTATATTTTATAACAAACATTTACATAACAACAATTGTTTATAGTTTTTGAAATATATTCTTTTATATTATAATAGTCAAGTTACTGAGATGTAAACAATTTTACAAAACCTAATCCAATATTCTACGTATAAACACAAGATGTAAACACTTCCTATATAAGCTTTTACTTTTTACATGGTTTTTATTACTTCACTATGGTTGAACCAATGTTTACGAATCTACTTTACATAGCTTACACAGCGCAGTGTTTGTCTGAGAATATATAGGTTCCCCTATGTATGTATACTCGTACAATTGCTGCTCAATACTAACTTAAAATTCATTTAAAATTGCCACAAATATAAATATAATAGTTATATATATATATATATATATATATATATATATATATATATATATATATATATATATTAAAACGTACCTTCACTTATTTATGATTTTCTACAGGATAATTTGACTCTTAGGAAATTAAATTAATAATCCAGCTACTTGCTTTTATAATTACAGATTTATTTTATCCTGAGATCAATATTGCATTTACAGGTAGTTCATATAATTCGTTTTACTAACTCTAATATTTGCCGATAGGCATCAAGACTCTTATTTGACTATTGATTTTTTTTACAATTCTAAATTTACTTTCTTTTAGCTTTCTAAGGGCGTGTATAAGTTACTGCACTTGGTTTGATAAATTTTATGTTTCAATTAACTATGACTTTTTAAGGAATTTATAAAAGTTTAAATGTTCTTAAATGTTTTGGTTTTAAAGAGTTGCCTTTTTAAGTTAAAAATAAATATATTACTTTAAGTTTAAAAGATTCATAATGTTTGTTGCTTTAAAGAGTTGGCTTTAAGTTAAAATAAATGTATTGTTTATTACTTGCGTGGTTCCTTGTTTTACTTCACTTGACACAAATTCACTTAGTAATATTTTCCTATCAATTTCACTTTTCTTAATTTCTCGAAATGCTTCTATTCCTTAACTGACTTTATTAATCACTCCCTTATTTTAATCTCACTTGTTACCATTTAATCTCCCTCTTTATACTTTAATTTCTATTTAATAATCTCCCTGGCTACCCTTTAATCTCCCTCTATTAATCTCCCTTACTTTAAATTTCCACGTTACTTTGTTTGAATTTGATATTTCTTACTAAAACTGAACATTACTTCTCCCTCGAGTCCTACAGCTTGACCCTTTCGATTACCAAAATTGACTGCCTTCCTCCTGTTTCCCTTGGTTTTATTATCCGTATGGGTTTCATCCCCTCTTCAAATTTGATTGGCTCCCTTATGAAGCTCAAACTGTGGCTAGCCTATAAAATTTTGACACTTCCCTCACTTTCTTCTTTTGGCTTCCCAAAAGAACTTTCCCACAGGTGCATGTGTTTTTCTGTATTCTCAGGGATTCCTAGTCATAAATCTCCCTGGTCCGTGGATGTCGAGGTAAAGCTTCTCTCCCATGAACGAGGCACGTCCTGGTTTACTTACAATGAACCCCTTTCGAATTATTTTTATTTATGACTTGCAGGTGTGTACAGTAACTTATTCCTGCAGATAGATGTGACAATAGACTAGCGCTAGCTAGGTATATCCCACAAGTTCACATATTTTCTAACAGTTTTCTTAACTTAATGAATTTCGATATTATATATATATATATATAAGTTACGTGTTATATTAAGCTTGAAAGGTTTTTTAAAATGATTTTATTTTTACAAACCTTTGTTAAATACGAAACATTTAATTTTGAAATGATTACAATAATTTTGCTTAATAAAAACAAATACAATTGATGTACATACAATCGGAGTGAGAACGTCTGTATGATACAGAGGCGACTTGCACACTACCGGGGCTCTGTTCTCACCACATATATAATACAAAAGCTGCGTAAGCAGGAAATTTCCTAGCACGCGTTTTATTATGAAAGGTTCACATAAATCGTTCACATAACTTATATATATATATTTATCAATTAAAAATATTTCATACATTAAAATAAAATACGAGGGTGGCGTTACCGAAGATGAATCTCTGAGATTAACACGTGTAAGGATAGTATAGGCAAGTGTTTACATATTGCTCAACATTGTGTGTGTGTGTGTGTGTGTGTGTGTGTGTGTGTGTGTGTGTGTGTGTGTGTGTGTGTGTGTGTGAGTGTGTGTGTGTGTTTGTGTGTGTGTGTGTGTTTGTGTGTGTGTGTGTGTGTGTGTGTGTGTGTGTGTGTGTGTGTGTGTGTGTGTGTGTATGTGAGTGTGTGTGTGTGTGTGTTTGTGTGTGTGTGTGTGTGTGAGTGAGTGAGTCACTGTTTGCTACATTCAAGTCCCTTATATCTGAAGAGGAAAGGAGACACTGCCTGGCAGGATTTCCCCCCCTTATTAGTCATTTCCCGCATTACTCATTTAATAAACAATACTCATAAATACTTGCCAGCATAACTATGTGCCAGCTCTAACTATGTGCCAGCTCTAACTATGTGCCAGCTCTAACTATGTGCCTGCTCTAACTATGTGCCAGCTCTAACTATGTGCCTGAAGGAAACATCCTGTAGGAAGTGTTACAGCAGGAAGTGTTAATATTCTGTATTGACCTTGTGCCGATTGTTGTGTTGCAAACGTTACTGATAATTACAATAATTAATTTGTATCTCCACTGAGATTGGTTCCCAGCCCAAGGACCAAGGGCCAAACCTGAATACGGTATAAACTTAAAGCGTTTTGTACTTGTTCCAATAACCCAAAATATAAAGCGACGAGAGTTGCCCCATGTCTTACGTAATGCTACACTTTGTACCCCTAGACACAACATTTATATGGAAGGCGGATGTAAGGTACCACTAAGGGAGGGAAGCAATACATTAGCGCTGCTGGGGGCTTGTACCGTCTCTCCTACCTAACCCTCTTTTCTTCTTTCTAGTGGTAATTCTGACTGTGTGTTGGGGGGGGGGGGGTTGCAATGTGCTCTTTGTACCTCCTAGGTCAGCTGGTATACCGTTACAATATGTCCCAGTCCTATCTTTATAAATATTCTCGATTGTCTTTTCAAAAAATGTCTTTGTAATACGTTGAATGCAGACAGTATTTTGAATGTAAGAATGAACTTTTTCTCGTGGCTGTACTTTATACACTTCTGGCACGGAGTCCAATGCAACCTAAACTGACAACGACGTCTTCGCAGCAATCGGAATCGATGTGATACAAATAATCGATTTAAGTAATACTGGTTTCGGTTGAAGCATATCCCTTCGCTCGATCCGCGCTCCATTAAAGAATAATCACTGTTAAGTAGCTAATGTATTGTATTGTATAAATTAATAAAGCGGTTGTAATCAATTAATAACGTTTGCAGTTTCGACAGGCAAGTCATCATTCATCACGTGTCAGAGGGCATAGGTTGGCGATTAATCGCGCTTTGTGACGGTGCTGGCGCTTCTATTTGTCATGGCTGCTGTGACGTGCGGGTTGCTTGGTAGGCGCATGCGCAACCTTTGTGACGGTGCTGGCGCTTCTTGTCATGGCTGCTGTGACGTGCGGGTTGCTTGGTAGGCGCATGCGCAAGCTTTGTGACGTACCATTGGAAGATTTATAGGTCCTTCGTGAACCCTTTAAGATGTGTACCTCGAGGAACTATAAGGAATGCAAAGGGTTCTGAGTGGTAGGTAGTTTATGGAAGGTAAAGGGTATAGGAGAGGATCGCATACTTAAAGCCGTCCTACTCTCTGATAGTGGCTTCTACAGCCATTACAGATCTGGAAGTAACGGACGTCTTTAGCAATGGGACAACTTCCATAGTAGAAGCACAGTCAGAAATCCAGGGGGAGGGGGTTGTAGGAAATGGGTACATGCAGCTATCATAGGTATAGTGGATATTTGATGGTTCATTTGTTACAGCTCCAACTCAATAATGTTTTTTACGACAAACATAGTGACAAAATGAAAGGTGGAATAGACTTGCCGAAACATGCAAATAGTGCTGTTTAAAAAAAGCTATGGTTTTAAATATTACGTTAAGGTATAAACATGTTGGTACTTAAGAGATTGCAGCAAGGACAGAAACGAGCTCGATCGAACGTGTTCAAAACAACAATTACAGACGTAATGACGTAACAACTAAACAACTGTTGAAAATAATAATTTAACCGAAAAGTTGACTTTGCACAGATGAAAGCACACACCTGCGCGGGAAAACATATGCATTGTAATAAGTGTAACTACGGACGATTTCTCCGGCTAGAAACGAGACCTGAAGGAATAGAACAGAGGAATGTAGTTGCAGGCACCAAGCAATCAGAAAATAACTCATTTAAAATCAAAACTGGTCCCGTGATTCAGAAGGAAACACGAGAGAATCAGTCAAAATGCAGGACTCGAGGGAGAAATACGGTAATTTTAGCAAGAAATTTTAAATTCAAATGAAACAAAAGTAAAGTTGCAATGTAAAGTATTAAATGATATCAAGTAAGGGAGATAGTTAAATAGAAGGTGAGATTAACTGAGGGAGATAATAAAGTAATTAGTGATATCAAGTAAGGGAGATAGTTAAATAGAAGGTGATATTAACTGAGGGAGATAATAAAGTAATTAGTGATATCAAGTAAGGGAGATAGTTAAATAGAAGGTGAGATTAACTGAGGGAGATAATAAAGTAATTAGTGATATCAAGTAAGGGAGATAGTTAAATAGAAGGTGATATCAAGTGAGTGAGATAATAAGTAGGAGGTGATATTAAGAGAGTGAGACAAAAAAGTTATTAGTGAGATTAAGTAAGGGAGATAGTTAAGTAGTAAGTGGAAATAATAAGGGAGATATTACAGAAATAAAATCAGTTACGGCGTAGAAGCATTTCGAGTGTTTAGAGAAAGTAAAATTGAAGAGATCTGTGAATGGGTGTCAAGTGAAGTGAAACAAGGAACCACGCAAGCAATAAGAGTACACCTCTATAAGTAATAATTTAAAGCCAACTCTTTAAACAATACTAAGTCATTCAAATATAAAATGTATCAAACCAAGTGCAGTGACCCATACACACCTTAAGATAATGAAGGACAGTTTGTTAGAATTAATTATTTAATAATAAAAATATGAGTGTTGTTGCCCACCTGTAAATTTTGAAAACAGATTAAAGTAAATCAGTTATTATAAAAACAAGTAACTGTGTATTAATTTGATTTCGTTAGCGCCAAAGATCCCGTAGGACAACTTGTGCGAAGTTACCTTATAATATATATATATATATATATATATATATAGGCTATATAATTCTATTTAAAAGAAAAGAAATATTTATTTTTCGTCTGTTATGAACAATATAAGTTGCAATCGTCAACGTTTTTGAAATATCTCTTTATCATGAATTAGTGAAAACAATTAATGAAAAGGGCATAACAAGCATATGCGACGGGTTATTGAATAATGTTCGATGAGTTGCGGCAACAAACTGCGAACAAAGGTTACCTCGTAGAATAACATGTACTATGTGTGTATGTAATAAGGTTTGTCGGCAGTAAAACGCGATGACAATAGAAATATGGAACATTTAACGCCGAACGCGAGTAGAGGCTACCGCCACACAACAGACGTTAACCTTTTGACACAATTAAAAATATAAACCTTGGCATTTAGCAGGCAAGGTCGCTGCGGTGTAACACCCGAAATAGTCGCGTTGTATTGTGGGCAATCAGTGGCTGGATTTAGAAGGCCTTGTGATTGTCAGAAAACAGTTTTAATGACCAAGTCCGGAAGGCTAATAGCAGGGCGCGGTGAATTAAAAAAAAAAGAATGTGTGAAAAGCATGAGTGGTTATATAATTAATTTATCTTTAGCAAGTAGACCAAGCCAGTGGAAATCTAGTTAAAAGCTGTCCTTATCACACGAGCCATCTTACTCTCTGTGAGACCAGCAGATGAAGCAAATGTATTTTGGAAAGCTAGCGTTCGTTTCTACACCATCTTTCAATTATAGAAGTGCGATTCTTGACTTAAGGTTACCATAAGCATACTCTGCAGACTGTTGTAGTTTAAATGTGTGCTATTTGTTCGATAGTTACTTCCCTACATGAAAAGGGTTAATCCACTATTCGGTAGAGGAAAAAAGTCGATACTCTGGACAATTTAAAAAAAATTATAAACAATATTGGAGCTATTTGGCCGAACGTCCAACGGTCAGGTAGCTAAGCGCTAAAAGCATTGGCCTGAGCACCGCGACACTATAGCATTGTGTTGCTATCCTCCGGTATCCTTATAGTCTGTCTGTGACTAGAATATTTTTTTGCCACCATTCTGTACTTGAACACAGTTATATATTGTATGCATTTAAGCTATCTAGAAGCAAAGTACACGCCCATAGCTGACATAGGCACAGCATGGCTCTAGCTCATACTCCCCGCCCATCTGAGTTCACGTCCTTTTCCCAGAACGATAAAACACTTCATTACGTAACTGTTACTTTACAACTTGCGTTGCGTGGGGCCCGGTGGGGTCTGACCTAATGAAACCCTCATCTCCATAGATTTGCTGCCAAATTCTGAAAGCAAGTGGTCAGATTTGTGGGCATGGAGAGAGAGGGAAATAACCCCACAAGTAGGCTTACCGAATTGTAACGTTTTGCGTAAGAGTGTAGGCTATATGGAAAACCTTTTCCTAGGAATGGTTCGACAGTACGCTATATCCCCGCTTCCCCCTGGGGAGACCTGCCTGTCGTGGGAAGTCTGACGTGACATGTACGTACAGATTTACGTCATGCTTTTGTCTTGTTAGACACTTGTTACTGAGTTATGGTCTCTGTGCTCAAGGATAACTTCTTTTTAGGATATGTGCTACGCAAGGCAGAAACTAAGCCTATCACTGAGGAAATGCAGCATTATCTGTCGAACGGTGAAATATATTATAGAAACATATTTATAGCAACAAATACAATTGCCTGATGTTCAATAAACCTAACCTGCTTTAGTATCATACTCATAATTATTTTTGACCAACGTAAATGGTAGGGGGCACAGTCTCATGTCAGCGTTATAAATGGGGGCGCAGGAACTTTGCCCTCCAGATTCTAAGCCCTGTTATAGCGAGAGAGACAATGAGTGCAAACACAGCAAGGGGTTCGGGTAGACGTTATTCTAAGCTCTGTTATAGCGAGAGTGACAATGCTCGGGTAGACGTTATTCTAAGCTCTGTTATAGCGAGAGAGACAATGAGTGCAAACACAGCAAGGGGTTCGGGTAGACGTTATTCTAAGCTCTGTTATAGCGAGAGTGACAATGCTCGGGTAGACGTTATTCTAAGCCCTGTTATAGCGAGAGTGACAATGAGTGCAAACACAGCAAGGGGTTCGGGTAGACGTTATTCTAAGCTCTGTTATAGCGAGAGTGACAATGCTCGGGTAGACGTTATTCTAAGCTCTGTTATAGCGAGAGAGACAATGAGTGCAAACACAGCAAGGGGTTCGGGTAGACGTTATTCTAAGCTCTGTTATAGCGAGAGTGACAATGCTCGGGTAGACGTTATTCTAAGCCCTGTTATAGCGAGAGTGACAATGCTCGGGTAGACGTTATTCTAAGCCCTGTTATAGCGAGAGTGACAATGAGTGCAAACACAGCAAGGGGTTCGGGTAGACGTTATTCTAAGCTCTGTTATAGCGAGAGTGACAATGCTCGGGTAGACGTTATTCTAAGCTCTGTTATAGCGAGAGAGACAATGAGTGCAAACACAGCAAGGGGTTCGGGTAGACGTTATTCTAAGCTCTGTTATAGCGAGAGAGACAATGAGCACAAACACAGCAAGGGGTTCGGGTAATTCTAAGCTCTGTTATAGCGAGAGTAACAATGAGTACAAACACAGCAAGGGGTTCGGGTAGACGTTATTCTAAGCCCTGTTATAGCGAGAGTGACAATGAGTACAAACACAGCAAGGGGTTCGGGTAGACGTTATTCTAAGCCCTGTTATAGCGAGAGAGACAATGAGTGCAAACACAGCAAGGGGTTCGGGTAGACGTTATTCTAAGCCCTGTTATAGCGAGAGAGACAATGAGTGCAAACACAGCAAGGGGTTCGGGTAGACGTTATTCTAAGCCCTGTTATAGCGAGAGTGACAATGAGTGCAAACACAGCAAGGGGTTCGGGTAGACGTTATTCTAAGCCCTGTTATAGCGAGAGTGACAATGAGTACAAACACAGCAAGGGGTTCGGGTAGACGTTATTCTAAGCCCTGTTATAGCGAGAGTGACAATGAGTGCAAACACAGCAAGGGGTTCGGGTAGACGTTATTCTAAGCTCTGTTATAGCGAGAGTGACAATGCTCGGGTAGACGTTATTCTAAGCTCTGTTATAGCGAGAGAGACAATGAGTGCAAACACAGCAAGGGGTTCGGGTAGACGTTATTCTAAGCCCTGTTATAGCGAGAGTAACAATGAGTACAAACACAGCAAGGGGTTCGGGTAGACGTTATTCTAAGCCCTGTTATAGCGAGAGTGACAATGAGTACAAACACAGCAAGGGGTTCGGGTAGACGTTATTCTAAGCTCTGTTATAGCGAGAGTGACAATGAGTGCAAACACAGCAAGGGGTTCGGGTAGACGTTATTCTAAGCCCTGTTATAGCGAGAGTGACAATGAGTACAAACACAGCAAGGGGTTCGGGTAGACGTTATTCTAAGCTCTGTTATAGCGAGAGTGACAATGAGTACAAACACAGCAAGGGGTTCGGGTAGACGTTATTCTAAGCCCTGTTATAGCGAGAGTGACAATGAGTACAAACACAGCAAGGGGTTCGGGTAGACGTTATTCTAAGCTCTGTTATAGCGAGAGTGACAATGAGTGCAAACACAGCAAGGGGTTCGGGTAGACGTTATTCTAAGCTCTGTTATAGCGAGAGTGACAATGCTCGGGTAGACGTTATTCTAAGCTCTGTTATAGCGAGAGAGACAATGAGTGCAAACACAGCAAGGGGTTCGGGTAGACGTTATTCTAAGCCCTGTTATAGCGAGAGTGACAATGAGTACAAACACAGCAAGGGGTTCGGGTAGACGTTATTCTAAGCCCTGTTATAGCGAGAGTGACAATGAGTGCAAACACAGCAAGGGGTTCGGGTAGACGTTATTCTAAGCTCTGTTATAGCGAGAGTGACAATGCTCGGGTAGACGTTATTCTAAGCTCTGTTATAGCGAGAGAGACAATGAGTGCAAACACAGCAAGGGGTTCGGGTAGACGTTATTCTAAGCTCTGTTATAGCGAGAGAGACAATGAGCACAAACACAGCAAGGGGTTCGGGTAATTCTAAGCTCTGTTATAGCGAGAGTAACAATGAGTACAAACACAGCAAGGGGTTCGGGTAGACGTTATTCTAAGCCCTGTTATAGCGAGAGTGACAATGAGTACAAACACAGCAAGGGGTTCGGGTAGACGTTATTCTAAGCCCTGTTATAGCGAGAGTGACAATGAGTACAAACACAGCAAGGGGTTCGGGTAGACGTTATTCTAAGCCCTGTTATAGCGAGAGAGACAATGAGTGCAAACACAGCAAGGGGTTCGGATAGACGTTATTCTAGGCTCTGTTATAGCGAGAGAGACAATGAAAGCAAACACAGCAAGGGGTTCGGGTAGACGTTATTCTAAGCTCTGTTATAGCGAGAGTGACAATGAGCACAAACACAGCAAGGGGTTCGGGTAGACGTTATTCTAAGCCCTGTTATAGCGAGAAAGACAATGAGTGCAAACACAGCAAGGGGTTCGGGTAGACGTTATTCTAAGCCCTGTTATAGCGAGAGTGACAATGAGCACAAACACAGCAAGGGGTTCGGGTAGACGTTATTCTAAGCCCTGTTATAGCGAGAGTAACAATGAGCACAAACACAGCAAGGGGTTCGGGTAGACGTTATTCTAAGCCCTGTTATAGCGAGAGTGACAATGAGCACAAACACAGCAAGGGGTTCGGGTAGACGTTATTCTAAGCCCTGTTATAGCGAGAGTAACAATGAGCACAAACACAGCAAGGGGTTCGGGTAGACGTTATTCTAAGCCCTGTTATAGCGAGAGTGACAATGAGTGCAAACACAGCAAGAGGTTCGGGTAGACGTTATTCTAAGCCCTGTTATAGCGAGAGTAACAATGAGCACAAACACAGCAAGGGGTTCGGGTAGACGTTATTCTAAGCCCTGTTATAGCGAGAGTGACAATGAGCACAAACACAGCAAGGGGTTCGGGTAGACGTTATTCTAAGCCCTGTTATAGCGAGAGTAACAATGAGCACAAACACAGCAAGGGGTTCGGGTAGACGTTATTCTAAGCCCTGTTATAGCGAGAGTGACAATGAGCACAAACACAGCAAGGGGTTCGGGTAGACGTTATTCTAAGCCCTGTTATAGCGAGAGTGACAATGAGTGCAAACACAGCAAGAGGTTCGGGTAGACGTTATTCTAAGCCCTGTTATAGCGAGAGTAACAATGAGTGCAAACACAGCAAGGGGTTCGGGTAGACGTTATTCTAAGCCCTGTTATAGCGAGAGTGACAATGAGCACAAACACAGCAAGGGGTTCGGGTAGACGTTATTCTAAGCCCTGTTATAGCGAGAGTAACAATGAGCACAAACACAGCAAGGGGTTCGGGTAGACGTTATTCTAAGCCCTGTTATAGCGAGAGTGACAATGAGCACAAACACAGCAAGGGGTTCGGGTAGACGTTATTCTAAGCCCTGTTATAGCGAGAGTGACAATGAGTGCAAACACAGCAAGAGGTTCGGGTAGACGTTATTCTAAGCCCTGTTATAGCGAGAGTGACAATGAGCACAAACACAGCAAGGGGTTCGGGTAGACGTTATTCTAAGCCCTGTTATAGCGAGAGTGACAATGAGTGCAAACACAGCAAGGGGTTCGGGTAGACGTTATTCTAAGCCCTGTTATAGCGAGAGTAACAATGAGCACAAACACAGCAAGGGGTTCGGGTAGACGTTATTCTAAGCCCTGTTATAGCGAGAGTGACAATGAGTGCAAACACAGCAAGAGGTTCGGGTAGACGTTATTCTAAGCCCTGTTATAGCGAGAGTGACAATGAGTGCAAACACAGCAAGAGGTTCGGGTAGACGTTATTCTAAGCCCTGTTATAGCGAGAGTAACAATGAGCACAAACACAGCAAGGGGTTCGGGTAGACGTTATTCTAAGCCCTGTTATAGCGAGAGTAACAATGAGTGCAAACACAGCAAGAGGTTCGGGTAGACGTTATTCTAAGCCCTGTTATAGCGAGAGTAACAATGAGCACAAACACAGCAAGGGGTTCGGGTAGACGTTATTCTAAGCCCTGTTATAGCGAGAGTGACAATGAGTGCAAACACAGCAAGAGGTTCGGGTAGACGTTATTCTAAGCCCTGTTATAGCGAGAGTAACAATGAGCACAAACACAGCAAGGGGTTCGGGTAGACGTTATTCTAAGCCCTGTTATAGCGAGAGTGACAATGAGTGCAAACACAGCAAGAGGTTCGGGTAGACGTTATTCTAAGCCCTGTTATAGCGAGAGTAACAATGAGCACAAACACAGCAAGGGGTTCGGGTAGACGTTATTCTAAGCCCTGTTATAGCGAGAGTGACAATGAGCACAAACACAGCAAGGGGTTCGGGTAGACGTTATTCTAAGCCCTGTTATAGCGAGAGTAACAATGAGCACAAACACAGCAAGGGGTTCGGGTAGACGTTATTCTAAGCCCTGTTATAGCGAGAGTGACAATGAGCACAAACACAGCAAGGGGTTCGGGTAGACGTTATTCTAAGCCCTGTTATAGCGAGAGTAACAATGAGCACAAACACAGCAAGGGGTTCGGGTAGACGTTATTCTAAGCCCTGTTATAGCGAGAGAGACAATGAGTGCAAACACAGCAAGGGGTTCGGGTAGACGTTATTCTAAGCTCTGTTATAGCGAGAGTGACAATGAGCACAAACACAGCAAGGGGTTCGGGTAATTCTAAGCTCTGTTATAGCGAGAGTGACAATGAGTGCAAACACAGCAAGGGGTTCGGGTAATTCTAAGCTCTGTTATAGCGAGAGTGACAATGAGTGACAACACAGCAAGGGGTTCGGGTAGACGTTATTCTAGGCTCTGTTATAGCGAGAGAGACAATGAAAGCAAACACAGCAAGGGGTTCGGGTAGACGTTATTCTAGGCTCTGTTGTAGCGAGAGTGACAATGAGCACAAACACAGCAAGGGGTTCGGGAAATTCTAAGCTCTGTTATAGCGAGAGTGACAATGAGTGCAAACACAGCAAGGGGTTCGGGTAGACGTTATTCTAGGCTCTGTTATAGCGAGAGAGACAATGAAAGCAAACACAGCAAGGGGTTCGGGTAGACGTTATTCTAAGCTCTGTTATAGCGAGAGTGACAATGAGTGCAAACACAGCAAGGGGTTCGGGTAGACGTTATTCTAAGCTCTGTTATAGCGAGAGTGACAATGAGTGGAAACACAGCAAGGGGTTCGAGTAGACGTTATTCTAAGCCCTGTTATAGCGAGAGAGAGACAATGAGCGCAAACACAACAAGGGTTTCGGGTAGACGTTATTCTAAGCCCTGTTATAGCGAGAGAGAGACAATGAGTGGAAACACAGCAAGGGGTTCGAGTAGACGTTATTCTAAGCCCTGTTATAGCGAGAGAGAGACAATGAGCGCAAACACAACAAGGGTTTCGGGTAGACGTTATTCTAAGCCCTGTTATAGCGAGAGAGACAATGAGTGCAAACACAGCAAGGGGTTCGGGTAGACGTTATTCTAAGCCCTGTTATAGCGAGAGAGAGACAATGAGCGCAAACACAACAAGTTTTTCGGGTAGACGTTATTCTAAGCCCTGTTATAGCGAGAGAGACAATGAGTGCAAACACAACAAGGGTTTCGGGTAGACGTTATTCTAAGCCCTGTTATAGCGAGAGAGAGACAATGAGCGCAAACACAACAAGGGTTTCGGGTAGACGTTATTCTAAGCCCTGTTATAGCGAGAGAGACAATGAGTGCAAACACAACAAGGGTTTCGGGTAGACGTTATTCTAAGCCCTGTTATAGCGAGAGAGACAATGAGTGCAAACACAACAAGGGTTTCGGGTAGACGTTATTCTAAGCCCTGTTATAGCGAGAGAGAGACAATGAGCGCAAACACAACAAGGGTTTCGGGTAGACGTTATTCTAAGCCCTGTTATAGCGAGAGAGACAATGAGTGCAAACACAACAAGGGTTTCGGGTAGACGTTATTCTAAGCCCTGTTATAGCGAGAGAGACAATGAGTGCAAACACAACAAGGGTTTCGGGTAGACGTTATTCTAAGCCCTGTTATAGCGAGAGAGAGACAATGAGCGCAAACACAACAAGGGTTTCGGGTAGACGTTATTCTAAGCCCTGTTATAGCGAGAGAGACAATGAGTGCAAACACAGCAAGGGGTTCGGGAAGACGTTATTCTAAGCCCTGTTATAGCGAGAGAGACAATGAGTGCAAACACAACAAGGGTTTCGGGTAGACGTTATTCTAAGCCCTGTTATAGCGAGAGAGAGACAATGAGCGCAAACACAACAAGGGTTTCGGGTAGACGTTATTCTAAGCCCTGTTATAGCGAGAGAGAGACAATGAGTGCAAACACAACTAGGGGTTCGGGTAGACGTTATTCTAAGCTCTGTTATAGCGAGAGAGAGACAATGAGTGCAAACACAACAAGGGGTTCGGGTAGACGTTATTCTAAGACCTGTTATAGCGAGAGTGACAATGAGTGCAAACACAGCAAGGGGTTCGGGTAGACGTTATTCTAAGCCCTGTTATAGCGAGAGAGAGACAATGAGCGCAAACACAACAAGGGTTTCGGGTAGACGTTATTCTAAGCTCTGTTATAACGAGAGAGAGACAATGAGTGCAAACACAACAAGGGGTTCGGGTAGACGTTATTCTAAGCCCTGTTATAGCGAGAGAGAAGCAGTGAGCGCAAACACAACAAGGGTTTCGGGTAGACGTTATTCTAAGCTCTGTTATAGCGAGAGAGAGACAATGAGTGCAAACACAACAAGGGGTTCGGGTAGACGTTATTCTAAGCTCTGTTATAGCGAGAGAGAGACAATGAGTGCAAACACAGCAAGGGGTTCAGGTAGACGTTATTCTAAGCCCTGTTATAGCGAGAGAGAGACAATGAGTGCAAACACAGCAAGGGGTTCGAGTAGACGTTATTCTAAGCTCTGTTATAGCGAGAGTGACAATGAGTGCAAACACAGCAAGGGGTTCGGGTAGACGTTATTCTAAGCTCTATTATAGCGAGAGTGAAATTGAGCGCAAACACAACAAGGGGTTCGAGTAGACGTTATTCTAAGCTCTGTTATAGCGAGAGTGACAATGAGCACAAACACAGCAAGGGGTTCGGGTAGACGTTATTCTAAGCTCTGTTATAGCGAGAGTGACAATGAGTACAAACACAGCAAGGGGTTCGGGTAGACGTTATTCTAAGCTCTATTATAGCGAGAGTGAAAATGAGCGCAAACACAGCAAGGGGTTCGGGTAGACGTTATTCTAAGCCCTGTTATAGCGAGAGTGACAATGAGTACAAACACAGCAAGGGATTCGGGTAGACGTTATTCTAAGCTCTGTTATAGCGAGAGTGACAATGAGTACAAACACAGCAAGGGGTTCGGGTAGACGTTATTCTAAGCTCTATTATAGCGAGAGTGACAATGAGTGCAAACACAGCAAGGGGTTCGGGTAGACGTTATTCTAAGCTCTGTTATAGCGAGAGTGACAATGAGCACAAACACAGCAAGGGGTTCGGGTAGACGTTTTTCTAAGCCCAGTTATAGCGAGAGTGACAATGAGTACAAACACAGCAAGGGGTTCGGGTAGACGTTATTCTAAGACCTGTTATAGCGAGAGTGACAATGAGTGCAAACACAGCAAGGGGTTCGGGTAGACGTTATTCTAAGACCTGTTATAGCGAGAGTGACAATGAGTGCAAAAACAGCAAGGGGTTCGAGTAGACGTTATTCTAAGACCTGTTATAGCGAGAGTGACAATGAGTGCAAACACAACAAGGGGTTCGAGTAGACGTTATTCTAAGACCTGTTATAGCGAGAGTGACAATGAGTGCAAACACAGCAAGGGGTTCGGGTAGACGTTATTCTAAGCTCTATTATAGCGAGAGTGACAATGAGTGCAAAAACAGCAAGGGGTTCGAGTAGACGTTATTCTAAGACCTGTTATAGCGAGAGTGACAATGAGTGCAAACACAGCAAGGGGTTCGGGTAGACGTTATTCTAAGACCTGTTATAGCGAGAGTGACAATGAGTGCAAACACAACAAGGGGTTCGAGTAGACGTTATTCTAAGACCTGTTATAGCGAGAGAGACAATGAGTGCAAAAACAGAAGGGGTTCGAGTAGACGTTATTCTAAGACCTGTTATAGCGAGAGTGACAATGAGTGCAAACACAGCAAGGGGTTCGGGTAGACGTTATTCTAAGACCTGTTATAGCGAGAGTGACAATGAGTGCAAACACAACAAGGGGTTCGAGTAGACGTTATTCTAAGACCTGTTATAGCGAGAGTGACAATGAGTGCAAACACAGCAAGGGGTTCGAGTAGACGTTATTCTAAGACCTGTTAGAGCGAGAGAGACAATGAGTGCAAAAACAGCAAGGGGTTCGGGTAGACGTTATTCTAAGCTCTATTATAGCGAGAGTGAAAATGAGCGCAAACACAACAAGGGGTTCGGGTAGACGTTATTCTAAGCTCTGTTATAGCGAGAGTGACAATGAGTGCAAACACAGCAAGGGGTTCGGGTAGACGTTATTCTAAGCTCTGTTATAGCGAGAGTGACAATGAGCACAAACACAGCAAGGGGTTCGGGTAATTCTAAGCTCTGTTATAGCGAGAGTGACAATGAGTGCAAACACAGCAAGGGGTTCGGGTAGACGTTATTCTAAGCTCTGTTATAGCGAGAGAGACAATGAGCACAAACACAGCAAGGGGTTCGGGTAATTCTAAGCTCTGTTATAGCGAGAGAGACAATGAGCACAAACACAGCAAGGGGTTCGGGTAATTCTAAGCTCTGATATAAAGAGAGTGACAATGAGCGCAAACACAGCAAGGGGTTCGGGTAATTCTAAGCTCTGTTATAGCGAGAGTGACAATGAGTGCAAACACAGCAAGGGGTTCGGGTAGACGTTATTCTAAGCTCTGTTATAGCGAGAGTGACAATGAGTGCAAACACAGCAAGGGGTTCGGGTAGACGTTATTCTAAGCTCTGTTATAGCGAGAGTGTCAATGAGTGCAAACACAGCAAGGGGTTTGGGTAGACGTTATTCTAAGCTCTGTTATAGCGAGAGTGACAATGAGTGCAAACACAGCAAGGGGTTCGGGTAGACGTTATTCTAAGCTCTCTTATAGCGAGAGAGACAATGAGCACAAACACAGCAAGGGGTTCGGGTAATTCTAAGCTCTGTTATAGCGAGAGTGACAATGAGTGCAAACACAGCAAGGGGTTCGGGTAGACGTTATTCTAAGCTCTGTTATAGCGAGAGTGACAATGAGTGCAAACACAGCAAGGGGTTCGAGTAGACGTTATTCTAAGATATGTTATAGCGAGAGAGACAATGAGTGCAAACACAGCAAGGGGTTCGGGTAGACGTTATTCTAAGCTCTATTATAGCGAGAGTGAAAATGAGCGCAAACACAACAAGGGGTTCGGGTAGACGTTATTCTAAGCTCTGTTATAGCGTGAGTGACAATGAGCACAAACACAGCAAGGGGTTCGGGTAGACGTTATTCTAAGCCCTGTTATAGCGAGAGTGACAATGAGTACAAACACAGCAAGGGGTTCGGGTAGACGTTATTCTAAGCTCTGTTATAGCGAGAGAGACAATGAGTACAAACACAGCAAGGGGTTCGGGTAGACGTTATTCTAAGCTCTGTTATAGCGAGAGAGACAATGAGTACAAACACAGCAAGGGGTTCGGGTAGACGTTATTCTAAGCCCTGTTATAGCGAGAGAGACAATGAGTACAAACACAGCAAGGGGTTCGGGTAGACGTTATTCTAAGCCCTGTTATAGCGAGAGTGACAATGAGCGCAAACACAGCAAGGGGTTCGGGTAGACGTTATTCTAAGCTCTGTTATAGCGAGAGTAACAATGAGCACAAACACAGCAAGGGGTTCGGGTAGACGTTATTCTAAGCTCTGTTATAGCGAGAGTGACAATGAGTGCAAACACAGCAAGGGGTTCGGGTAGACGTTATTCTAAGCTCTGATATAGCGAGAGTGACAATGAGCGCAAACACAGCAAGGGTTTCGGGTAATTCTAAGCTCTGTTATAGCGAGAGTGACAATGAGTGCAAACACAGCAAGGGGTTCGGGTAGACGTTATTCTAGGCTCTGTTATAGCGAGAGTGACAATGAGCACAAACACAGCAAGGGGTTCGGGTAATTCTAAGCTCTGTTATAGCGAGAGTGACAATGAGTGCAAACACAGCAAAGGGTTCGGGTAGACGTTATTCTAAGCTCTGTTATAGCGAGAGTGACAATGAGTACAAACACAGCAAGGGGTTCGGGTAATTCTAAGCTCTGTTATAGCGAGAGTGACAATGAGCACAAACACAGCAAGGGGTTCGAGTAGACGTTATTCTAAGCTCTGTTATAGCGAGAGTGACAATGAGTACAAACACAGCAAGGGGTTCGGGTAATTCTAAGCTCTGTTATAGCGAGATAGACAATGAGTGCAAACACAGCAAGGGGTTCGGGTAGACGTTATTCTAAGCTCTGTTATAGCGAGAGAGACAATGAGCACAAACACAGCAAGGGGTTCGGGTAATTCTAAGCTCTGATATAGCGAGAGTGACAATGAGCGCAAACACAGCAAGGGGTTCGGGTAATTCTAAGCTCTGTTATAGCGAGAGTGACAATGAGTGCAAACACAGCAAGGGGTTCGGGTAGACGTTATTCTAAGCTCTGTTATAGCGAGAGTGACAATGAGTGCAAACACAGCAAGGGGTTCGGGTAGACGTTATTCTAAGCTCTGTTATAGCGAGAGTGACAGTGAGTGCAAACACAGCAAGGGGTTCGGGTAGACGTTATTCTAAGCTCTGTTATAGCGAGAGTGACAATGAGTGCAAACACATCAAGGGGTTCGGGTAGACGTTATTCTAAGCTCTGTTATAGCGAGAGTGACAATGAGTGCAAACACAGCAAGGGGTTCGGGTAGACGTTATTCTAAGCTCTGTTATAGCGAGAGAGACAATGAGCACAAACACAGCAAGGGGTTCGGGTAATTCTAAGCTCTGTTATAGCGAGAGTGACAATGAGTGCAAACACAGCAAGGGGTTCGGGTAGACGTTATTCTAGGCTCTGTTATAGCGAGAGAGACAATGAGCACAAACACAGCAAGGGGTTCGGGTAATTCTAAGCTCTGATATAGCGAGAGTGACAATGAGCGCAAACACAGCAAGGGGTTCGGGTAGACGTTATTCTAAGCCCTGTTATAGCGAGAGAGAGACAATGAGTGCAAACACAGCAAGGGGTTCGGGTAGACGTTATTCTAAGCCCTGTTATACCGAGAGAGAGACAATGAGTGCAAACACAGCATGGGGTTCGAGTAGACGTTATTCTAAGCTCTGTTATAGCGAGAGAGAGACAATGAGTGCAAACACAGCAAGGGTTTCGGGTAGACGTTATTCTAAGCTCTATTATAGCGAGAGTGAAAATGAGCGCAAACACAACAAGGGGTTCGGGTAGACGTTATTCTAAGCTCTGTTATAGCGAGAGTGACAATGCTCGGGTAGACGTTATTCTAAGCTCTGTTATAGCGAGAGTGACAATGAGCACAAACACAGCAAGGGGTTCGGGTAGACGTTATTCTAAGCTCTGTTATAGCGAGAGTGACAATGAGCGCAAACACAGCAAGGGGTTCGGGTAGACGTTATTCTAAGCTCTGTTATAGCGAGAGTGACAATGAGTGCAAACACAGCAAGGGGTTCGGGTAGACGTTATTCTAAGCTCTGATATAGCGAGAGTGACAATGAGCGCAAACACAGCAAGGGGTTCGGGTAATTCTAAGCTCTGTTATAGCGAGAGTGACAATGAGTGCAAACACAGCAAGGGGTTCGGGTAGACGTTATTCTAAGCTCTGTTATAGCGAGAGTGACAATGAGCACAAACACAGCAAGGGGTTCGGGTAATTCTAAGCTCTGTTATAGCGAGAGTGACAATGAGTGCAAACACAGCAAGGGGTTCGAGTAGACGTTATTCTAAGACCTGTTATAGCGAGAGAGACAATGAGTGCAAAAACAGCAAGGGGTTCGGGTAGACGTTATTCTAAGCTCTATTATAGCGAGAGTGAAAATGAGCGCAAACACAACAAGGGGTTCGGGTAGACGTTATTCTAAGCTCTGTTATAGCGAGAGTGACAATGAGCACAAACACAGCAAGGGGTTCGGGTAGACGTTATTCTAAGCCCTGTTATAGCGAGAGTGACAATGAGTACAAACACAGCAAGGGGTTCGGGTAGACGTTATTCTAAGCTCTGTTATAGCGAGAGAGACAATGAGTACAAA
Organism: Prosapia bicincta; assembly: GCA_036971475.1. Classification (NCBI taxonomy): domain Eukaryota; kingdom Metazoa; phylum Arthropoda; class Insecta; order Hemiptera; family Cercopidae; genus Prosapia; species Prosapia bicincta. Next base: position 124,772 of record JBAIZL010000229.1, on the reverse strand, counting down.
CACAGCAAGGGGTTCGGGTAGACGTTATTCTAAGCTCTGTTATAGCGAGAGAGACAATGAGTACAAACACAGCAAGGGGTTCGGGTAGACGTTATTCTAAGCTCTGTTATAGCGAGAGTAACAATGAGCACAAACACAGCAAGGGGTTCGGGTAGACGTTATTCTAAGCTCTGTTATAGCGAGAGTGACAATGAGTGCAAACACAGCAAGGGGTTCGGGTAGACGTTATTCTAAGCTCTGATATAGCGAGAGTGACAATGAGCGCAAACACAGCAAGGGGTTCGGGTAATTCTAAGCTCTGTTATAGCGAGAGTGACAATGAGTGCAAACACAGCAAGGGGTTCGGGTAGACGTTATTCTAGGCTCTGTTATAGCGAGAGTGACAATGAGCACAAACACAGCAAGGGGTTCGGGTAATTCTAAGCTCTGTTATAGCGAGAGTGACAATGAGTGCAAACACAGCAAGGAGTTCGGGTAGACGTTATTCTAAGCTCTGTTATAGCGAGAGTGACAATGAGCACAAACACAGCAAGGGGTTCGGGTAATTCTAAGCTCTGTTATAGCGAGAGTGACAATGAGTGCAAACACAGCAAGGGGTTCGGGTAATTCTAAGCTCGGTTATAGCGAGAGTGACAATGAGCGCAAACACAGCAAAGGGTTCGGGTAGACGTTATTCTAAGCTCTGTTATAGCGAGAGTGACAATGAGTGCAAACACAGCAAGGGGTTCGGGTAATTCTAAGCTCTGTTATAGCGAGAGTGACAATGAGCGCAAACACAGCAAAGGGTTCGGGTAGACGTTATTCTAGGCTCTGTTATAGCGAGAGTGACAATGAGCACAAACACAGCAAGGGGTTCGGGTAATTCTAAGCTCTGTTATAGCGAGAGTGACAATGAGTGCAAACACAGCAAGGAGTTCGGGTAGACGTTATTCTAAGCTCTGTTATAGCAAGAGTGACAATGAGCACAAACACAGCAAGGGGTTCGGGTATTTCTAAGCTCTGTTATAGCGAGAGTGACAATGAGTGCAAACACAGCAAGGGGTTCGGGTAATTCTAAGCTCTGTTATAGCGAGAGTGACAATGAGCACAAACACAGCAAGGGGTTCGGGTAATTCTAAGCTCTGTTATAGCGAGAGTGACAATGAGTGCAAACACAGCAAGGGGTTCGGGTAATTCTAAGCTCTGTTATAGCGAGAGTGACAATGAGCACAAACACAGCAAGGGGTTCGGGTAATTCTAAGCTCTGTTATAGCGAGAGTGACAATGAGTGCAAACACAGCAAGGAGTTCGGGTAGACGTTATTCTAAGCTCTGTTATAGCGAGAGTGACAATGAGCACAAACACAGCAAGGGGTTCGGGTAATTCTAAGCTCTGTTATAGCGAGAGTGACAATGAGCACAAACACAGCAAGGAGTTCGGGTAGACGTTATTCTATGCTCTGTTATAGCGAGAGTGACAATGAGCACAAACACAGCAAGGGGTTCGGGTAATTCTAAGCTCTGTTATAGCGAGATAGACAATGAGTGCAAACACAGCAAGGGGTTCGGGTAGACGTTATTCTAAGCTCTGTTATAGCGAGAGAGACAATGAGCACAAACACAGCAAGGGGTTCGGGTAATTCTAAGCTCTGTTATAGCGAGAGAGACAATGAGCACAAACACAGCAAGGGGTTCGGGTAATTCTAAGCTCTGATATAGCGAGAGTGACAATGAGCGCAAACACAGCAAGGGGTTCGGGTAATTCTAAGCTCTGTTATAGCGAGAGTGACAATGAGTGCAAACACAGCAAGGGGTTCGGGTAGACGTTATTCTAAGCTCTGTTATAGCGAGAGTGACAATGAGTGCAAACACAGCAAGGGGTTCGGGTAGATGTTAATCTAAGCTCTGTTATAGCGAGAGTGACAACGAGTGCAAACACAGCAAGGGGTTCGGGTAGACGTTATTCTCAGCTCTGTTATAGCGAGAGTGACAATGAGTGCAAACACAGCAAGGGGTTCGGGTAGACGTTATTCTAAGCTCTGTTATAGCGAGAGTGACAATGAGTGCAAACACAGCAAGGGGTTCGGGTAGACGTTATTCTAAGCCCTGTTATAGCGAGAGAGACAATGAGGGCAAACACAGCAAGGGGTTCGGGTAGACGTTATTCTAAGCTCTGTTATAGCGAGAGAGACAATGAGCACAAACAAAGCAAGGGGTTCGGGTAATTCTAAGCTCTGTTATAGCGAGAGTGACAATGAGTGCAAACACAGCAAGGGGTTCGGGTAGACGTTATTCTAAGCTCTGTTATAGCGAGAGAGACAATGAGCACAAACAAAGCAAGGGGTTCGGGTAATTCTAAGCTCTGTTATAGCGAGAGAGACAATGAGTGCAAACACAGCAAGGGGTTCGGGTAGACGTTATTCTAAGCTCTGTTATACCGAGAGAGACAATGAGCACAAACAAAGCAAGGGGTTCGGGTTATTCTAAGCTCTGTTTTAGCGAGAGTGACAATGAGTGCAAACACAGCAAGGGGTTCGGTTAGACGTTATTCTAGGCTCTGTTATAGCGAGAGAGACAATGAGCACAAACACAGCAAGGGGTTCGGGTAATTCTAAGCTCTGATATAGCGAGAGTGACAATGAGCGCAAACACAGCAAGGGGTTCGGGTAATTCTAAGCTCTGTTATAGCGAGAGTGACAATGAGTGCAAACACAGCAAGGGGTTCGGGTAGACGTTATTCTAAGCCCTGTTATAGCGAGAGAGAGACAATGAGTGCAAACACAGCATGGGGTTCGAGTAGACGTTATTCTAAGCTCTGTTATAGCGAGAGAGAGACAATGAGTGCAAACACAGCAAGGGGTTCGGGTAGACGTTATTCTAAGCTCTATTATAGCGAGAGTGAAAATGAGCGCAAACACAACAAGGGGTTCGGGTAGACGTTATTCTAAGCTCTGTTATAGCGAGAGTGACAATGCTCGGGTAGACGTTATTCTAAGCTCTGTTATAGCGAGAGTGACAATGAGCACAAACACAGCAAGGGGTTCGGGTAGACGTTATTCTAAGCTCTGTTATAGCGAGAGTGACAATGAGCGCAAACACAGCAAGGGGTTCGGGTAGACGTTATTCTAAGCTCTGATATAGCGAGAGTGACAATGAGCGCAAACACAGCAAGGGGTTCGGGTAATTCTAAGCTCTGTTATAGCGAGAGTGACAATGAGTGCAAACACAGCAAGGGGTTCGGGTAGACGTTATTCTAAGCTCTGTTATAGCGAGAGTGACAATGAGCACAAACACAGCAACGGGTTCGGGTAATTCTAAGCTCTGTTATAGCGAGAGTGACAATGAGTGCAAACACAGCAAGGGGTTCGGGTAGACGTTATTCTAAGCTCTGTTATAGCGAGAGAGACAATGAGCACAAACACAGCAAGGGGTTCGGGTAATTCTAAGCTCTGTTATAGCGAGAGAGACAATGAGCACAAACACAGCAAGGGGTTCGGGTAATTCTAAGCTCTGATATAGCGAGAGTGACAATGAGCGCAAACACAGCAAGGGGTTCGGGTAATTCTAAGCTCTGTTATAGCGAGAGTGACAATGAGTGCAAACACAGCAAGGGGTTCGGGTAGACGTTATTCTAAGCTCTGTTATAGCGAGAGTGACAATGAGTGCAAACACAGCAAGGGGTTCGGGTAGACGTTATTCTAAGCTCTGTTATAGCGAGAGTGTCAATGAGTGCAAACACAGCAAGGGGTTCGGGTAGACGTTATTCTAAGCTCTCTTATAGCAAGAGAGACAATGAGCACAAACACAGCAAGGGGTTCGGGTAATTCTAAGCTCTGTTATAGCGAGAGTGACAATGAGTGCAAACACAGCAAGGGGTTCGGGTAGACGTTATTCTAAGCTCTGTTATAGCGAGAGTGACAATGAGTGCAAACACAGCAAGGGGTTCGAGTAGACGTTATTCTAAGATATGTTATAGCGAGAGAGACAATGAGTGCAAACACAGCAAGGGGTTCGGGTAGACGTTATTCTAAGCTCTATTATAGCGAGAGTGAAAATGAGCGCAAACACAACAAGGGGTTCGGGTAGACGTTATTCTAAGCTCTGTTATAGCGTGAGTGACAATGAGCACAAACACAGCAAGGGGTTCGGGTAGACGTTATTCTAAGCCCTGTTATAGCGAGAGTGACAATGAGTACAAACACAGCAAGGGGTTCGGGTAGACGTTATTCTAAGCTCTGTTATAGCGAGAGAGACAATGAGTACAAACACAGCAAGGGGTTCGGGTAGACGTTATTCTAAGCTCTGTTATAGCGAGAGAGACAATGAGTACAAACACAGCAAGGGGTTCGGGTAGACGTTATTCTAAGCTCTGTTATAGCGAGAGTGACAATGAGCACAAACACAGCAAGGGGTTCGGGTAATTCTAAGCTCTGTTATAGCGAGAGTGACAATGAGTGCAAACACAGCAAGGGGTTCGGGTAGACGTTATTCTAAGCCCTGTTATAGCGAGAGAGACAATGAGTACAAACACAGCAAGGGGTTCGGGTAGACGTTATTCTAAGCCCTGTTATAGCGAGAGTGACAATGAGCGCAAACACAGCAAGGGGTTCGGGTAGACGTTATTCTAAGCTCTGTTATAGCGAGAGTAACAATGAGCACAAACACAGCAAGGGGTTCGGGTAGACGTTATTCTAAGCTCTGTTATAGCGAGAGTGACAATGAGTGCAAACACAGCAAGGGGTTCGGGTAGACGTTATTCTAAGCTCTGATATAGCGAGAGTGACAATGAGCGCAAACACAGCAAGGGTTTCGGGTAATTCTAAGCTCTGTTATAGCGAGAGTGACAATGAGTGCAAACACAGCAACGGGTTCGGGTAGACGTTATTCTAAGCTCTGTTATAGCGAGAGTGACAGTGAGTGCAAACACAGCAAGGGGTTCGGGTAGACGTTATTCTAAGCTCTGTTATAGCGAGAGTGACAATGAGTGCAAACACAGCAAGGGGTTCGGGTAGACGTTATTCTAGGCTCTGTTATAGCGAGAGTGACAATGAGCACAAACACAGCAAGGGGTTCGGGTAATTCTAAGCTCTGTTATAGCGAGAGTGACAATGAGTGCAAACACAGCAAAGGGTTCGGGTAGACGTTATTCTAAGCTCTGATATAGCGAGAGTGACAGTGAGTGCAAACACAGCAAGGGGTTCGGGTAGACGTTATTCTAGGCTCTGTTATAGCGGGAGTGACAATGAGCACAAACACAGCAAGGGTTTCGGGTAATTCTAAGCTCTGTTATAGCGAGAGTGACAATGAGTGCAAACACAGCAAAGGGTTCGGGTAGACGTTATTCTAAGCTCTGTTATAGCGAGAGTGACAATGAGTCCAAACACAGCAAAGGGTTCGGGTAGACGTTATTCTAAGCTCTGTTATAGCGAGAGTGACAATGAGTGCAAACACAGCAAGGGGTTCGGGTAATTCTAAGCTCTGTTATAGCGAGATAGACAATGAGTGCAAACACAGCAAGGGGTTCGGGTAGACGTTATTCTAAGCTCTGTTATAGCGAGAGAGACAATGAGCACAAACACAGCAAGGGGTTCGGGTAATTCTAAGCTCTGTTATAGCGAGAGAGACAATGAGCACAAACACAGCAAGGGGTTCGGGTAATTCTAAGCTCTGATATAGCGAGAGTGACATAGAGCGCAAACACAGCAAGGGGTTCGGGTAATTCTAAGCTCTGTTATAGCGAGAGTGACAATGAGTGCAAACACAGCAAGGGGTTCGGGTAGACGTTATTCTAAGCTCTGTTATAGCGAGAGTGACAATGAGCGCAAACACAGCAAGGGGTTCGGGTAGACGTTATTCTAAGCTCTGTTATAGCGAGAGTGACAGTGAGTGCAAACACAGCAAGGGGTTCGGGTAGACGTTATTCTAAGCTCTGTTATAGCGAGAGTGACAATGAGTGCAAACACATCAAGGGGTTCGGGTAGACGTTATTCTAAGCTCTGTTATAGCGAGAGTGACAATGAGTGCACACACAGCAAGGGGTTCGGGTAGACGTTATTCTAAGCTCTGTTATAGCGAGAGAGACAATGAGCACAAACACAGCAAGGGGTTCGGGTAATTCTAAGCTCTGTTATAGCGAGAGTGACAATGAGTGCAAACACAGCAAGGGGTTCGGGTAGACGTTATTCTAGGCTCTGTTATAGCGAGAGAGACAATGAGCACAAACACAGCAAGGGGTTCGGGTAATTCTAAGCTCTGATATAGCGAGAGTGACAATGAGCGCAAACACAGCAAGGGGTTCGGGTAGACGTTATTCTAAGCCCTGTTATAGCGAGAGAGAGACAATGAGTGCAAACACAGCAAGGGGTTCGGGTAGACGTTATTCTAAGCCCTGTTATAGCGAGAGAGAGACAATGAGTGCAAATACAGCATGGGGTTCGAGTAGACGTTATTCTAAGCCCTGTTATAGCGAGAGAGAGACAATGAGTGCAAACACAGCATGGGGTTCGAGTAGACGTTATTCTAAGCTCTGTTATAGCGAGAGAGAGGCAATGAGTGCAAACACAGCAAGGGGTTCGGGTAGACGTTATTCTAAGCCCTGTTATAGCGAGAGAGAGACAATGAGTGCAAACACAGCAAGGGGTTCGGGTAGACGTTATTCTAAGCCCTGTTATAGCGAGAGAGAGACAATGAGTGCAAACACAGCAAGGGGTTCGGGTAGACGTTATTCTAAGCCTTGTTATAGCGAGAGAGAGACAATGAGTGCAAACACAGCATGGGGTTCGAGTAGACGTTATTCTAAGCACTGTTATAGCGAGAGAGAGACAATGAGTGCAAACACAGCAAGGGGTTCGGGTAGACGTTATTCTAAGCTCTATTATAGCGAGAGTGAAAATGAGCGCAAACACAACAAGGGGTTCGGGTAGACGTTATTCTAAGCTCTGTTATAGCGAGAGTGACAATGCTCGGGTAGACGTTATTCTAAGCTCTGTTATAGCGAGAGTGACAATGAGCACAAACACAGCAAGGGGTTCGGGTAGACGTTATTCTAAGCTCTGTTATAGCGAGAGTGACAATGAGCGCAAACACAGCAAGGGGTTCGGGTAGACGTTATTCTGAGCTCTGTTATAGCGAGAGTGACAATGAGTGCAAACACAGCAAGGGGTTCGGGTAGACGTTATTCTAAGCTCTGATATAGCGAGAGTGACAATGAGCGCAAACACAGCAAGGGGTTCGGGTAATTCTAAGCTCTGTTATAGCGAGGGTGACAATGAGTGCAAACACAGCAAGGGGTTCGGGTAGACGTTATTCTAAGCTCTGTTATAGCGAGAGTGACAATGAGCACAAACACAGCAAGGTGTTCGGGTAATTCTAAGCTCTGTTATATCGAGAGTGACAATGAGTGCAAACACAGCAAGGGGTTCGGGTAGACGTTATTCTAAGCTCTGATATAGCGAGAGTGACAATGAGCGCAAACACAGCAAGGGGTTCGGGTAATTCTAAGCTCTGTTATAGCGAGAGTGACAGTGAGTGCAAACACAGCAAGGGGTTCGGGTAGACGTTATTCTAAGCTCTGTTATAGCGAGAGTGACAATGAGCACAAACACAGCAAGGGGTTCGGGTAATTCTAAGCTCTGTTATAGCGAGAGTGACAATGAGTGCAAACACAGCAAGGGGTTCGGGTAGACGTTATTCTAAGCTCTGTTATAGCGAGAGAGACAATGAGCACAAACACAGCAAGGGGTTCGGGTAATTCTAAGCTCTGTTATAGCGAGAGAGACAATGAGCACAAACACAGCAAGGGGTTCGGGTAATTCTAAGCTCTGATATAGCGAGAGTGACAATGAGCGCAAACACAGCAAGGGGTTCGGGTAATTCTAAGCTCTGTTATAGCGAGAGTGACAATGAGTGCAAACACAGCAAGGGGTTCGGGTAGACGTTATTCTAAGCTCTGTTATAGCGAGAGTGACAATGAGCACAAACACAGCAAGGGGTTCGGGTAGACGTTATTCTAAGCTCTGTTATAGCGAGAGTGACAATGAGCGCAAACACAGCAAGGGGTTCGGGTAATTCTAAGCTCTGATATAGCGAGAGTGACAATGAGCGCAAACACAGCAAGGGGTTCGGGTAATTCTAAGCTCTGTTATAGCGAGAGTGACAATGAGTGCAAACACAGCAAGGGGTTCGGGTAGACGTTATTCTAAGCTCTGTTATAGCGAGAGTGACAATGAGCACAAACACAGCAAGGGGTTCGGGTTATTCTAAGCTCTGTTTTAGCGAGAGTGACAATGAGTGCAAACACAGCAAGGGGTTCGGTTAGACGTTATTCTAGGCTCTGTTATAGCGAGAGAGACAATGAGCACAAACACAGCAAGGGGTTCGGGTAATTCTAAGCTCTGATATAGCGAGAGTGACAATGAGCGCAAACACAGCAAGGGGTTCGGGTAATTCTAAGCTCTGTTATAGCGAGAGTGACAATGAGTGCAAACACAGCAAGGGGTTCGGGTAGACGTTATTCTAAGCCCTGTTATAGCGAGAGAGAGACAATGAGTGCAAACACAGCATGGGGTTCGAGTAGACGTTATTCTAAGCTCTGTTATAGCGAGAGAGAGACAATGAGTGCAAACACAGCAAGGGGTTCGGGTAGACGTTATTCTAAGCTCTATTATAGCGAGAGTGAAAATGAGCGCAAACACAACAAGGGGTTCGGGTAGACGTTATTCTAAGCTCTGTTATAGCGAGAGTGACAATGCTCGGGTAGACGTTATTCTAAGCTCTGTTATAGCGAGAGTGACAATGAGCACAAACACAGCAAGGGGTTCGGGTAGACGTTATTCTAAGCTCTGTTATAGCGAGAGTGACAATGAGCGCAAACACAGCAAGGGGTTCGGGTAGACGTTATTCTAAGCTCTGTTATAGCGAGAGTGACAATGAGTGCAAACACAGCAAGGGGTTCGGGTAGACGTTATTCTAAGCTCTGATATAGCGAGAGTGACAATGAGCGCAAACACAGCAAGGGGTTCGGGTAATTCTAAGCTCTGTTATAGCGAGAGTGACAATGAGTGCAAACACAGCAAGGGGTTCGGGTAGACGTTATTCTAAGCTCTGTTATAGCGAGAGTGACAATGAGCACAAACACAGCAACGGGTTCGGGTAATTCTAAGCTCTGTTATAGCGAGAGTGACAATGAGTGCAAACACAGCAAGGGGTTCGGGTAGACGTTATTCTAAGCTCTGTTATAGCGAGAGAGACAATGAGCACAAACACAGCAAGGGGTTCGGGTAATTCTAAGCTCTGTTATAGCGAGAGAGACAATGAGCACAAACACAGCAAGGGGTTCGGGTAATTCTAAGCTCTGATATAGCGAGAGTGACAATGAGCGCAAACACAGCAAGGGGTTCGGGTAATTCTAAGCTCTGTTATAGCGAGAGTGACAATGAGTGCAAACACAGCAAGGGGTTCGGGTAGACGTTATTCTAAGCTCTGTTATAGCGAGAGTGTCAATGAGTGCAAACACAGCAAGGGGTTCGGGTAGACGTTATTCTAAGCTCTGTTATAGCGAGAGTGACAATGAGTGCAAACACAGCAAGGGGTTCGGGTAGACGTTATTCTAAGCTCTCTTATAGCAAGAGAGACAATGAGCACAAACACAGCAAGGGGTTCGGGTAATTCTAAGCTCTGTTATAGCGAGAGTGACAATGAGTGCAAACACAGCAAGAGGTTCGGGTAGACGTTATTCTAAGCTCTGTTATAGCGAGAGTGACAATGAGTGCAAACACAGCAAGGGGTTCGAGTAGACGTTATTCTAAGATATGTTATAGCGAGAGAGACAATGAGTGCAAACACAGCAAGGGGTTCGGGTAGACGTTATTCTAAGCTCTATTATAGCGAGAGTGAAAATGAGCGCAAACACAACAAGGGGTTCGGGTAGACGTTATTCTAAGCTCTGTTATAGCGTGAGTGACAATGAGCACAAACACAGCAAGGGGTTCGGGTAGACGTTATTCTAAGCCCTGTTATAGCGAGAGTGACAATGAGTACAAACACAGCAAGGGGTTCGGGTAGACGTTATTCTAAGCTCTGTTATAGCGAGAGAGACAATGAGTACAAACACAGCAAGGGGTTCGGGTAGACGTTATTTTAAGCTCTGTTATAGCGAGAGAGACAATGAGTACAAACACAGCAAGGGGTTCGGGTAGACGTTATTCTAAGCTCTGTTATAGCGAGAGTGACAATGAGCACAAACACAGCAAGGGGTTCGGGTAATTCTAAGCTCTGTTATAGCGAGAGTGACAATGAGTGCAAACACAGCAAGGGGTTCGGGTAGACGTTATTCTAAGCCCTGTTATAGCGAGAGAGACAATGAGTACAAACACAGCAAGGGGTTCGGGTAGACGTTATTCTAAGCCCTGTTATAGCGAGAGTGACAATGAGCGCAAACACAGCAAGGGGTTCGGGTAGACGTTATTCTAAGCTCTGTTATAGCGAGAGTAACAATGAGCACAAACACAGCAAGGGGTTCGGGTAGACGTTATTCTAAGCTCTGTTATAGCGAGAGTGACAATGAGTGCAAACACAGCAAGGGGTTCGGGTAGACGTTATTCTAAGCTCTGATATAGCGAGAGTGACAATGAGCGCAAACACAGCAAGGGTTTCGGGTAATTCTAAGCTCTGTTATAGCGAGAGTGACAATGAGTGCAAACACAGCAACGGGTTCGGGTAGACGTTATTCTAAGCTCTGTTATAGCGAGAGTGACAGTGAGTGCAAACACAGCAAGGGGTTCGGGTAGACGTTATTCTAAGCTCTGTTATAGCGAGAGTGACAATGAGTGCAAGCACAGCAAGGGGTTCGGGTAGACGTTATTCTAGGCTCTGTTATAGCGAGAGTGACAATGAGCACAAACACAGCAAGGGGTTCGGGTAATTCTAAGCTCTGTTATAGCGAGAGTGACAATGAGTGCAAACACAGCAAAGGGTTCGGGTAGACGTTATTCTAAGCTCTGATATAGCGAGAGTGACAGTGAGTGCAAACACAGCAAGGGGTTCGGGTAGACGTTATTCTAGGCTCTGTTATAGCGGGAGTGACAATGAGCACAAACACAGCAAGGGGTTCGGGTAATTCTAAGCTCTGTTATAGCGAGAGTGACAATGAGTGCAAACACAGCAAAGGGTTCGGGTAGACGTTATTCTAAGCTCTGTTATAGCGAGAGTGACAATGAGTGCAAACACAGCAAAGGGTTCGGGTAGACGTTATTCTAAGCTCTGTTATAGCGAGAGTGACAATGAGTGCAAACACAGCAAGGGGTTCGGGTAATTCTAAGCTCTGTTATAGCGAGATAGACAATGAGTGCAAACACAGCAAGGGGTTCGGGTAGACGTTATTCTAAGCTCTGTTATAGCGAGAGAGACAATGAGCACAAACACAGCAAGGGGTTCGGGTAATTCTAAGCTCTGTTATAGCGAGAGAGACAATGAGCACAAACACAGCAAGGGGTTCGGGTAATTCTAAGCTCTGATATAGCGAGAGTGACATAGAGCGCAAACACAGCAAGGGGTTCGGGTAATTCTAAGCTCTGTTATAGCGAGAGTGACAATGAGTGCAAACACAGCAAGGGGTTCGGGTAGACGTTATTCTAAGCTCTGTTATAGCGAGAGTGACAATGAGCGCAAACACAGCAAGGGGTTCGGGTAGACGTTATTCTAAGCTCTGTTATAGCGAGAGTGACAGTGAGTGCAAACACAGCAAGGGGTTCGGGTAGACGTTATTCTAAGCTCTGTTATAGCGAGAGTGACAATGAGTGCAAACACATCAAGGGGTTCGGGTAGACGTTATTCTAAGCTCTGTTATAGCGAGAGTGACAATGAGTGCACACACAGCAAGGGGTTCGGGTAGACGTTATTCTAAGCTCTGTTATAGCGAGAGAGACAATGAGCACAAACACAGCAAGGGGTTCGGGTAATTCTAAGCTCTGTTATAGCGAGAGTGACAATGAGTGCAAACACAGCAAGGGGTTCGGGTAGACGTTATTCTAGGCTCTGTTATAGCGAGAGAGACAATGAGCACAAACACAGCAAGGGGTTCGGGTAATTCTAAGCTCTGATATAGCGAGAGTGACAATGAGCGCAAACACAGCAAGGGGTTCGGGTAGACGTTATTCTAAGCCCTGTTATAGCGAGAGAGAGACAATGAGTGCAAACACAGCAAGGGGTTCGGGTAGACGTTATTCTAAGCCCTGTTATAGCGAGAGAGAGACAATGAGTGCAAATACAGCATGGGGTTCGAGTAGACGTTATTCTAAGCCCTGTTATAGCGAGAGAGAGACAATGAGTGCAAACACAGCATGGGGTTCGAGTAGACGTTATTCTAAGCTCTGTTATAGCGAGAGAGAGGCAATGAGTGCAAACACAGCAAGGGGTTCGGGTAGACGTTATTCTAAGCCCTGTTATAGCGAGAGAGAGACAATGAGTGCAAACACAGCAAGGGGTTCGGGTAGACGTTATTCTAAGCCCTGTTATAGCGAGAGAGAGACAATGAGTGCAAACACAGCAAGGGGTTCGGGTAGACGTTATTCTAAGCCTTGTTATAGCGAGAGAGAGACAATGAGTGCAAACACAGCATGGGGTTCGAGTAGACGTTATTCTAAGCACTGTTATAGCGAGAGAGAGACAATGAGTGCAAACACAGCAAGGGGTTCGGGTAGACGTTATTCTAAGCTCTATTATAGCGAGAGTGAAAATGAGCGCAAACACAACAAGGGGTTCGGGTAGACGTTATTCTAAGCTCTGTTATAGCGAGAGTGACAATGCTCGGGTAGACGTTATTCTAAGCTCTGTTATAGCGAGAGTGACAATGAGCACAAACACAGCAAGGGGTTCGGGTAGACGTTATTCTAAGCTCTGTTATAGCGAGAGTGACAATGAGCGCAAACACAGCAAGGGGTTCGGGTAGACGTTATTCTGAGCTCTGTTATAGCGAGAGTGACAATGAGTGCAAACACAGCAAGGGGTTCGGGTAGACGTTATTCTAAGCTCTGATATAGCGAGAGTGACAATGAGCGCAAACACAGCAAGGGGTTCGGGTAATTCTAAGCTCTGTTATAGCGAGGGTGACAATGAGTGCAAACACAGCAAGGGGTTCGGGTAGACGTTATTCTAAGCTCTGTTATAGCGAGAGTGACAATGAGCACAAACACAGCAAGGGGTTCGGGTAATTCTAAGCTCTGTTATATCGAGAGTGACAATGAGTGCAAACACAGCAAGGGGTTCGGGTAGACGTTATTCTAAGCTCTGATATAGCGAGAGTGACAATGAGCGCAAACACAGCAAGGGGTTCGGGTAATTCTAAGCTCTGTTATAGCGAGAGTGACAGTGAGTGCAAACACAGCAAGGGGTTCGGGTAGACGTTATTCTAAGCTCTGTTATAGCGAGAGTGACAATGAGCACAAACACAGCAAGGGGTTCGGGTAATTCTAAGCTCTGTTATAGCGAGAGTGACAATGAGTGCAAACACAGCAAGGGGTTCGGGTAGACGTTATTCTAAGCTCTGTTATAGCGAGAGAGACAATGAGCACAAACACAGCAAGGGGTTCGGGTAATTCTAAGCTCTGTTATAGCGAGAGAGACAATGAGCACAAACACAGCAAGGGGTTCGGGTAATTCTAAGCTCTGATATAGCGAGAGTGACAATGAGCGCAAACACAGCAAGGGGTTCGGGTAATTCTAAGCTCTGTTATAGCGAGAGTGACAATGAGTGCAAACACAGCAAGGGGTTCGGGTAGACGTTATTCTAAGCTCTGTTATAGCGAGAGTGACAATGAGCACAAACACAGCAAGGGGTTCGGGTAGACGTTATTCTAAGCTCTGTTATAGCGAGAGTGACAATGAGCGCAAACACAGCAAGGGGTTCGGGTAATTCTAAGCTCTGATATAGCGAGAGTGACAATGAGCGCAAACACAGCAAGGGGTTCGGGTAATTCTAAGCTCTGTTATAGCGAGAGTGACAATGAGTGCAAACACAGCAAGGGGTTCGGGTAGACGTTATTCTAAGCTCTGTTATAGCGAGAGTGACAATGAGCACAAACACAGCAAGGGGTTCGGGTAGACGTTATTCTAAGCTCTGTTATAGCGAGAGTGACAATGAGTGCAAACACAGCAAGGGGTTCGGGTAGACGTTATTCTAAGCTCTGTTATAGCGAGAGTGACAATGAGTGCAAACACAGCAAGGGGTTCGGGTAGACGTTATTCTAAGCTCTGTTATAGCGAGAGTGACAATGAGTGCAAACACAGCAAGGGGTTCGGGTAGACGTTATTCTAAGCTCTGTTATAGCGAGAGTGACAATGAGTGAAAACACAGCAAGGGGTTCGGGTAGACGTTATTCTAAGCTCTCTTATAGCGAGAGAGACAATGAGCACAAACACAGCAAGGGGTTCGGGTAATTCTAAGCTGTGTTATAGCGAGAGTGACAATGAGTGCAAACACAGCAAGGGGTTCGGGTAGACGTTATTCTAAGCTCTGTTATAGCGAGAGAGACAATGAGCACATACACAGCAAGGGGTTCGGGTAATTCTAAGCTCTGATATAGCGAGAGTGACAATGAGCGCAAACACAGCAAGGGGTTCGGGTAATCCTAAGCTCTGTTATAGCGAGAGTGACAATGAGTGCAAACACAGCAAGGGGTTCGGGTAGACGTTATTCTAAGCTCTATTATAGCGAGAGTGACAATGAGTGCAAACACAGCAAGGGGTTCGGGTAATTCTAAGCTCTGTTATAGCGAGAGTGACAATGAGTGCAAACACAGCAAGGGGTTCGGGTAGACGTTATTCTAAGCTCTGTTATAGCGAGAGAGACAATGAGCACAAACACAGCAAGGGGTTCGGGTAATTCTATGCTCTGTTATAGCGAGAGAGACAATGAGCACAAACACAGCAAGGGGTTCGGGTAATTCTAAGCTCTGATATAGCGAGAGTGACAATGAGCGCAAACACAGCAAGGGGTTCGGGTAATTGTAAGCTCTGTTATAGCGAGAGTGACAATAAGTGCAAACACAGCAAGGGGTTCGGGTAGACGTTATTCTAAGCTCTGTTATAGCGAGAGTGACAATGAGTGCAAACACAGCAAGGGGTTCGGGTAGACGTTATTCTAAGCTCTCTTATAGCGAGAGAGACAATGAGCACAAACACAGCAAGGGGTTCGGGTAGACGTTATTCTAAGCTCTGTTATAGCGAGAGAGACAATGAGTGCAAACACAGCAAGGGGTTCGGGTAATTCTAAGCTCTGTTATAGCGAGAGAGACAATGAGTGCAAACACAGCAAGGGGTTCGGGTAGACGTTATTCTAAGCCCTGTTATAGCGAGAGTGACAATGAGTGCAAACACAGCAAGGGGTTCGGGTAAATCTAAGCTCTGTTATAGCGAGAGTGACAATGAGTGCAAACACAGCAAGGGGTTCGGGTAATTCTAAGCTCTGTTATAGCGAGAGTGACAATGAGTGCAAACACAGCAAGGGGTTCGGGTAATTCTAAGCTCTGTTATAGCGAGAGTGACAATGAGTGCAAACACAGCAAGGGGTTCGGGTAGACGTTATTCTAAGCCCTGTTATAGCGAGAGTGACAATGAGTGCAAACACAGCAAGGGGTTCGGGTAGACGTTATTCTAAGCTCTGTTATAGCGAGAGTGACAATGAGTGCAAACACAGCAAGGGGTTCGGGTAATTCTAAGCTCTGATATAGCGAGAGTGACAATGAGCGCAAACACAGCAAGGGTTTCGGGTAATTCTAAGCTCTGTTATAGCGAGAGTGACAATGAGTGCAAACACAGCAAGGGGTTCGGGTAATTCTAAGCTCTGTTATAGCGAGAGTGACAATGAGTGCAAACACAGCAAGGGTTTCGGGTAATTCTAAGCTCTGTTATAGCGAGAGTGACAATGAGTGCAAACACAGCAAGGGGTTCGGGTAATTCTAAGCTCTGTTATAGCGAGAGTGACAATGAGTGCAAACACAGCAAGGGGTTCGGGTAATTCTAAGCTCTGATATAGCGAGAGTGACAATGAGCGCAAACACAGCAAGGGTTTCGGGTAATTCTAAGCTCTGTTATAGCGAGAGTGACAATGAGTGCAAACACAGCAAGGGGTTCGGGTAGACGTTATTCTAAGCTCTGTTATAGCGAGAGTGACAATGAGTGCAAACACAGCAAGGGGTTCGGGTAATTCTAAGCTCTGATATAGCGAGAGTGACAATGAGCGCAAACACAGCAAGGGTTTCGGGTAATTCTAAGCTCTGTTATAGCGAGAGTGACAATGAGTGCAAACACAGCAAGGGGTTCGGGTAGACGTTATTCTAAGCCCTGTTATAGCGAGAGTGACAATGAGTGCAATCACAGCAAGGAGTTCGGGTAGACGTTATTCTAACCTCTGTTATAGCGAGAGTGACAATGAGCACAAACACAGCAAGGGGTTCGGGTAGACGTTATTCTAAGCCCTGTTATAGCGAGAGTGACAATGAGTGCAATCACAGCAAGGAGTTCGGGTAGACGTTATTCTAACCTCTGTTATAGCGAGAGTGACAATGAGTGCAAACACAGTAAGGGGTTCGGGTAGACGTTATTCTAACCTCTGTTATAGCGAGAGTGACAATGAGCACAAACACAGCAAGGGGTTCGGGTAGACGTTATTCTAAGCTCTGTTATAGCGAGAGTGACAATGAGCACAAACACAGCAAGGGGTTCGGGTAATTCTAAGCTCTGTTATAGCGAGAGTGACAATGAGTGCAAACACAGCAAGGGGTTCGGGTAGACGTTATTCTAAGCTCTGTTATAGCGAGAGTGACAATGAGCACAAACACAGCAAGGGGTTCGGGTAATTCTAAGCTCTGTTATAGCGAGAGTGACAATGAGTGCAAACACAGCAAGGGGTTCGGGTAGACGTTATTCTAAGCTCTGTTATAGCGAGAGTGACAATGAGCACAAACACAGCAAGGGGTTCGGGTAATTCTAAGCTCTGTTATAGCGAGAGTGACAATGAGCACAAACACAGCAAGGGGTTCGGGTAATTCTAAGCCCTGTTATAGCGAGAGTGACAATGAGCGCAAACACAGCAAGGGGTTCGGGTAATTCTAAGCTCTGTTATAGCGAGAGTGACAATGAGTGCAAACACAGCAAGGGGTTCGGGTAGACGTTATTCTAAGCTCTGTTATAGCGAGAGTGACAATGAGCACAAACACAGCAAGGGGTTCGGGTAATTCTAAGCTCTGTTATAGCGAGAGTGACAATGAGTGCAAACACAGCAAGGGGTTCGGGTAGACGTTATTCTAAGCTCTGTTATAGCGAGAGAGACAATGAGCACAAACACAGCAAGGGGTTCGAGTAATTCTAAGCTCTGATATAGCGAGAGTGACAGTGAGTGCAAACACAGCAAGGGGTTCGGGTAGACGTTATTCTAGGCTCTGTTATAGCGGGAGTGACAATGAGCACAAACACAGCAAGGGGTTCGGGTAATTCTAAGCTCTGTTATAGCGAGAGTGACAATGAGTGCAAACACAGCAAAGGGTTCGGGTAGACGTTATTCTAAGCTCTGTTATAGCGAGAGTGACAATGAGTGCAAACACAGCAAAGGGTTCGGGTAGACGTTATTCTAAGCTCTGTTATAGCGAGAGTGACAATGAGTGCAAACACAGCAAGGGGTTCGGGTAATTCTAAGCACTGTTATAGCGAGATAGACAATGAGTGCAAACACAGCAAGGGGTTCGGGTAGACGTTATTCTAAGCTCTGTTATAGCGAGAGAGACAATGAGCACAAACACAGCAAGGGGTTCGGGTAATTCTAAGCTCTGTTATAGCGAGAGAGACAATGAGCACAAACACAGCAAGGGGTTCGGGTAATTCTAAGCTCTGATATAGCGAGAGTGACATAGAGCGCAAACACAGCAAGGGGTTCGGGTAATTCTAAGCTCTGTTATAGCGAGAGTGACAATGAGTGCAAACACAGCAAGGGGTTCGGGTAGACGTTATTCTAAGCTCTGTTATAGCGAGAGTGACAATGAGCGCAAACACAGCAAGGGGTTCGGGTAGACGTTATTCTAAGCTCTGTTATAGCGAGAGTGACAGTGAGTGCAAACACAGCAAGGGGATCGGGTAGACGTTATTCTAAGCTCTGTTATAGCGAGAGTGACAATGAGTGCAAACACATCAAGGGGTTCGGGTAGACGTTATTCTAAGCTCTGTTATAGCGAGAGTGACAATGAGTGCACACACAGCAAGGGGTTCGGGTAGACGTTATTCTAAGCTCTGTTATAGCGAGAGAGACAATGAGCACAAACACAGCAAGGGGTTCGGGTAATTCTAAGCTCTGTTATAGCGAGAGTGACAATGAGTGCAAACACAGCAAGGGGTTCGGGTAGACGTTATTCTAGGCTCTGTTATAGCGAGAGAGACAATGAGCACAAACACAGCAAGGGGTTCGGGTAATTCTAAGCTCTGATATAGCGAGAGTGACAATGAGCGCAAACACAGCAAGGGGTTCGGGTAGACGTTATTCTAAGCCCTGTTATAGCGAGAGAGAGACAATGAGTGCAAACACAGCAAGGGGTTCGGGTAGACGTTATTCTAAGCCCTGTTATAGCGAGAGAGAGACAATGAGTGCAAATACAGCATGGGGTTCGAGTAGACGTTATTCTAAGCCCTGTTATAGCGAGAGAGAGACAATGAGTGCAAACACAGCATGGGGTTCGAGTAGACGTTATTCTAAGCTCTGTTATAGCGAGAGAGAGGCAATGAGTGCAAACACAGCAAGGGGTTCGGGTAGACGTTATTCTAAGCCCTGTTATAGCGAGAGAGAGACAATGAGTGCAAACACAGCAAGGGGTTCGGGTAGACGTTATTCTAAGCCCTGTTATAGCGAGAGAGAGACAATGAGTGCAAACACAGCAAGGGGTTCGGGTAGACGTTATTCTAAGCCTTGTTATAGCGAGAGAGAGACAATGAGTGCAAACACAGCATGGGGTTCGAGTAGACGTTATTCTAAGCACTGTTATAGCGAGAGAGAGACAATGAGTGCAAACACAGCAAGGGGTTCGGGTAGACGTTATTCTAAGCTCTATTATAGCGAGAGTGAAAATGAGCGCAAACACAACAAGGGGTTCGGGTAGACGTTATTCTAAGCTCTGTTATAGCGAGAGTGACAATGCTCGGGTAGACGTTATTCTAAGCTCTGTTATAGCGAGAGTGACAATGAGCACAAACACAGCAAGGGGTTCGGGTAGACGTTATTCTAAGCTCTGTTATAGCGAGAGTGACAATGAGCGCAAACACAGCAAGGGGTTCGGGTAGACGTTATTCTGAGCTCTGTTATAGCGAGAGTGACAATGAGTGCAATCACAGCAAGGGGTTCGGGTAGACGTTATTCTAAGCTCTGATATAGCGAGAGTGACAATGAGCGCAAACACAGCAAGGGGTTCGGGTAATTCTAAGCTCTGTTATAGCGAGGGTGACAATGAGTGCAAACACAGCAAGGGGTTCGGGTAGACGTTATTCTAAGCTCTGTTATAGCGAGAGTGACAATGAGCACAAACACAGCAAGGGGTTCGGGTAATTCTAAGCTCTGTTATATCGAGAGTGACAATGAGTGCAAACACAGCAAGGGGTTCGGGTAGACGTTATTCTAAGCTCTGATATAGCGAGAGTGACAATGAGCGCAAACACAGCAAGGGGTTCGGGTAATTCTAAGCTCTGTTATAGCGAGAGTGACAGTGAGTGCAAACACAGCAAGGGGTTCGGGTAGACGTTATTCTAAGCTCTGTTATAGCGAGAGTGACAATGAGCACAAACACAGCAAGGGGTTCGGGTAATTCTAAGCTCTGTTATAGCGAGAGTGACAATGAGTGCAAACACAGCAAGGGGTTCGGGTAGACGTTATTCTAAGCTCTGTTATAGCGAGAGAGACAATGAGCACAAACACAGCAAGGGGTTCGGGTAATTCTAAGCTCTGTTATAGCGAGAGAGACAATGAGCACAAACACAGCAAGGGGTTCGGGTAATTCTAAGCTCTGATATAGCGAGAGTGACAATGAGCGCAAACACAGCAAGGGGTTCGGGTAATTCTAAGCTCTGTTATAGCGAGAGTGACAATGAGTGCAAACACAGCAAGGGGTTCGGGTAGACGTTATTCTAAGCTCTGTTATAGCGAGAGTGACAATGAGCACAAACACAGCAAGGGGTTCGGGTAGACGTTATTCTAAGCTCTGTTATAGCGAGAGTGACAATGAGCGCAAACACAGCAAGGGGTTCGGGTAATTCTAAGCTCTGATATAGCGAGAGTGACAATGAGCGCAAACACAGCAAGGGGTTCGGGTAATTCTAAGCTCTGTTATAGCGAGAGTGACAATGAGTGCAAACACAGCAAGGGGTTCGGGTAGACGTTATTCTAAGCTCTGTTATAGCGAGAGTGACAATGAGCACAAACACAGCAAGGGGTTCGGGTAGACGTTATTCTAAGCTCTGTTATAGCGAGAGTGACAATGAGTGCAAACACAGCAAGGGGTTCGGGTAGACGTTATTCTAAGCTCTGTTATAGCGAGAGTGACAATGAGTGCAAACACAGCAAGGGGTTCGGGTAGACGTTATTCTAAGCTCTGTTATAGCGAGAGTGACAATGAGTGCAAACACAGCAAGGGGTTCGGGTAGACGTTATTCTAAGCTCTGTTATAGCGAGAGTGACAATGAGTGAAAACACAGCAAGGGGTTCGGGTAGACGTTATTCTAAGCTCTCTTATAGCGAGAGAGACAATGAGCACAAACACAGCAAGGGGTTCGGGTAATTCTAAGCTGTGTTATAGCGAGAGTGACAATGAGTGCAAACACAGCAAGGGGTTCGGGTAGACGTTATTCTAAGCTCTGTTATAGCGAGAGAGACAATGAGCACATACACAGCAAGGGGTTCGGGTAATTCTAAGCTCTGATATAGCGAGAGTGACAATGAGCGCAAACACAGCAAGGGGTTCGGGTAATCCTAAGCTCTGTTATAGCGAGAGTGACAATGAGTGCAAACACAGCAAGGGGTTCGGGTAGACGTTATTCTAAGCTCTATTATAGCGAGAGTGACAATGAGTGCAAACACAGCAAGGGGTTCGGGTAATTCTAAGCTCTGTTATAGCGAGAGTGACAATGAGTGCAAACACAGCAAGGGGTTCGGGTAGACGTTATTCTAAGCTCTGTTATAGCGAAAGAGACAATGAGCACAAACACAGCAAGGGGTTCGGGTAATTCTATGCTCTGTTATAGCGAGAGATACAATGAGCACAAACACAGCAAGGGGTTCGGGTAATTCTAAGCTCTGATATAGCGAGAGTGACAATGAGCGCAAACACAGCAAGGGGTTCGGGTAATTGTAAGCTCTGTTATAGCGAGAGTGACAATAAGTGCAAACACAGCAAGGGGTTCGGGTAGACGTTATTCTAAGCTCTGTTATAGCGAGAGTGACAATGAGTGCAAACACAGCAAGGGGTTCGGGTAGACGTTATTCTAAGCTCTCTTATAGCGAGAGAGACAATGAGCACAAACACAGCAAGGGGTTCGGGTAGACGTTATTCTAAGCTCTGTTATAGCGAGAGAGACAATGAGTGCAAACACAGCAAGGGGTTCGGGTAATTCTAAGCTCTGTTATAGCGAGAGAGACAATGAGTGCAAACACAGCAAGGGGTTCGGGTAGACGTTATTCTAAGCCCTGTTATAGCGAGAGTGACAATGAGTGCAAACACAGCAAGGGGTTCGGGTAATTCTAAGCTCTGTTATAGCGAGAGTGACAATGAGTGCAAACACAGCAAGGGGTTCGGGTAATTCTAAGCTCTGTTATAGCGAGAGTGACAATGAGTGCAAACACAGCAAGGGGTTCGGGTAATTCTAAGCTCTGTTATAGCGAGAGTGACAATGAGTGCAAACACAGCAAGGGGTTCGGGTAGACGTTATTCTAAGCCCTGTTATAGCGAGAGTGACAATGAGTGCAAACACAGCAAGGGGTTCGGGTAGACGTTATTCTAAGCTCTGTTATAGCGAGAGTGACAATGAGTGCAAACACAGCAAGGGGTTCGGGTAATTCTAAGCTCTGATATAGCGAGAGTGACAATGAGCGCAAACACAGCAAGGGTTTCGGGTAATTCTAAGCTCTGTTATAGCGAGAGTGACAATGAGTGCAAACACAGCAAGGGGTTCGGGTAATTCTAAGCTCTGTTATAGCGAGAGTGACAATGAGTGCAAACACAGCAAGGGTTTCGGGTAATTCTAAGCTCTGTTATAGCGAGAGTGACAATGAGTGCAAACACAGCAAGGGGTTCGGGTAATTCTAAGCTCTGTTATAGCGAGAGTGACAATGAGTGCAAACACAGCAAGGGGTTCGGGTAATTCTAAGCTCTGATATAGCGAGAGTGACAATGAGCGCAAACACAGCAAGGGTTTCGGGTAATTCTAAGCTCTGTTATAGCGAGAGTGACAATGAGTGCAAACACAGCAAGGGGTTCGGGTAGACGTTATTCTAAGCTCTGTTATAGCGAGAGTGACAATGAGTGCAAACACAGCAAGGGGTTCGGGTAATTCTAAGCTCTGATATAGCGAGAGTGACAATGAGCGCAAACACAGCAAGGGTTTCGGGTAATTCTAAGCTCTGTTATAGCGAGAGTGACAATGAGTGCAAACACAGCAAGGGGTTCGGGTAGACGTTATTCTAAGCCCTGTTATAGCGAGAGTGACAATGAGTGCAATCACAGCAAGGAGTTCGGGTAGACGTTATTCTAACCTCTGTTATAGCGAGAGTGACAATGAGCACAAACACAGCAAGGGGTTCGGGTAGACGTTATTCTAAGCTCTGTTATAGCGAGAGTGACAATGAGCACAAACACAGCAAGGGGTTCGGGTAATTCTAAGCTCTGTTATAGCGAGAGTGACAATGAGTGCAAACACAGCAAGGGGTTCGGGTAGACGTTATTCTAAGCTCTGTTATAGCGAGAGTGACAATGAGCACAAACACAGCAAGGGGTTCGGGTAATTCTAAGCTCTGTTATAGCGAGAGTGACAATGAGTGCAAACACAGCAAGGGGTTCGGGTAGACGTTATTCTAAGCTCTGTTATAGCGAGAGTGACAATGAGCACAAACACAGCAAGGGGTTCGGGTAATTCTAAGCTCTGTTATAGCGAGAGTGACAATGAGCACAAACACAGCAAGGGGTTCGGGTAATTCTAAGCCCTGTTATAGCGAGAGTGACAATGAGCGCAAACACAGCAAGGGGTTCGGGTAATTCTAAGCTCTGTTATAGCGAGAGTGACAATGAGTGCAAACACAGCAAGGGGTTCGGGTAGACGTTATTCTAAGCTCTGTTATAGCGAGAGTGACAATGAGCACAAACACAGCAAGGGGTTCGGGTAATTCTAAGCTCTGTTATAGCGAGAGTGACAATGAGTGCAAACACAGCAAGGGGTTCGGGTAGACGTTATTCTAAGCTCTGTTATAGCGAGAGAGACAATGAGCACAAACACAGCAAGGGGTTCGAGTAATTCTAAGCTCTGTTATAGCGAGAGAGACAATGAGCACAAACACAGCAAGGGGTTCGGGTAATTCTAAGCTCTGATATAGCGAGAGTGACAATGAGTGCAAACACAGCAAGGGGTTCGGGTAGACGTTATTCTAGGCTCTGTTATAGCGAGAGTGACAATGAGTGCAAACACAGCAAGGGGTTCGGGTAGACGTTATTCTAGGCTCTGTTATAGCGAGAGAGACAATGAGCACAAACACAGCAAGGGGTTCGGGTAATTCTAAGCTCTGTTATAGCGAGAGTGACAATGAGTGCAAACACAGCAAGGGGTTCGGGTAGACGTTATTCTAAGCTCTGTTATAGCGAGAGAGACAATGAGCACAAACACAGCAAGGGGTTCGGGTAATTCTAAGCTCTGTTATAGCGAGAGGGACAATGAGCACAAACACAGCAAGGGGTTCGGGTAATTCTAAGCTCTGATATAGCGAGAGTGACAATGAGCGCAAACACAGCAAGGGGTTCGGGTAATTCTAAGCTCTGTTATAGCGAGAGTGACAATGAGTGCAAACACAGCAAGGGGTTCGGGTAGACGTTATTCTAGGCTCTGTTATAGCGAGAGTGACAATGAGTGCAAACACAGCAAGGGTTTCGGGTAGACGTTATTCTTAGCTCTGTTATAGCGAGAGTGACAGTGAGTGCAAACACAGCAAGGGGTTCGGGTAGACGTTATTCTAAGCTCTGTTATAGCGAGAGTGACAATGAGTGCAAACACAGCAAGGGGTTCGGGTAGACGTTATTCTTAGCTCTGTTATAGCGAGAGTGACAGTGAGTGCAAACACAGCAAGGGTTTCGGGTAGACGTTATTCTAAGCTCTGTTATAGCGAGAGTGACAATGAGTGCAAACACAGCAAGGGGTTCGGGTAGACGTTATTCTAAGCTCTGTTATAGCGAGAGTGACAATGAGTGCAAACACAGCAAGGGGTTCGGGTAGACGTTATTCTAAGCTCTGTTATAGCGAGAGAGACAATGAGCACAAACACAGCAAGGGGTTCGGGTAATTCTAAGCTCTGTTATAGCGAGAGTGACAATGAGTGCAAACACAGCAAGGGGTTCGAGTAGACGTTATTCTAAGCTCTGTTATAGCGAGAGAGAGACAATGAGTGCAAACACAGCAAGGGGTTCGGGTAGACGTTATTCTAAGCACTATTATAGCGAGAGTGAAAATGTGCGCAAACACAACAAGGGGTTCGGGTAGACGTTATTCTAAGCTCTGTTATAGCGAGAGTGACAATGCTCGGGTAGACGTTATTCTAAGCTGTGTTATAGCGAGAGTGACAATGAGCACAAACACAGCAAGGGGTTCGGGTAGACGTTATTCTAAGCTCTGTTATAGCGAGAGTGACAATGAGCGCAAACACAGCAAGGGGTTCGGGTAGACGTTATTCTAAGCCCTGTTATAGCGAGAGTGACAATGAGTGCAAACACAGCAAGGGGTTCGGGTAATTCTAAGCTCTGTTATAGCGAGAGTGACAATGAGTGCAAACACAGCAAGGGGTTCGGGTAGACGTTATTCTAAGCTCTGTTATAGCGAGAGTGACAATGAGCACAAACACAGCAAGGGGTTCGGGTAATTCTAAGCTCTGTTATAGCGAGAGTGACAATGAGCACAAACACAGCAAGGGGTTCGGGTAATTCTAAGCTCTGTTATAGCGAGAGTGACAATGAGCACAAACACAGCAAGGGGTTCGGGTAATTCTAAGCTCTGTTATAGCGAGAGTGACAATGAGCACAAACACAGCAAGGGGTTCGGGTAATTCTAAGCTCTGTTATAGCGAGAGTGACAATGAGTGCAAACACAGCAAGGGGTTCGAGTAGACGTTATTCTAAGCTCTGTTATAGCGAGAGTGACAATGAGTGCAAACACAGCAAGGGGTTCGGGTAGACGTTATTCTAAGCTCTGTTATAGCGAGAGTGACAATGAGTGCAAACACAGCAAGGGGTTCGGGTAATTCTAAGCTCTGTTATAGCGAGAGTGACAATGAGTGCAAACACAGCAAGGGGTTCGGGTAGACGTTATTCTAAGCTCTGTTATAGCGAGAGTGACAATGAGCACAAACACAGCAAGGGGTTCGGGTAGACGTTATTCTAAGCTCTGTTATAGCGAGAGTGACAATGAGTGCAAACACAGCAAGGGGTTCGGGTAGACGTTATTCTAAGCTCTGATATAGCGAGAGTGACAATGAGCGCAAACACAGCAAGGGGTTCGGGTAATTCTAAGCTCTGTTATAGCGAGAGTGACAATGAGTGCAAACACAGCAAGGGGTTCGGGTAGACGTTATTCTAAGCTCTGTTATAGCGAGAGTGACAATGAGCACAAACAGAGCAAGGGGTTCGGGTAATTCTAAGCTCTGTTATAGCGAGAGAGACAATGAGCACAAACACAGCAAGGGGTTCGGGTAATTCTAAGCTCTGATATAGCGAGAGTGACAATGAGCGCAAACACAGCAAGGGGTTCGGGTAATTCTAAGCTCTGTTATAGCGAGAGTGACAATGAGTGCAAACACAGCAAGGGGTTCGGGTAGACGTTATTCTAAGCTCTGTTATAGCGAGAGTGACAATGTGTGCAAACACAGCAAGGGGTTCGGGTAGACGTTATTCTAAGCTCTGTTATAGCGAGAGTGACAATGAGTGCAAACACAGCAAGGGGTTCGGGTAGACGTTATTCTAAGCTCTCTTATAGCGAGAGAGACAATGAGCACAAACACAGCAAGGGGTTCGGGTAATTCTAAGCTCTGTTATAGCGAGAGTGACAATGAGTGCAAACACAGCAAGGGGTTCGGGTAGACGTTATTCTAAGCTCTGTTGTAGCGAGAGAGACAATGAGCACAAACACAGCAAGGGGTTCGGGTAATTCTAAGCTCTGATATAGCGAGAGTGACAATGTGTGCAAACACAGCAAGGGGTTCGGGTAGACGTTATTCTAAGACCTGTTATAGCGAGAGTGACAATGAGTGCAAACACAGCAAGGGGTTCGGGTAGACGTTATTCTAAGACCTGTTATAGCGAGAGTGACAATGAGTGCAAACACAGCAAGGGGTTCGAGTAGACGTTATTCTAAGACCTGTTATAGCGAGAGTGACAATGAGCGCAAACACAGCAAGGGGTTCGGGTAGACGTTATTCTAAGTTCTGTTATAGCGAGAGTGACAATGAGTGCAAACACAGCAAGGGGTTCGGGTAGACGTTATTCTAAGCTCTGTTATAGCGTGAGTGACAATGAGTGCAAACACAGCAAGGGGTTCGGGTAATTCTAAGCTCTGTTATAGCGAGAGTGACAATGAGTGCAAACACAGCAAGGGGTTCGGGTAGACGTTATTCTAAGTTCTGTTATAGCGAGAGAGACAATGAGTGCAAACACAGCAAGGGGTTCGAGTAGACGTTATTCTAAGACCTGTTATAGCGAGAGTGACAATGAGTGCAAACACAGTAAGGGGTTCGGGTAGACGTTATTCTAAGACCTGTTATAGCGAGAGAGACAATGAGTGCAAACACAGCAAGGGGTTCGAGTAGACGTTATTCTAAGCCCTGTTATAGCGAGAGTGACAATGAGTGCAAACACAGCAAGGAGTTCGAGTAGACGTTATTCTAAGACCTGTTATAGCGAGAGTGACAATGAGTGCAAACACAGCAAGGAGATCGACTAGACGTTATTCTAAGACCTGTTATAGCGAGAGTGACAATGAGTGCAAAGACAGCAAGGAGTTCGAGTAGACGTTATGCTAAGACCTGTTATAGCGAGAGTGACAATGAGTGCAAACACAGCAAGGAGTTCGAGTAGACGTTATTCTAAGACCTGTTATAGCGAGAGTGACAATGAGTGCAAACACAGCAAGGAGTTCGAGTAGACGTTATTCTAAGACCTGTTATAGCGAGAGAGACAATGAGTGCAAACACAGCAAGGAGTTCGAGTAGACGTTATTCTAAGCCCTGTTAGAGCGAGAGAGACAATGAGGGCAAACACAGCAAGGGTTTCGAGTAGACGTTATTCTAAGACCTGTTATAGCGAGAGAGACAATGAGTGCAAACACAGCAAGGAGTTCGAGTAGACGTTATTCTAAGCCCTGTTATAGCGAGAGAGACAATGAGTGCAAACACAGCAAGAAGTTCGAGTAGACGTTATTCTAAGCCCTGTTAGAGCGAGAGAGACAGTGAGGGCAAACACAGCAAGGGGTTCGGGTAGACGTTATTCTAAGACCTGTTATAGCGAGAGAGACAATGAGGGCAAACACAGCAAGGGGTTCGGGTAGACGTTATTCTAAGCCCTGTTATAGCGAGAGAGACAATGAGTGCAAACACAGCAAGGAGTTCGAGTAGACGTTATTCTAAGCCCTGTTATAGCGAGAGAGACAATGAGTGCAAACACAGCAAGGAGTTCGAGTAGACGTTATTCTAAGACCTGTTATAGCGAGAGAGACAATGAGTGCAAACACAGCAAGGAGTTCGAGTAGACGTTATTCTAAGACCTGTTATAGCGAGAGAGACAATGAGGGCAAACACAGCAAGGGGTTCGGGTAGACGTTATTCTAAGACCTGTTATAGCGAGAGAGACAATGAGTGCAAACACAGCAAGGGGTTCGGGTAGACGTTATTCTAAGACCTGTTATAGCGAGAGAGACAATGAGTGCAAACACAGCAAGGAGTTCGAGTAGACGTTATTCTAAGACCTGTTATAGCGAGAGAGACAATGAGGGCAAACACAGCAAGGGTTTCGGGTAGACGTTATTCTAAGCTCTGTTATAGCGAGAGTGACAATGAGTGCAAACACAGCAAGGGGTTCGGGTAGACGTTATTCTAAGCTCTGTTATAGCGAGAGTGACAATGAGTGCAAACACAGCAAGGGGTTCGGGTAGACGTTATTCTAAGCTCTGTTATAGCGAGAGAGACAATGAGCACAAACACAGCAAGGGGTTCGGGTAATTCTAAGCTCTGTTATAGCGAGAGTGACAATGAGTGCAAACACAGCAAGGGGTTCGAGTAGACGTTATTCTAAGCTCTGTTATAGCGAGAGAGAGACAATGAGTGCAAACACAGCAAGGGGTTCGGGTAGACGTTATTCTAAGCACTATTATAGCGAGAGTGAAAATGTGCGCAAACACAACAAGGGGTTCGGGTAGACGTTATTCTAAGCTCTGTTATAGCGAGAGTGACAATGCTCGGGTAGACGTTATTCTAAGCTGTGTTATAGCGAGAGTGACAATGAGCACAAACACAGCAAGGGGTTCGGGTAGACGTTATTCTAAGCTCTGTTATAGCGAGAGTGACAATGAGCGCAAACACAGCAAGGGGTTCGGGTAGACGTTATTCTAAGCCCTGTTATAGCGAGAGTGACAATGAGTGCAAACACAGCAAGGGGTTCGGGTAATTCTAAGCTCTGTTATAGCGAGAGTGACAATGAGTGCAAACACAGCAAGGGGTTCGGGTAGACGTTATTCTAAGCTCTGTTATAGCGAGAGTGACAATGAGCACAAACACAGCAAGGGGTTCGGGTAATTCTAAGCTCTGTTATAGCGAGAGTGACAATGAGCACAAACACAGCAAGGGGTTCGGGTAATTCTAAGCTCTGTTATAGCGAGAGTGACAATGAGCACAAACACAGCAAGGGGTTCGGGTAATTCTAAGCTCTGTTATAGCGAGAGTGACAATGAGCACAAACACAGCAAGGGGTTCGGGTAATTCTAAGCTCTGTTATAGCGAGAGTGACAATGAGTGCAAACACAGCAAGGGGTTCGAGTAGACGTTATTCTAAGCTCTGTTATAGCGAGAGTGACAATGAGTGCAAACACAGCAAGGGGTTCGGGTAGACGTTATTCTAAGCTCTGTTATAGCGAGAGTGACAATGAGTGCAAACACAGCAAGGGGTTCGGGTAATTCTAAGCTCTGTTATAGCGAGAGTGACAATGAGTGCAAACACAGCAAGGGGTTCGGGTAGACGTTATTCTAAGCTCTGTTATAGCGAGAGTGACAATGAGCACAAACACAGCAAGGGGTTCGGGTAGACGTTATTCTAAGCTCTGTTATAGCGAGAGTGACAATGAGTGCAAACACAGCAAGGGGTTCGGGTAGACGTTATTCTAAGCTCTGATATAGCGAGAGTGACAATGAGCGCAAACACAGCAAGGGGTTCGGGTAATTCTAAGCTCTGTTATAGCGAGAGTGACAATGAGTGCAAACACAGCAAGGGGTTCGGGTAGACGTTATTCTAAGCTCTGTTATAGCGAGAGAGACAGTGAGTGCAAACACAGCAAGGGGTTCGGGTAGACGTTATTCTAAGCTCTGTTATAGCGAGAGTGACAATGAGCACAAACAGAGCAAGGGGTTCGGGTAATTCTAAGCTCTGTTATAGCGAGAGAGACAATGAGCACAAACACAGCAAGGGGTTCGGGTAGACGTTATTCTAAGCTCTGTTATAGCGAGAGTGACAATGAGCACAAACAGAGCAAGGGGTTCGGGTAATTCTAAGCTCTGTTATAGCGAGAGAGACAATGAGCACAAACACAGCAAGGGGTTCGGGTAATTCTAAGCTCTGATATAGCGAGAGTGACAATGAGCGCAAACACAGCAAGGGGTTCGGGTAATTCTAAGCTCTGTTATAGCGAGAGTGACAATGAGTGCAAACACAGCAAGGGGTTCGGGTAGACGTTATTCTAAGCTCTGTTATAGCGAGAGTGACAATGTGTGCAAACACAGCAAGGGGTTCGGGTAGACGTTATTCTAAGCTCTGTTATAGCGAGAGTGACAATGAGTGCAAACACAGCAAGGGGTTCGGGTAGACGTTATTCTAAGCTCTCTTATAGCGAGAGAGACAATGAGCACAAACACAGCAAGGGGTTCGGGTAATTCTAAGCTCTGTTATAGCGAGAGTGACAATGAGTGCAAACACAGCAAGGGGTTCGGGTAGACGTTATTCTAAGCTCTGTTGTAGCGAGAGAGACAATGAGCACAAACACAGCAAGGGGTTCGGGTAATTCTAAGCTCTGATATAGCGAGAGTGACAATGTGTGCAAACACAGCAAGGGGTTCGGGTAGACGTTATTCTAAGACCTGTTATAGCGAGAGTGACAATGAGTGCAAACACAGCAAGGGGTTCGGGTAGACGTTATTCTAAGACCTGTTATAGCGAGAGTGACAATGAGTGCAAACACAGCAAGGGGTTCGAGTAGACGTTATTCTAAGACCTGTTATAGCGAGAGTGACAATGAGCGCAAACACAGCAAGGGGTTCGGGTAGACGTTATTCTAAGTTCTGTTATAGCGAGAGTGACAATGAGTGCAAACACAGCAAGGGGTTCGGGTAGACGTTATTCTAAGCTCTGTTATAGCGTGAGTGACAATGAGTGCAAACACAGCAAGGGGTTCGGGTAATTCTAAGCTCTGTTATAGCGAGAGTGACAATGAGTGCAAACACAGCAAGGGGTTCGGGTAGACGTTATTCTAAGTTCTGTTATAGCGAGAGAGACAATGAGTGCAAACACAGCAAGGGGTTCGAGTAGACGTTATTCTAAGACCTGTTATAGCGAGAGTGACAATGAGTGCAAACACAGTAAGGGGTTCGGGTAGACGTTATTCTAAGACCTGTTATAGCGAGAGAGACAATGAGTGCAAACACAGCAAGGGGTTCGAGTAGACGTTATTCTAAGCCCTGTTATAGCGAGAGTGACAATGAGTGCAAACACAGCAAGGAGTTCGAGTAGACGTTATTCTAAGACCTGTTATAGCGAGAGTGACAATGAGTGCAAACACAGCAAGGAGATCGACTAGACGTTATTCTAAGACCTGTTATAGCGAGAGTGACAATGAGTGCAAAGACAGCAAGGAGTTCGAGTAGACGTTATGCTAAGACCTGTTATAGCGAGAGTGACAATGAGTGCAAACACAGCAAGGAGTTCGAGTAGACGTTATTCTAAGACCTGTTATAGCGAGAGTGACAATGAGTGCAAACACAGCAAGGAGTTCGAGTAGACGTTATTCTAAGACCTGTTATAGCGAGAGAGACAATGAGTGCAAACACAGCAAGGAGTTCGAGTAGACGTTATTCTAAGCCCTGTTAGAGCGAGAGAGACAATGAGGGCAAACACAGCAAGGGTTTCGAGTAGACGTTATTCTAAGACCTGTTATAGCGAGAGAGACAATGAGTGCAAACACAGCAAGGAGTTCGAGTAGACGTTATTCTAAGCCCTGTTATAGCGAGAGAGACAATGAGTGCAAACACAGCAAGAAGTTCGAGTAGACGTTATTCTAAGCCCTGTTAGAGCGAGAGAGACAGTGAGGGCAAACACAGCAAGGGGTTCGGGTAGACGTTATTCTAAGACCTGTTATAGCGAGAGAGACAATGAGGGCAAACACAGCAAGGGGTTCGGGTAGACGTTATTCTAAGCCCTGTTATAGCGAGAGAGACAATGAGTGCAAACACAGCAAGGAGTTCGAGTAGACGTTATTCTAAGCCCTGTTATAGCGAGAGAGACAATGAGTGCAAACACAGCAAGGAGTTCGAGTAGACGTTATTCTAAGACCTGTTATAGCGAGAGAGACAATGAGTGCAAACACAGCAAGGAGTTCGAGTAGACGTTATTCTAAGACCTGTTATAGCGAGAGAGACAATGAGGGCAAACACAGCAAGGGGTTCGGGTAGACGTTATTCTAAGACCTGTTATAGCGAGAGAGACAATGAGTGCAAACACAGCAAGGAGTTCGAGTAGACGTTATTCTAAGACCTGTTATAGCGAGAGAGACAATGAGGGCAAACACAGCAAGGGGTTCGGGTAGACGTTATTCTAAGACCTGTTATAGCGAGAGAGACAATGAGTGCAAACACAGCAAGGGGTTCGGGTAGACGTTATTCTAAGCCCTGTTATAGCGAGAGAGACAATGAGTGCAAACACAGCAAGGAGTTCGAGTAGACGTTATTCTAAGCCCTGTTAGAGCGAGAGAGACAATGAGGGCAAACACAGCAAGGGGTTCGGGTAGACGTTATTCTAAGCCCTGTTAGAGCGAGAGAGACAATGAGGGCAAACACAGCAAGGGGTTCGGGTAGACGTTATTCTAAGACCTGTTATAGCGAGAGAGACAATGAGTGCAAACACAGCAAGGAGTTCGAGTAGACGTTATTCTAAGCTCTGTTATAGCGAGAGAGACAATGAGTGCAAACACAGCAAGGAGTTCGAGTAGACGTTATTCTAAGACCTGTTATAGCGAGAGAGACAATGAGTGCAAACACAGCAAGGGTTTCGAGTAGACGTTATTCTAAGACCTGTTATAGCGAGAGAGACAATGAGTGCAAACACAGCAAGGAGTTCGAGTAGACGTTATTCTAAGCCCTGTTAGAGCGAGAGAGACAATGAGGGCAAACACAGCAAGGGGTCCGGGTAGACGTTATTCTAAGCTCTGTTATAGCGAGAGTGACAATGAGTGCAAACACAGCAAGGGGTTCGAGTAGACGTTATTCTAAGCTCTGTTATAGCGAGAGAGACAATGAGGGCAAACACAGCAAGGGGTTCGGGTAGACGTTATTCTAAGCTCTGTTATAGCGAGAGAGACAATGAGTGCAAACACAGCAAGGGGTTCGGGTAGACGTTATTCTAAGCTCTGTTATAGCGAGAGAGACAATGAGTGCAAACACAGCAAGGGGTTCGAGTAGACGTTATTCTAAGCTCTGATATAGCGAGAGAGACAATGAGGGCAAACACAGCAAGGGGTTCGAGTAGACGTTATTCTAAGCTCTGATATAGCGAGAGAGACAATGAGGGCAAACACAGCAAGGGGTTCGGGTAGACGTTATTCTAAGCTCTGTTATAGCGAGAGAGACAATGAGGGCAAACACAGCAAGGGGTTCGAGTAGACGTTATTCTAAGCTCTGATATAGCGAGAGAGACAATGAGGGCAAACACAGCAAGGGGTTCGAGTAGACGTTATTCTAAGCTCTGATATAGCGAGAGAGACAATGAGGGCAAACACAGCAAGGGGTTCGAGTAGACGTTATTCTAAGCTCTGTTATAGCGAGAGAGACAATGAGGGCAAACACAGCAAGGGGTTCGAGTAGACGTTATTCTAAGCTCTGATATAGCGAGAGAGACAATGAGGGCAAACACAGCAAGGGGTTCGAGTAGACGTTATTCTAAGCTCTGATATAGCGAGAGAGACAATGAGGGCAAACACAGCAAGGGGTTCGGGTAGACGTTATTCTAAGCTCTGTTATAGCGAGAGAGACAATGAGGGCAAACACAGCAAGGGGTTCGGGTAGACGTTATTCTAAGCTCTGTTATAGCGAGAGAGACAATGAGTGCAAACACAGCAAGGGGTTCGGGTAGACGTTATTCTAAGCTCTGTTATAGCGAGAGAGACAATGAGGGCAAACACAGCAAGGGGTTCGAGTAGACGTTATTCTAAGCTCTGATATAGCGAGAGAGACAATGAGGGCAAACACAGCAAGGGGTTCGGGTAGACGTTATTCTAAGCTCTGTTATAGCGAGAGAGACAATGAGGGCAAACACAGCAAGGGGTTCGGGTAGACGTTATTCTAAGCTCTGTTATAGCGAGAGAGACAATGAGTGCAAACACAGCAAGGGGTTCGAGTAGACGTTATTCTAAGCTCTGTTATAGCGAGAGAGACAATGAGGGCAAACACAGCAAGGGGTTCGGGTAGACGTTATTCTAAGACCTGTTATAGCGAGAGAGACAATGAGGGCAAACACAGCAAGGGGTTCGAGTAGACGTTATTCTAAGCTCTGTTATAGCGAGAGAGACAATGAGGGCAAACACAGCAAGTGGTTCGGGTAGACGTTATTCTAAGCTCTGTTATAGCGAGAGAGACAATGAGTGCAAACACAGCAAGGGGTTCGAGTAGACGTTATTCTAAGCTCTGTTATAGCGAGAGAGACAATGAGGGCAAACACAGCAAGGGGTTCGGGTAGACGTTATTCTAAGACCTGTTATAGCGAGAGAGACATGAGTGCAAACACAGCAAGGGGTTCGGGTAGACGTTATTCTAAGCTCTGTTATAGCGAGAGAGACAATGAGCACAAACACAGCAAGGGGTTCGGGTAGACGTTATTCTAAGCTCTGTTATAGCGAGAGAGACAATGAGGGCAAACACAGCAAGGGGTTCGGGTAGACGTTATTCTAAGCTCTGTTATAGCGAGAGAGACAATGAGGGCAAACACAGCAAGGGGTTCGGGTAGACGTTATTCTAAGACCTGTTATAGCGAGAGAGACAATGAGGGCAAACACAGCAAGGGGTTCGAGTAGACGTTATTCTAAGCTCTGTTATACTGAACGCAGGGAGCTCCGGCATCGAGTATTGTTCCATTACAAGCTGAAGACTCACTGTGCTATTTGCTCGACCGCGTGCGCCCGTGTGCGCTCATGTGAATGTCAAACGGTGCGCGCTAGGTTATACTGAACGCATGGAGCTCCGGCATCGAGTATTGTTCCATTACAAGCTGAAGCCTCACTGTGCTATTTGTCGTCCGCGTGCGCCCGTGTGCGCTCATGTGAATGTCAAACGGTGCGCGCTAGGTTATACTGAACGCATGGAGATCCGGCATCGAGTATTGTTCCATTACAAGCTGAAGCCTCACTGTGCTATTTGTCGTCCGCGTGCGCCCGTGTGCGCTCATGTGAATGTCAAACGGTGCGCGCTAGGTTATACTGAACGCATGGAGCTCCGGCATCGAGTATTGTTCCATTACAAGCTGAAGACTCACTGTGCTATTTGCTCGACCGCGTGCGCCCGTGTGCGCTCATGTGAATGTCAAACGGTGCGCGCTAGGTTATACTGAACGCAGGGAGCTCTGGCATCGAGTATTGTTCCATTACAAGCTGAAGCCTCACTGTGCTCTTTGTCGTCCGCGTGCGCCCGTGTGCGCTCATGTGAATGTCAAACGGTTCCCGCTAGGTAATACTGAACGCAGCGAGCTCCTGCATCGAGTATTGTTCCATTACAAGCTGAAGAATCACTGTGCTATTTTCTGTTCTGCGTTTATATCGCTAACAGTACGTATGACACGTCATCAATGTGTGCTCTATTTAATCACACGCGGGAAGAATACTTGTTTCGAATTATTGAAACCGTCTTTAGGTAGATAGACCTCTAATTTACGACGTCGTTACAAAGGTTTCAGAATTAAGCAGGAAATCACGAATTGTATAAAGATTGGAGACAAGTGTATGGACTAACGTCGATTGAGCTAAGTGTAGAGGTTTAGGTTTAATCCTAATGAGGGGTTAACCACTAAAAACAGGCATTCACCCCTTCACGCAAGCGATTTACGTCATCCGAACACCCTGAGGTGACTGGTCACTAAGCAGGGATGTGAACGCATCTACCCTCCAGCTGCCGCCCCACTATGCTCCCACGCTGGAAGCTATTGGGCCACTGCAGGTTTAGAGGAAATTCTCTTTAAAACGCTTCGGTTGCCCAGGATATTGTTCCAGCTGACGTGACTGATCACTAAGCAGGGATGTGAACGCATCTACCCTCCAGCTGCCGGCCCGCTATGCTCCCAAGCTGGAGGCTATTGGGCCACTGCAGGTACAGAGGAAATTGTCTTTAGAACGCTTCGGTTGCGCAGGATGTTGTTCCAGCTGACGTGACTGATCACTAAGCACGTGACTGCTTAAACATACTACAAAGTGTACTGTCATCAGTACAGATAGATGAAAACGCCCGAAGTGTGGCAACAATTCATCGGATAATGCGGCCATACAAAATAAACAGTACTAAAACTGAATCAGCTGCAGAAGAATTACTGATATAGGAGAAGTCAGGAGATTTTGTTGTGCCCGAAACTGTCCTTTTCGTTCCCAGTGGATACAGCAAGATGATGCCACCCGCACTGTCTTGGCAAATGCCTCATCCCCCTTAGAAGAAATTTTCCTTATCCCCCAAACTTACACCATCTAACGCCTACGTCTGGGAAATCCCCCATCGTCCACCTAAAGGAATAAATAACCATGTGTACAACGAGCATGAAACAACCCCTCTTCAACAAAATGTTGCAAAACCTCCAAGATCAGTGCTAGTGTGGCCTCAGATTGTACGGAGGTCATATAGAGCAAGTTTATACCCGAGTCTAACCGGTTTAGCTTCTTTTTACTTGTATGTGTTTGTAAAGCTATGCGAATAAAGCAAGTAATATTTTAAAAAATCCTGAAAATTCCTACTGAGTTTAAGAAAGAAAAATTTTATTCTAGTTACCTTAGAGTATTATTTATGGTATTGTTTGGTAACCATGGCAACAGTTTAAGGTTGTACTGTGGAGGTTTCGACAACAACCAGATAGGGAAAGAATTCATAAACATCATTGAGAAATATATTTCCAAGTAATATAGATTGTTGCACAGTGCAAGGTGCGCTACTACGGCTGGACCCTACAAATTTTATAATTTAATTATTGAATAAATATTTGAAAAAACTGTATTAACATCAACTGTCATCCCCTATTGGATTGACAAAATGTATATGAACGTTATTGGATGATTAAAATCGTATTTTGTTAACGATTGAAACTTTGTACAGCTCATAAAAATAATTTAATAAAATGAAATAGGCGTAAAATATAATCTTACTGCTTCAGTAGGCCCTACTGTATATTTAGGCGCGCACGGTATTTATGTATCTTTAACCAACTGTGTATAATGGATTTGAATATGTAAACATAACCTCTAAATGAAAACAAAAACAGCTGTTGAGTGAAATCATATGTTGAATGATAAAAGTCAGCTGATCACAGAATTTTATGTGTTGTACACAAAAAGGAATGCTTAGATCCACTCGTGAACTTGTCAGAAGGTTGAGGCAGGCGCATAAAGAAAGAATTTTACAATTACCATCAACGTCCGAGAGAAAGTGCGCGGGGATTAACTGTTGGAGTAAACACACCTGGAGGCGGCTGAGCTGTCGGTAAATCAAACGATAATTTCGTTATCGACATATATTAGAAATTAAAATTGACGGACGCTAATTACAAACGATAGTTCGTATTTATGCGGCCGTAACGGGCAGTAGCATCGTATATAAACGCAGCCCGTAGTACGAGTTATTGGGCTCTTTGCGGGGAGCGTAGGTTTGGTGCAACGCCTCTCTTATTGAAACACTGGTAGACGGGACAATCTGGTGACTAGATACAAAGTGTTCCGGGTAAATAGTAGGCCTAATTCTCTTACTTAAAATACATTCTAAACAAGTCATATTAAACAATTTCTTTGAACATAATCCCTTCTTATATCAACAAAGAAAATTTTATTTTTGTTACTTTTCATTAAACAATTACAACTAAACCATTACTTCTAACCGTTAGTTGAGGCTGGATTCAAACATGTGATCATACAATTCAATTCCAACCTGAAGACGAACGTTTTAAAATTTAATTAATGAATTAATATCTGAAAAAACTTCATCATCATCAAGTGGCATCCACTACAAGGTTTCAAAAATATAGCCTATTTGAACTTGAATGGCTGAATAAAAAGTATTTTAAAACGATTGAAAATATGTACAAGCATATATATATATATATATATATATACACACATCTTGAGTCTATAGTCTACTAATAGTAGGAATTAAAAGAGATTTAAACGTCGCGAATTGCAGCGCAGTTTCATTATTACCGTCGTACAAACATTTCTTTACCTTCAGGTAGATGTTAGCAATAAACAAAGTAGTTTTTCAGAAACTGCCATATTATTATAAAATTGTAGGACCTTCTGCGAAACATAGCTAGGGTTGGGATAGGTTTGGGAAAAAGCTACTGAATAAGGAGTTGGCCAAGTAAACCTTCAGTTTATACACGAACTTACGTTTTCAAATGTAATCACTATTTATGGCTTGTGACATTTAAAGTAACGTTTTTAGAACGTATTTGTCAGTAACATATGTAATACTAAATATCGATGCAGACGTTATCAACTCAGTAGTCTGCATTTAAATCTTATACATTACTATATAATTAATTATGCAGCATTAAAGTCTCTAATAGTTAATACAGTATTAGAGTATACAAATATTCTTTGAGCTTAGCTTGTGAGGTTATGTTAAAAACAAATAAAAACATACACAAAACTCACAAATTAATCATTTATTTACTCATACTCGTTTCAATGACAAAGTCAACATCATCAGTGAGTGTTACTACTACAAACTCTAAATTACAACAGTATTAGAGTAGCTGCAACAGTTTTCTTTGTTGCGTTTTCAAGCTACCTAACTGAATAGTCTTTGGATGTAATTTTAGGCAAGTCTTTTGCGTTTTCCACTTTCTGACTTTCTTTCGTTTTTCATAAGTAGTTAAACTCTCCTAACTTATTGAACCTGAATGCTTTCTTGCTAAACAAAATGGCTGTAAAACTATTAACGTTCTCAGGAGTTTATAGCAAATTCGTAGCAACAATGAAATGTTTATTGTTAACAAAATATGCCTAACTGTAAATAATAAATAATGTAGATACTACATGTTAACATGAACTTAGGTTTCGTAATTTTTGCTTTAATTTAACTAAAAGGGGTAAAGTAGTGCATGCTTTCACCGGTAGGAGCGTGACATTTTACCCAAACTATGAAGCGAAAATAAAAGAGGAATAAATATTAGTATAAGCTATTTATAACGTTCTGTTTATGGAAACCGGAAGTTGGATTTTGGGTAGGCCTATGTAAATTCTCTGCAGGCAGATAAGCGTAAAGACGAACCGTTTCCCAATGGATTCCCCTGTCAAGCTTATCGAGACGAGGAAGTTCCGAAATTGTCGCATAATGAGAATAAAAATGTAATTTCGCGAGAGAAAGTCACAGCTGGCGCCATCTTGAACCGATTTCAACAAGGTCGTTCGATTCATAAGAAAATTACGTGCAAACAACACCATTGTTAGTAACATGTGACAAAGAAAGTTTCGTCAGATGCACGAATCGCCGTGACCACTCGTTATGTTGGCAACAATGACAACATCCAATCAATACAAACACATATCGCGTACGAAATCAAAAAATACCCACAAATCAACGGTTACACAATGCGCACATTTTTAGCGTAGCTTAACCTGTCGTTACGCCGGGATAATTAATTGTTACGCTTTGGCGATTGGCCATGCATCATTGGCGCACAATGTAAAATTGATAAATTATACAACGTGATCATTTCTGTAAACTATCACGAATCGGGTAGACGCAGGGGGCATGCAAGGTTTAGGGGGCGTGATGTGTGTGCGACACGAATATAGTCATTAACTAGCTGCTATGTTCGACATGTTAACTACACCGCATTAGTGACGGATATATTAAGTCGTTTTAGAGAATTTAATGCTTTAAAGGTTGGCATGCCCTGCGAGCTAGCCTAAGAATGTGGCGTTTTACGTGCGAAAACACGCAAAATGCTTTTATGAGAGTAGGGTGTTGAAGCATGTTGTCATATACAATTTTCTATTCTCCATATGTATAACTATTGACGCTGATAAGAGCTAGCTCGCGTGGCTAGGGCCGCTACTTGAAGTATAACGGATGTTGCATTAAGAGGACTGCATTGTGGGTGTAATCAACCATAATGACTGTTATTTCCTGGACCCACAGAAGCGGTTGTTTTGCAAACCGACCTGGATCCAGGTAATTACCTCCAGGGAAACTAATCACGGCTACGCGTTGACATTTGAGAAGTGTAATTTTGTTCGAGGTTTGCAATTTGGTCTTGTTTCGGCAGTCGTTGGTCATTTTATAATGAATAGCTGTATTAAAAGCGGAACGGGGCGAGTCTACCGCGTCCTAAGGGCAATTCGTTGTCATTTTAATAAATAAATATATCTGCACTTGTTTTTGCAAGGCCATGGGAGTCATTACAGTTTAAGGCACTTATTTTCTACCTGCTGAGTAGACTGTGAGAGACCAGTAGACCATTTTTAATACAAATATCCCGCTCAAAAGCAACGGTATTTCAACGATTTAGATACATTTCTTTATTTTAAATGTAGATCATATACCTTGATTCAATTCCAATGCATTTATTTCCGTTTATCTGGCATTAGTACTTGGTAAGCTTTGGCTCTTTCACTGCTTAACTGGGTAAGCTCTGGCCCTTTCACTAGTTCACTGGGTAAGCTTTGGCCCTTTCACTAGTTCACTGGGTAAGCTCTGACCCTTTCACTAGTTCACTGGGTAAGCTCTGGCCCTTTCACTAGTTCACTGGGTAAGCTCTGGCCCTTTCACTAGTTCACTGGGTAAGCTCTGGCCCTTTCACTAGTTCACTGGGTAAGCTCTGGCCCTTTCACTAGTTCACTGGTAAGCTTTGGCGCTTTCACTACTTCACTGGGTAAACTTCAGAGCTTTCACTAGTTCACTGGGTAAGCTTTGGCCCTTTCACTAGTTCACTGGGTAAGCTCTGGCCCTTTCACTAGTTCACTGGGTAAGCTCTGGCCCTTTCACTAGTTCACTGGGTAAGCTCTGGCCCTTTCACTAGCTCAATGGGTAAGCTTTGGCTCTTTCACTGCTTAACTGGGTAAGCTCTGGCCCTTTCACTAGTTCACTGGGTAAGCTCTGGCCCTTTCACTAGTTCACTGGTAAGCTTTGGCGCTTTCACTACTTCACTGGGTAAACTTCAGAGCTTTCACTAGTTCACTGGGTAAGCTTTGGCCCTTTCACTAGTTCACTGGGTAAGCTCTGGCCCTTTCACTAGTTCACTGGGTAAGCTCTGGCCCTTTCACTAGTTCACTGATTAAGCTTTGGCTCTTTCACTGCTTAACTGGGTAAGCTCTGGCCCTTTCACTAGTTCACTGGGTAAGCTTTGGCCCTTTCACTAGTTCACTGGGTAAGCTCTGACCCTTTCACTAGTTCACTGGGTAAGCTCTGGCCCTTTCACTAGTTCACTGGGTAAGCTCTGGCCCTTTCACTAGTTCACTGGGTAAGCTCTGGCCCTTTCACTAGTTCACTGGGTAAGCTCTGGCCCTTTCACTAGTTCACTGGTAAGCTTTGGCGCTTTCACTACTTCACTGGGTAAACTTCAGAGCTTTCACTAGTTCACTGGGTAAGCTTTGGCCCTTTCACTAGTTCACTGGGTAAGCTCTGGCCCTTTCACTAGTTCACTGGGTAAGCTCTGGCCCTTTCACTAGTTCACTGGGTAAGCTCTGGCCCTTTCACTAGTTCACTGGGTAAGCTTTGGCTCTTTCACTGCTAACTTCAGAGCTTTCACTAGTTCACTGGGTAAGCTTTGGCCCTTTCACTAGTTCACTGGGTAAGCTCTGGCCCTTTCACTAGTTCACTGGGTAAGCTCTGGCCCTTTCACTAGTTCACTGATTAAGCTTTGGCTCTTTCACTGCTTAACTGGGTAAGCTCTGGCCCTTTCACTAGTTCACTGGGTAAGCTCTGGCCCTTTCACTAGTTCACTGGTAAGCTTTGGCGCTTTCACTACTTCACTGGGTAAACTTCAGAGCTTTCACTAGTTAACTGGGTAAGCTTTGGCCCTTTCACTAGTTCACTGGGTAAGCTCTGACCCTTTCACTAGTTCACTGGGTAAGCTCTGGTCCTTTCACTAGCTGACTGGGTAAGCTCTGGCCTTTTCACTAGTTTACTGGGTAAGCTCTGGCCTTTTCAATAGTTCACTGGATAGCTTTGATTATTTCACTTGTTCACTTAATGAGCTCTGACTATTCCACTGGTTTCCCTTGTGAGCTCTGGCTTTACCACTGGTTCACTGGGTAGCTTTGATTATTTCACTGGTTCACTTGATGAGCTCTGGCCCTTCCACTGACTCTCTTGATAAGCGGTGGCTCCTCTCCTGTTTCATCCTGTAAGCTGTGTTTATCCCTGAGCTGCTTACCATGCTTTGTACTGCCTACATGCGTAAGACCTTATGCCAAACCACACGTGCAAACTGCCGCTCAGGTTTCTTTTATTGGATGCCATGAATTAACTAAAACCAAATTCAATTACAACTAACCTTTAACCTAACGACAGTTTTATGACTTACAACCGGTTGTTATTTAGGTTTGTGATTTTGGCAAGCCTGTTTGGATCGGCCGTTGTGTGTTTGTACGCTTTGTTTATTGTTTTACCATTATCTCACAACAAGTTTTGAGCAATCGTTTTGATAATTCAATATTATAGTCTAAATAAGTTGCACGCTTCGGTTTTAGAAGCTTTGGCATCGGGTAACCATTGAGAAGCTTTAGAAACAACGAGTTTCCCAAGAAGCGAGATTTCAATAGGAAGGTAGAGGTGGTGTTCTTGTACATGCTGTGCCATGCGTTAAAGTCTTTCTGTGTACATTTTACTTAACCATACGTGCAATGGTTATTAGTTGTGATTTCTGATTTGCATCACGTGACATCGACCAAAGAACTTCGTAGCTTGCTCAGCCTAATAGGGTAGTAGGCTTATTAGGTAGCTAGCCTGTTGTTGCTCTGCTACAATACCCAGGTATATGTGTTCTAGCCAGACCTCTATTTCTGTATCTACAGTTGGTGTAATGGCTCTTTATGACCCCGTTAGAGAGTAGGTATAGTGAGGAAACGCCACCCTAGTCTTACCTATACCTAACTAGTTGATTGTTTTAACCCTGGAAAATAATCAGTCAATTTGACAGTTTTACAGTAGATTTACTA
The DNA here is from genome assembly GCA_036971475.1 of Prosapia bicincta. Lineage (NCBI taxonomy): Eukaryota > Metazoa > Arthropoda > Insecta > Hemiptera > Cercopidae > Prosapia > Prosapia bicincta. Next base: position 81,654 of record JBAIZL010000229.1, on the reverse strand, counting down.
TGCTTTCAAGCAGAGAAGAATGAAGCTGATTTCCCTTGTAACGGCCGGAAAGAGGACGGGAAACTAGGATTAGTGGGATGACCAGGAAGATAAACCACCCTATTGTGTTGTCGTGTACAACTCATATCACAAAATCCTTTTGTGTAGAGGTAATAAATAGAAAGTAGGCAGATTTAAAGGCATTTTGTATAACGGAAAGAGTCATGACACAAAACACATTATTTGGTCGTATGTTTGGAATATTTCCGCACATACAGACAACTATATATTGTTACTACAGCTAGCTCTTGGTAGGGGAAAATAGGTCAAAACAAATGACTGTTTAAAATATAACCTAATAGCTCAAATAAATCAAAACAGCTATTAAGCGTGTTTGTGTTTGGCCGTGTTGCCTCAAGCTAAACATCAACCGCATCCACCGAGCTCTCTTTAATTCGATTATAATGTCTACTTCTCGACTCGGAAATGATGGAATTTGCATCATTTTGACGCCAACATACATTTAAAGAGCTTCATTTGAGTCCGGTGATTTCGAAACGTCTCAATTTAGTAGAGGGCACTATGATTTAAACTCGTCGTAGGGATCGTTCGTTAAAATCACCACGAATGTTATATTTTACACGCATCCTCTTCTGTCGTCAGTTAGAAGCATTACTGTCTCTCAAGAGGGCTGTTACACTTTGCGTCTTCGATATTCATTTCGTCCTGAATTTTATTCTGTTATGATTACACACTGCTTTAAGGGGATGCTCGGGGTTTCAATCGGTTGTGGTAATTATATTCTCAATTATCTTGAGGAGTGTCTTTCTTGGACTATGAGTCCTTGAAGATTAACATCATCCTACAAAGGAACAACGATCCCAATGTTTAAGTGAATTGTTAGCCGCATGTTCTGCATAGACTTAGTCCAGATCACTAAAACCATTTCCAGATCAGTCATTCTAAATGTTATATTTCTTTGTCTGCAATAGGTTGCTTTTACATATAGAACCGCATGAATATACTATGTAAGTAAATAGTAAATAATTATGGATAAAAGAAAGGACGAAATATAGAGAGAAGAACATAAATAAAAAAGAGAAAGAGAAATGTAAAGCAGAAAAAGGTAATAGAAGTGAGAAGTGAACGAAAAAAAACATTGTGAAAGAAAAGACAGAGATAAGTAATAAATGAATAAGAGACACATAGAGGCAAGAGAGATATTAATATAGGTAAATAGAAGATGCGGATAAAGGAAAGGAGGATGGAGAACAGGTGAGTTTAAAAATGAATGTAGCGAACAATAATAGAAGAAAATAAATAAAAAAGATATCAAGATAAAATAAAGAAAGAAGTGTGATGGAAGCAAAGAGAGAGAATAGAAAAATGAAGGACAGAAATGTGGAAGAAATGGAAAGGGGTGTAAAAAAACTGAGATAGGAGCAAGAAGTAAATGGAAGAGAGATATCGAATAAAAAGAAATAATAATTCAGAAGGAGAAATAGTAATGTAGATTGTCAATAGGGGAACAGAAAAGAGACGAAATACAAAGGGAGAGAGAGATACAGAGAAAGAGAGAGAGAGAGAGAGAGAGAGAGAGAGAGAGAGAGAGAAAGAGGGGGAGAGAGAGACATTTATCGCATGGAATGACCTCTTCATGCAGACTAGTTTCTACTTCCTGATCCGACCCCTAGTTTAAAAAACCCAGTTTAGTGTTTTCCAGTTAGAAAGAAATAATTAACCAAATCCCAAAATACTCCTTTACGTTAGCAAATTGAGTTTTCTTTTTTAGAAAGTTAAGAATTGCATGAAGGAATGGCCGAGATTGGGTTTCGTCGAGTCAGATAGCAATCGAAGCAGCAGGCGATAACATTATCTCACGTTCTGTGGCGCGGAAATAAAAGCGAGATTACAAAGTATGCCTAATAGAATGTTAATGGTGTAATTACAGGGGAAGGCACTAGTTGACGTCAGCTCGGTACCTGCTTTATTAGAAAATATCAATGTACGTGCGAGGAAATACTGAATGTGTTCAAAGTTTATATGAGAATTGTACGAAATTAGTTAATGGGAATCTATTAATCGGGCACAATTATGCAGAGAAAGTATTCTCTTTTCATGAGGTTTAGGTCTGACGCCGGTTAGTCTAAGCGCAGTTGAAATTTTTAAATCCCTGTTTAGTAGGTCTGTAATTTAGGGACGAATATAAACCCAATAAATCATCCGATGTATTCAGTTAGCTATTAGACATCAGTGTATGTGGATCATTAAAATTATTAGAAACAACTATTAGGGATAGCAACGGCCAAGAGGCGTCACTCGGTTTTTAGTCATCAGTGCATGTGGAGCATTAAAGTTATTGTAAAACAACTATTAGGGACAGCAACGGCCAAGAGGCGTCACTCGGTTTTTAGTCATCAGTGCATGTGGAGCATTAAAGTTATTGTAAAACAACTATTAGGGACAGCAACGGCCAAGAGGCATCTCTCGGTTGTTAGACATCTCCTTCCGACGTACTTATATATATATATATATATATATATATATATATATATATATATATATATATATATATATATTTGTAGCTTTGCAACACTGTTTTCTTGTATTCACTTTCACTATATGTACTTAAAGATTATATATGTACCAAGTAAGATTCTTGTTTAATTACATATAGTGATAATGATATATATATATATATATATATATATATATATATATATATATATATATATATATATATTTATATATATTTATATATGCCATACTCGAACAAGCGTTCTCACTGGGATTACGGTGAAACTGTGTGACCTACATGGCAGCACGGTCACGCTTGATCTGGCGTCTAGACGAATCAATTCCTCGACAGGCGCAAAAAGCAAATCATCCGTGGGTGTTTGCTCTGTCCGCCGCCTGTGCAAACAATAACGTATTCAAATCGTGCACGGCGTTATTACGAGTTCAAATCATGCGAGTCTTCTCGAGCCGACGGTTTCTCTCTCGGTCCCGGACGCTTGAAATGCACATTTTCACGGCTTTTATCGACAAGGCCTTTACATTGAATCATTGTTGAGTCTATATAGAGCAACTTTCTATTAATTTAAGCGACTGGAAAAGCAGTATGGAACAAATGTTGGCCGTTGGGCCTGCGACAAGGAAAGCTACGGCTCAGGGACTCACTACTTCAACGTTTACATTCATACATATATGTTCCACTCATCTGGAACAGTGAGGGCCAACTATCGCCCCTTGCGAATGTTTAACACAATACATTATTTATTTATTAATAAGTTAAAAGATAAAAATACAGGTTGCAATAGATTTTAGGATATATGTTGAAGATGGTAAGACCGCCAGTATGAGCTCAGACAAGGGGAATAGCTTCAATGTTTGGAAGGACATACCTTTGTGAGTGCTCTTTTTCAACAATGGCATTTATAAAGTCAACAGACAACCATCTCTGAGATCTGCTAAAAGTTCTAATCATTTCAATTCAAATTAATTTTTATGAACTGTTAAATAATTGTGCCTGTCAACAGTGTTCTCATTATATTGTTATGGACGCCTTTCCCTGTGTTACTGCGTTCTGATAAGCGTAAACATCGAGATTAAATAACAACTAAAAATTTATTATTATACGTATTATGATCCTTTCTAGGTCTACATTGAGCTTGATATTAAATGTACATTCAAGTTTTGGGTAACTTTTATTGATTCATACTTGGCATACTATACGATATACGTATTACTTACATTTGGCTTATTGATGTGTGTGTGGAATTAGCTATGCGGGGCTCGTCTTCTCTGAAAATATTGAAGGGGCCCTTTAGAGTTTAGAAGTTGGTGGTTTTCTTCCTAATTCACCTACAAACTCTCTTTTTCCGATACAGTTATATAAACAGTGTCCGGGGACTTCAGGATAGTGGGAGAGGATGGGTTTGAACACTCCAGAAGGTATCGTATAATGGCTTACTTGTATTCCTAAATCCCTGTTCCATGCGAGACTGACGCCAAGAGTTCTCGCTTGACCACATGTTCTAATTACTGGCTTTGGAGGACGTACTTCCGAAGAAAGTGATGAGAAAGCTGGATTAGAAGAGGTGTAAATGCCCGTTGCAACCTGACTTGTCGCCCCACATTGTATCGCTTATTGTACAAACAGCCCAGTAAATCATCGGTCCAAGCCAGAGCTGACCCACTTGGCGTGACGTGTTTATGACTCCGACAGCACTATGCGCAAGCCAAACTATCCAGTGTTTGGAGTCGTATTTATTCACAGGTTTTAGTTTGTGTTCTGCTCGAGTTATGGGTTGAGTTGCGGACAATGGAGGAGTACATGTGCTACAGTTGCAGCAGGTCTCTCGACTCGCGCATACGCATTCTGTGGTTCTTGTGCGAATGGCGTTGGGAGGCAGGGAACATCCTCTCGTTTGGGAGGTGGAGAAGAATCAATGAATGTGAGTACAGAAAACGTCCAATATCAATGCCTATCCAGTAGAAAATAATCTGAAATAGAAGGGTTTGATAAGAAAGTAGTCATCGGTTACACTACCTGTTGCAGACGCATATGTAATATTAATGCAGGAGAATAATGGTGCTACACATCGTGAACTATCTCATATAAAAGCAATAACAGAGAGATCTGGACGTGAATTTACACAAATCTAAACACTTATGAAGAGACCCTTCAAGTAAACGTCTAAAGAATTGAACAGCTGTTTGATAATGTGACCATAGGTGCGATCAGCCACAAATGAGCCATAACCTTCTCCACATCGACTTGTTATGGCTTAGCCATAGATTCGTCACAAGTTCCCTAAATCTACTTTACAGGGTTGGCGCAGGTCACAAACTGTGATAAGGTCTAACGAGTATTCCAGGACACTTGAGTGAAGTACAGGAAAGAAGTGCACAAGAGTTTATTCATTAAGAAATTATAGTTCTTATATAAAAGATATGGTAATAAAAGGTACTAAATATCTACTACTTCCGAGCAAAGGCTTTGCAGAGACTTGCCTAGAGATCGTGACGATACGGTAATCGCTTTTTGACGCTTGCTATAAAATATGCAACATTATGCGTAACGGACAGCAAGGGGTCTCACTGTACCTCGTTTATTGCCTTACAAAACCTTGACTCCCTTTAAACGTTCTGCTCCACTTTACCCGTTCCATAGGCTTTGTTCTCCGGTTTCCAGTTACGATTTTCACAGATCACTTTCCATTTCTTCCGGCTGCAATGTACACTTGGTCTCTCCATACTTTCCTTTCTCTGCGGTGGCTACTTGCAAACCTCGTCCACTTATACCCACCGTTACAGTTCGTCTGACAATGAGAGGCATGGCTATTTGCAAACCTCTTCCACTTATACCCACCGTTACAGTTCGTCTGACAATGAGAGGTATGGCTATTTGCAAACCTCTTCCACTTATACCCACCGTTACAGTTCGTCTGACAATGAGAGGTATGGCTATTTGTAAACCTCTTCCACCTATACCCACCGTTACAGTTCGTCTGACAATGAGAGGCAGGACTATTTGCAAACCTCGTCCACTTATACCCACCGTTACAGTTCGTCTGACAATGAGAGGCATGGCTATTTGCAAACCTCTTCCACTTACACCCACCGTTACAGTTCGTCTGACAATGAGAGGTATGACTATTTGCAAACCTCGTCCACTTATACCCACCGTTACAGTTCGTCTGACAATGAGAGGCAGGACTATTTGCAAACCTCGTCCACTTATACCCACCGTTACAGTTCGTCTGACAATGAGAGGCATGGCTATTTGCAAACCTCGTCCACTTATACCCACCGTTACAGTTCGTCTGACAATGAGAGGCAGGACTATTTGCAAACCTCGTCCACTTATACCCACCGTTACAGTTCGTCTGACAATGAGAGGCATGGCTATTTGCAAACCTCGTCCACTTATACCCACCGTTACAGTTCGTCTGACAATGAGAGGCAGGACTATTTGCAAACCTCGTCCACTTATACCCACCGTTACAGTTCGTCTGACAATGAGAGGCAGGACTATTTGCAAACCTCTTCCAGTTATACATACCGTTACTGTTCGTCTGACAATGAGAGGTATGGCTATTTGCAAACCTCGTCCACTTATACCCACCGTTACAGTTCGTCTGACAATGAGAGGCATGGCTATTTGCAAACCTCTTCCAGTTATACCCACCGTTACAGTTCGTCTGACAATGAGAGGCATGGCTATTTGCAAACCTCTTCCAGTTATACCCACCGTTACTGTTCGTCTGACAATGAGAGGTATGGCTATTTGCAAACCTCGTCCACTTATACCCACCGTTACAGTTCGTCTGACAATGAGAGGCATGGCTATTTGCAAACCTCTTCCAGTTATACCCACCGTTACAGTTCGTCTGACAATGAGAGGCAGGACTATTTGCAAACCTCGTCCACTTATACCCACCGTTACAGTTCGTCTGACAATGAGAGGCAGGACTATTTGCAAACCTCTTCCAGTTATACCCACCGTTACTGTTCGTCTGACAATGAGAGGTATGGCTATTTGCAAACCTCGTCCACTTGTACCCACCGTTACAGTTCGTCTGACAATGAGAGGCATGGCTATTTGCAAACCTCGTCCACTTATACCCACCGTTACAGTTCGTCTGACAATGAGAGGCAGGACTATTTGCAAACCTCGTCCACTTATACCCACCGTTACAGTTCGTCTGACAATGAGAGGCAGGACTATTTGCAAACCTCTTCCAGTTATACATACCGTTACTGTTCGTCTGACAATGAGAGGTATGGCTATTTGCAAACCTCGTCCACTTATACCCACCGTTACAGTTCGTCTGACAATGAGAGGCATGGCTATTTGCAAACCTCTTCCAGTTATACCCACCGTTACAGTTCGTCTGACAATGAGAGGCATGGCTATTTGCAAACCTCTTCCAGTTATACCCACCGTTACTGTTCGTCTGACAATGAGAGGTATGGCTATTTGCAAACCTCGTCCACTTATACCCACCGTTACAGTTCGTCTGACAATGAGAGGCATGGCTATTTGCAAACCTCTTCCAGTTATACCCACCGTTACAGTTCGTCTGACAATGAGAGGCAGGACTATTTGCAAACCTCGTCCACTTATACCCACCGTTACAGTTCGTCTGACAATGAGAGGCAGGACTATTTGCAAACCTCTTCCAGTTATACCCACCGTTACTGTTCGTCTGACAATGAGAGGTATGGCTATTTGCAAACCTCGTCCACTTGTACCCACCGTTACAGTTCGTCTGACAATGAGAGGCATGGCTATTTGCAAACCTCTTCTAGTTATACCCACCGTTACAGTTCGTCTGACAATGAGAGGTATGGCTATTTGCAAACCTCGTCCACTTATACCCACCGTTACTATTCGTCTGACAATGAGAGGCATGGCTATTTGCAAACCTCGTCCACTTATACCCACCGTTACAGTTCGTCTGACAATGAGAGGCATGGCTATTTGCAAACCTCTTCCAGTTATACCCACCGTTACTGTTCGTCTGACAATGAGAGGCAGGACTATTTGCAAATCTCTTCCAGTTATACCCACCGTTACAGTTCGTCTGACAATGAGAGGCATGGCTATTTGCAAACCTCTTCCACTTATACCCACCGTTACTGTTCGTCTGACAATGAGAGGCAGGACTATTTGCAAATCTCTTCCAGTTATACCCACCGTTACAGTTCGTCTGACAATGAGAGGCATGGCTATTTGCAAATCTCTTCCAGTTATACCCACCGTTACTGTTCGTCTGACAATGAGAGGCATGGCTATTTGCAAACCTCGTCCACTTATACCCACCGTTACAGTTCGTCTGACAATGAGAGGCATGGCTATTTGCAAACCTCTTCCACTTATACCTACCGTTACTGTTCGTCTGACAATGAAAGGTATGGCTATTTGCAAACCTCTTCCACTTACACCCACCGTTACAGTTCGTCTGACAATGAGAGGCAGGACTATTTGCAAATCTCTTCCAGTTATACCCACCGTTACAGTTCGTCTGACAATGAGAGGCATGGCTATTTGCAAACCTCTTCCACTTATACCCACCGTTACTGTTCGTCTGACAATGAGAGGTATGGCTATTTGCAAACCTCTTCCACTTACACCCACCGTTACAGTTCGTCTGACAATGAGAGGCATGGCTATTTGCAAACCTCTTCCACTTATACCCACCGTTACTGTTCGTCTGACAATGAGAGGTATGGCTGTTTGCAAACCTCTTCCACTTATACCCACCGTTACTGTTCGTCTGACAATGAGAGGCATGGCTATTTGCAAACCTCTTCCACTTATACCCACCGTTACTGTTCGTCTGACAATGAGAGGTATGGCTATTTGCAAACCTCTTCCACTTATACCCACCGTTACTGTTCGTCTGACAATGAGAGGCATGGCTATTTGCAAACCTCTTCCACTTATACCCACCGTTACTGTTCGTCTGACAATGAGAGGCATGGCTATTTGCAAACCTCTTCCACTTATACCCACCGTTACTGTTCGTCTGACAATGAGAGGTATGGCTATTTGCAAACCTCTTCCACTTACACCCACCGTTACAGTTCGTCTGACAATGAGAGGCAGGACCATTTGCAAATCTCTTCCACTTATACCCACCGTTACAGTTCGTCTGACAATGAGAGGCAGGACTATTAGCAAACCTCTTCCAGTTATACCCACCGTTACAGTTCGTCTGACAATGAGAGGCATGGCTATTTGCAAACCTCTTCCACTTACACCCACCGTTACAGTTCGTCTGACAATGAGAGGCAGGACTATTTGCAAACCTCTTCCAGGTATACCCACCGTTACAGTTCGTCTGACAATGAGAGGCATGACTATTTGCAAACCTCTTCCACTTACACCCACCGTTACAGTTCGTCTGACAATGAGAGGCAGGACTATTTGCAAACCTCTTCCAGGTATACCCACCGTTACAGTTCGTCTGACAATGAGAGGCAGGACTATTTGCAAACCTCTTCCACTTACACCCACCGTTACTGTTCGTCTGACAATGAGAGGCATGACTATTTGCAAACCTCTTCCACTTACACCCACCGTTACAGTTCGTCTAACAATGAGAGGTAGGACTATTTGCAAACCTCATCCACTTACACCCACCGTTACAGTTCGTCTGACAAT